>CM033469.1:214911793-215511793 GCA_019447015.1 Hymenochirus boettgeri
AATTTGGGGGATTTTCTGAGTTGCATTATCTCACATCTCAGTTAATTAGGCACTTACACTTTCAGACACACTTGCATCAAAGGTACATTTACAAAGGGCATGTCTTATAACAGATGGCACTTTTTTGGATGGATGCAGTTGATGACTTGATGTGAACACTGTCAGCTGCCAAAGTGTCTGGAGGGGATTTTGATCCCGTGTGGGTTGTCTATTATTGAGTGCGCATATGCTGTCATGGGCAGAGGAAACCTTTTTATTTAGTTTTCATCTACTAATATAATGGATGTGCACAGTGGGTTACTATTGTTCACTAGGATTAACTGGTTTGTTTACAAAGAAAATGAGTTTGGAAAGAGTGATATTGCATACATTATATTCTTACTTTAATCTAAAAATCCCCTGACATTGAATTTAAATTGTACTACCGGTAATTACCTATTTTTTCTGAATGGTGTTATTAATTGTGTAAGAATTATTTTTAGAGATTTACTACCCTTTTGTCTTTTTTTGCACATATTCTCAATTTATTATCTTTTTTTCCTGATTTAAATGCCAGAAAGGACATGTATGATTTGCCTTTCCAAGAAATTCTTAACCTGTCGGTACCTGGGTGAAATTAGTAAAATTGTATAGCTCCTTTCTCAACTTTTGAGTAAAACGTATTAAAGGATAAGTGCACTGTAAAAGCAAGTTGTTAAATTGGAAGCAGCAGCTTTAAAAAATCTCCCCTCCCCCTTTTTTTTCTAGGTCCCTCCTGAGCCTACCTTTACTGATGTAAAGTTGCTGACATCTTGGATGTGCAGTGTAGACTGTTTAGCTCCGCCCCTCTGAGATCCAGCAAGTCTCAGAGGAGCTAAACAGTCTACAATAAAAGTCTAGTATATTGTCAATGTAAATTTTCCTTTTAAAATGCTGTATTATTTTATTATTTTATACTAGTCAGTTTAGCCCGTTATATAAACTGGTCGCTAGACATAGTCTCTCTCTACCTCTCAGAGTTGGAAGGAGAATGGAATTGTCCCAGTCTGGGAAATTCTCTTCTCACAGGTTTCTGTAGGCGCATAGATCCAGTTCCGTATAGCGCATAACTGAAAGACTCCTCCTTGCGCATGCGCACTAATAAAAAGCCACACACAGAGCAAGGACGCAGATTAGGGCTTTTATTATATAGGATAATACTATATATAATATAGTAGATAATGCACCCCCTACTATAGATTATAAGGATATTAGAAGTCACTAAAAACACGAGGCTGCAAGCTGAGTGCTTTTATTAAGGGCACGGAACTCCAAAGTATATCCAAATACTTTTTTATAGGGGGTGCATTATCTACTAAAGTATATATAATATTATATATAATAATATAGCATTTTAAAAGTGAACCAGGGGAGAGGGGAACCCACTTCTGTAAAGTTATAATCGCCATGCTACTACGTAGTAGTGTGCCGATTATAAGGTTATTATTTACAGATGGACTCCATCGAAGTCCAATGAAGTTGTGGGTTATATAATATATAACAGAATAAAAAATATAAATATCTCAGGTCCTATTTAGACACTGAGCAGTTTTGGAATCCGTATGCCAAAATTGAAATGTGAGAAGAATCGTAGAAGGGTGGCTAAACTAAACTAATAAGGGGAATTTTCAGCTGTGATGATAAACAAGCAAATTTAGATTTTTCTCATTGGAAAAAGAGACCCTGACTGGGGGGTATAATCACTTTGTATAATGTGAAGTTTAGAGGGGTCGCAGCCAGCACGCAGTACACAGTTTTATAAAACAACAGTCCTTTTTATTTGCAGAGGTAACTTTGTTCCAGCATAAAGGAATAAGTAAATGAAAAGGCTTACATCAGCTTTGGAGTGCTTTAACAAAAAATAAAGTTCAGCTTAATCAGCACAGTCCCACTTCGTAGGCAAACTAACAAATCAGCTGTTCGCTATGTAGATTTTTCTTTCCCTCTCACAGTGCATTCAAACACCTTTGGGACAGGAAGTACTTGAGCATGTGCAGAGATGGAAGCAGGTGAAACAGCAGTCAATCATTGGTTGTAATATCAGTAGTCATGACCTTGATTGACTGCACGGAGGGGCCAGCTTACTCTGCCAGAATGGTGAGAATAATAATCCTTAACTATCTGGTTAGGAATTCAGGTAATAAATAAAACAGTTGGGGTTGGTGGCATGTAACTGACAATTGACCATTTTTTTGTTGCAAGGTTGAACATTCCCTATTAATGCAAAAAAGGAATAGCTCACTTTCTTAGTGAACTATTCCTTTAACATGTTTAAACCCTAAATGCATCACCATACATTTAGTTACATTGAATTAATCTGATACTTAAATGTCTCTGTTAACCAATCCATGTAGATACCTCTGCAAATGTAGCACATATTGTATAGATTTTATTGCCATGTTGATTTTGTTTCATAAGCACACACAATATTCTTGTCACTGTGTTAAGCATACAGGTTTATAACTTTCAGGCTGTGATGGTATAAACTTGGTATAAAGGGCATTTCCACCCCCAAAATAAAAGTTTGCATACAGGTAGAGCATCCCCAAAAGCTAAAAGTGCAATACGTACACATAAAATAAGTGCTGGTAAACAGAGGTATCCTTCCCGGTCTATGCCACATTGGATCTTCTCTAAACTTTCACAGCATTTAGAAGAGGAGAAAGGGGAGTGCCATGAACCAGGAAGGGTATCACATTTACTAGCACTGTGTAAGTATTGCACTTTTATTTTTTTAGTTGGTGCTTTACCTGTATGCAAACTTTCATTTTAGGGGTGGACAAGCTATTTAATTTACATACCTTATTCTTTAAATCACAGTAATCGACATACTCAGCATCAGGAAAAAGGTTATTTTTAAAAAAATGTTTTTAAATTATCAGCCAATAAATTAATATTAAAGGGGGTTTTCTTGCAATCTTGGAATGATTTAAAGGGGCACTCAGGGTCTCTGCATTTACTAGGAGGCTGAAAGGGTAAAAAGATGTTAAAGTAAATTAACAGAAAGTGCTTGCAATAAACTTGCAATAAATGTCTTTTTACTTATGTGCTTCCAACTAAAAAGTCACTATGTTACATAACATAGGGGCATATTTCTAAAAAATTTAAATTAGCGCAAAAAAATCGTGGCCGCGAAAATAGCGCTATCGCCGTATTTATAACGGCGAGTGCCATTGCTGCGATATGTATCGCGGCCGCGATGTGTTGCGGTAATTTTAAGTCCCTTTGCGGCGATACTGTACAGTATCGCCGTGAAGGGACTTAAAATCCCTTCCCAAACGCATCTGATAAGGGACGGGCATCGCCCACCCCAGCCACACAAACCCCCACGGCGGCGGAGACCACCCGCCGCCGCTTCCCAGCAGCCCCTCCCAACCCCTTCCCCGCTCGCGGCAATCTCGGAACGGGAGGCTAGGAGGGGCTGCCGGGAAGGGGCCGCAGCAAGTGGTCGCGACCACCCGCCGCGCACCCCCTCCCCAGCAACCCCTCCAAGCCCCCCGCCCCGGCCGCTCCCGGGGAGGGGAAGGGAGGGAGCCGCTGGGAGGGGTGGAGGCACCCTCCAGCGGGGCCCTGAGAAGGGCATTTTGGGGCTTAAGTGGTCCCGCAGCGCGAACCGGGACCCCCCTCCCCGGCCCTATCAGGGCCTTTGCGGCATTTACAATTGCCTTTGGCGGGGTCACCCCCAGTGTGCGGCTCTTAAAAGAGCCCTTGGGCTGCGTCTTCTTTCTTCCAGTCCCGGCGACACCAGCTCCGCCGTGGCCGCCGACCCCCGAGAGGTGCCCCTTACTGGAAAGTTCTGAAATCTGATTGGTTAATGTAAAGCATGGGGGAAGCATGGTCTCCGCAACCGCGGGGGGGTTGTGGGCGGGTGGGCGTGCCTCCCGGGGCGGGTGCGACCACCCCGCCGCGGGGAGGCTAGTATCGGCTGTTTTCGCCACCTTCAAGGTGGTGAAGTAAAACAGCCGATACTAGCACTGCGAAACACATACTGCCGCTTTATAAATAGAAGCGGCGGTAACAGGTAAGTATCGCCGCGTTAACGGTTCGTTAACTTTTCGCGGCCGTTTTCGGACATTTATAAATCGCGTTAAACGCGATTTATGCGTTAATGTCAGTGAAAACGTACGCTAAAACTTAACGAAGCTTTATAAATATGCCCCATAGTAACGCTTTAGTTTCCGTTATTCCAGTGGATTATCTAACCATTCACTTTCTGTATAATGAGTATCCAGGTTGTTTTTTCCTGGCTATGCAGTGCTCTGGGGCAATAAAGAAATCATTTCCCTGCTAAGCACAGGAATAAACTGTGGTTTTGCATTTGAAAGCATTATTTATTTTTTATTTATTTCAAGCTTATATATATATTTAGTTAATAGGGAAGGCTATGAAAATGTCTGTGTTGCACGTAATGCAAAAAAATGTAAGCCGCGCCTGTTTCCCCAGGCCACACCACTTTATATTTCACATTTTATTGGGTATATGGAATAAGGGGGGAAAATCCTATGATATATATATATATATATAAAATTACACTGTCTATATCAGACTATAATTGTGACTAGATGTAATTAGCAGGTATATGGAATAAGGGGGGGGATCCTATAAATCATATATAGTTACATTAAGTCTATATCAGGCTGCAATCTATATTGTCTGCTCTTCTCTGGAGTGAAAGAAGCAGTCAATCAGGGTCCACACCCTGGGGTGGACGCAGATTGTTTTGGCCAAAAACATTATATGCAGACATCCCACCCTGCCAAAACTCATTTCAGGGAGGTTACCCGCACATTTCAGGGAGGATACCCACCCCCTAAAGCCCCACCCCAAGATTAATGCATAATCCATGCATACAGACACATACGTGTACAGTAAGACACTCTTACACACACACAAGTCATGTCACTATTAAGTGTTTTTGTCTCTTGTTAACTGCTAAAAGACTCTGACATCATTGTGCTCCCTCACTCTAATTCATAACAACACATTTCAGGGAGATTGTATATTATTTCTGGGAGTCAGGGATCTGCCATTAAAATCAGGGAGACTCCCTGAACTTCAGGGAGAGGTGGGATGCCTGTATATGGCAACAAACTTTTATTATCCAAACTTTAGCCTGACAGACAGATTAATGTAAAAAGCAAGGCCAAAATGATTGTAAATTGAACATATTTTATACTGTGATCATTCTCGGACTCTCAGACTCAGCCTTGCTGCATGTGTTTCACCTGATTAACCTGTGGATCTCTATATGTTTTTAATATACAATTCCCATCTGCTGATAGAGAGTGCTTTGGGAGAAATTGAACCCACAGTAATCTTGCTCAAAGCCATTACAGTGAATTTGATTAGACTTAGAAAAACTTGGCAAAACAAGAATTCTCAGAGTAGCTCAGTTTTTCATCAGCGGTCAGACTAGCAGGTCAGAGATTTGCAAGAAAGGCGTTTTTTTGTTTAGGTTATTTGGACTGCATATATGAACAATCTTCAGCCCCAGATCTTGTAGTTTATGGTTATGGCATAAAGGCAGCTATTTTTGTAGTAATTCATAAGTAGCACATACATGTTGATATAACTGATACATAATAATATTATACTTGTGAAGGTTCTCATTCATCCAGGTCATGGTATCTCTGTTGTACTCAATTAGATCAACTGGACTTGAAGTTTAGTTCTTGAAGACGTTTCGCTAGTCATGATAATTGTAGCGTCCGGATGCCACTCCATATATTAACAATAGGTATGGGAATACCCTACACAGAGGGGGTGCTAAGGGCCATATAACTATAATCATAAATACAAAAGCATAGGGACAGACCTAAAAGCAGGACCCCCATTCATAGCACTCTATCCCTTGAAACCCAAATTGTAATTACCCATCAGTCACGTAGTCCCCATGTGAAAATATGGTAGGAAAGAGCAGATCCAACTAAATCAATATAAAAAAATCAACTTTATTAATACATAAATACTATAATCAAATGCACCGTAATTAAAAAATTGGACGTCCCCGATCAATGACTGGACTTACAACCCAATCCAAATGCTGAGTACCAGAACCAATGGTAAATGTCTCATATAAATATGGAGCCAAGTCTATGTTGGTATATCTAAAGATGTACTTCAACTGTATATGGAAACATCCAAATTTGAAATCTTCCGGTTTGCAGTGAACCATACATAAAATGATAAATAGGGGATTCCAATCTACAGAACCAAAATGAGTCAGAATATATATATTACTCTTCCGACCAAACACAGTTTTATATCTTAATAGTTAGTATTTGTAAAGATATAAATGGTCATATGAAGGTTGTAGATATCACAATAAAATGACCTGCAAAGCTGCAATTGTATTCATCCAGCTCGCAGGGTAATATGTGTCGGGACTTAAATTGGTATACAATTTAGACAGTCAATATCTCAATCCGCTATACATGTGGATAACATACGCAGCTGATATACTTGCCGCTCAGCCAACTTGCATTGTTGTGTCCTATAGCCTCTTCACCCGAATATCCTCTCTTTGACCAAAAGTCACTGTGTTGGTTTTGTAAGTTATTTGGTTGTTGGTCCGTTTTTGCTCCTATTTCAATTGATTCACTGCAATATCCTCCATAATGGTTTGGCCCGGTAACTCAGCACTTGCGTCAACCGACGTACGTTTCGCCGTAATCTTGCGGCTTCATCAGGGTCTCGCGTTGATACCCAGCCACTCATATTTAAATGCATTTTCATTACTGATTCTCGTAACTGGTGATACACATTTTGTTTAACCCTACATTATCTGGCTAAGAGGTGTTATAGGAACGCCCAGAGTAAGGTGTCAAAACAGCATTGTACATGGCAGACAGTTGGTGTCGAACCCCCCCACCTCTATTTAGGCTTGGTTTCTTTATTTTCACATAAATGGCCTCCTTGACACCTCTCTTGAACCAGTCACGTTCCTTTGCCAATATGTTAACATTACAATCTTCAAAGGTATGTCCTTTATCCTTAAGATGCAGGTACACGGTTGAGTCCTGACCCGAGGAATTGGCTCTTCTGTGCTGGGCCATAAGTTGATGCAGTTGCTGTTTGGTCTCCCCCACATACAAATCAGAGCATTCTTCACTGCACTGCACTGCGTATATGATGTCGCTTTTCTTGTGTTTCGGTATTGGGTCTTTTGGATGTACCAATTGCTACCTCAGTGTGTTGTTCGGTTTAAAGCAGACAGGGATACTGTGTTTTTTGAAAATTGTTCTTAATTTCTCGGAGACACCTGCTACATATGGGATGACCATGTTCTTTCTCCTGTCTTGCTTTTCCTCTTCACTGTTGGTATTCGTGTTCTTTTCTTTCCTTCTATCCAGTCTGGATATCCACAAATTTTAAGGGCTCCTCTGAGATGCTTCATTTCTTTAGCCTTTGCCTCTGTGCTAGTGGGGATGTTCTCTGCTCTGTGTGGCAGGGTTCTGATGACACCTAGCTTGTGATATAAAGGGTGGTGGGAGTCAAACATCAAATACTGATCTGTGTGTGTTTGTTTTCTGTAAACCTCTACTTCCAGTTTACCATTTTCCTTGACTTCTACCAAGCAGTCCAAGAATGCTAGTTTGTTGTTTTGTACCTCTTACCTTGTAAATTTGATGTTTTTGTCTACCTCATTAATGTGTTCTGTGAAAGCTTGTACTTCCTTCTGGTGGATTTTAACCACGGTGTCATCCACATATCTGAACCAGTGGCTGGGTGCTACGCCCTTAAAAGGTATTAAGCGCCTGTTTTTCTACCTCCTCCATGTAAAGGTTGGCCACAATGGGTGAAACTGGGGATCCCATAGCACATCCATATTATTGCTTATAGAACTTATCCCTGTATTTGAAATAGGTGGTATTCAGGCACAAGTCCAGTAAGGAACACACCTGTTCTGGGTTGAGATCAGTTCTGCTGGTGAGAGTGCTGTCTTGGCCTAGCCGTTTTCTCACCATGTCAACAGCCTCCTTGGTGGGTATACAGGGGAAGAGAGATGTCACATCATAGGACACCATAGTTTCTTCTGCACTGAGTACTATATCTTCAATCTTGTTGGAGAAATCCTGGGAGTTCTGGATGTGATGCTTAGAACTTCCCATCAATGGTCCTAAGATGTTGTCTAGGTGTTTTGACACCTTGTATGTTACGGAATTGATGCTGCTGACTATAGGTCTTAGTGGTGCCCTTCCTTTTGTATCTTTGGGAGTCCATATATGCATGGATGTGCCTCACCAGGGTAGAGGCGATGATACATTGCTCGATCAATGGCTTTATCCTTTTGAAGCTATTGTAGTAAGTCTATGACCTTTTTCTTGTAACGGCTGGTGGGATCCCTTGTTAAAGTCTCATAAGTGTTGTTATCGGCCAAGGTAAGACAACACTCTTATCAGCAGAACTGATCTCAACCCAGAACAGGTGTTTTCCTTACTGGACTGGAGGTACAAAACAACAAACTGGCTTTCTTGGACTGCTTGGTAGAAGTCAAGGAAAATGGTAAACTGGAAGTAGAGGTTTACAGAAAACCAACACACACAGATCAGTATTTGATGTTTGACTCCCACCACCCTTTAGATCACAAGCTAGGTGTCACCAGAACCCTGCAACACAGAACAGAGAACATCCCCACTAGCACAGAGGCGAAGGATAAAGAAATGAAGCATCTCAGATGAGCCCTTAAAACTTGTGGATATCCAGAATGGGCCTTTATCAAAAGAAGTAGAAGGAAATAAAAGAACACGAATACCAACAGTGAAGGGGAAAAGCAAGACAGGAGGAAGAACACAGTCATCCCATATGTAGCAGGGGTCTCCGAGAAATTAAGAAGAATTTTCAAAAAACACTGTATCCCTGTCTGCTTTAAACCGAACAACACACTGAGGCAGCAATTGGTAAATCCGAAAGACTCAATACCAAAACACAAAAAAAGCGACATCATATATGCAGTGCAGTGCAGTGAAGAATGCTCTGATTTGTATGTGGGGAAGACCAAACAGCAACTGCATCAACGTATGGCCCAGCACAGAAGAGCCAATTCCTCGGGTCAGGACTCAGCCGCGTGCCTGCATCTTAAGAATAAAGGACATACCTTTGAAAATTGTAATGTTAACATATTGGCAAAGGTACGTGGCTGGTTCAAGAGAGGTCTCAAGGAGGCCATTTATGTGAAAATAAAGAAACCAAGTCTAAATAGAGGTGGGTGGGTTCGACACCAACTGTCTGCCATGTACAATCTTGACACCTTACCCTGGGCGTTCCTATAACACCTCTTAGCCACTATGCAATCACGCCCTTAACACCTGGCTGTGAAATGCTAATTGGGATTTTCCAGGGTACATATTTGCCACAGATTCTTGTAGAAGTCATTCTGAATTGAGAAACCAGTGGGATGACTAGCGAAACGTCTTCAAGAACTAAACTTCAAGTCCAGTTGATCTAATTGAATACAACAGATATTATAATAATAGATTTGTATTTACAGCCTAAATACTAAATTTTCTTCACTTTAGCCAAAAAGACTGTAAGAACGTGAGCAACCCTAGTACATATGTATATGTCTACGTCATGTTGTGTTGTGTTGATGTTGTGTTTAGACAGAAACAATTATATTTCCTAACGATGCAGGAAGACACAGAAATTAGAGTAGGAGCATTGGAAAACATTTAAAGGGCATCTATAGTGAAATTTAAACATTGCTCCAATCCAGACATAAAAAAGGTTAGTGTATGCTGCCTTATTCCCACTTTCCTCTGTGGCTCCGTGTTTGCACACAGTCTGATTTACTGCAGCGCTCCCCACTCACCCTACCCTCTCGGGTTAAACCCCTCCCCCCTTCATATAATCCGGCTGTGAACCAAGCCGCTCATACGCATTAATCCCTCCTAAACGTCACTCTAACTTACAAAAAAAAATTGGAATGTAAGCCTGTACAGAGGAAGTTAGGAGAGACCCGAGTCCTGCCTTATCACTGCAAGCCGATCTTCATTTGACAGGCAACAAATTGGTGAAAGCTTTGAAAGAGGGGGACCCAGTTTCCTTAACTTATGTTTTTAACCCAGTATTTGCCAAGCATTTTCCTTAGCAGAAAGGAGTCATTGGGAGACTTTCTGTAAAACTTGTGTAAGCCTATACACTACACTGGTATGCTATTTAGGGATTTGACTGACATCTCAAGCAGGAGTGGTGTATTGAAATCTTGACTTCTTTTAACTTATATATCTCGGGACAGAGGGGGAAACTGAAGAAAATAAAGATACTCTGGGGGTTGGGGGGAATTTTAGAACACATAGAAAGAAAAAAATAATAAAATTTTCCCACTATAGATGCCCTTTAAATTATGGAAGGCTAAAACTTGCTCAGCCTCAAAACTGCTAATCAATTTTACACAACTTAATGATGTTTGACTCAGTGTGATTGTTTCTCAGACATGTAACAAGATAACTTTTTTTTCCCTTTTCCTAAATGCAGGATCACATAAGAAAAATGGTCGGCAGTGGCATTTCTGCTTTCTTAATATTGTTAAAAGAATTTAGAAAATAATTTTATACCATTAATATGATATATTGTTCAAAGAAATTAAGCATCTAAAAAAATAATGATTCTTGTCATCAAATTTAAAGAATTTTGTGCTGTCAGCTATGCCTACAGAACATTTGTGATGCTACAGGTTGGCTCCTTACATGTTGTCTAAAAAACTGAATTAATCAAAAAAACATTATATTACATATTGAGCTGGATTAGAAGAAATTATTTGACAGTTTAGTTGTAATCTTCTTTGAATTATATCAAACATCAATTCATATAATATAGTGTAATTACAGGAAATCCATTAGAAAAATAAAATGAACCTAAGATTGGTTACTGCAAGTTTATTGCCTGTAAAGACTGGCAGCACAAACAAGAAATTTATCATTTATTATTGACCATTCATTTTTATAATGAAGCGGTTTAAATTATAGCCTAAAACTCAGTCAGGGATGACTTTCTTAGCCAGAGGAATTTATTTTGTCAAATCTGACTTAAAGGAGAACTAAAGTCCCCAGACAACATTGTCCCAATAGACAGAGCACATTCAGAAACACACAAGAAGCTATGTCTCATCTCTCCCTTTGCTGTGGATGCTGGGTGATTTATGAAAATAACCTGTGAGTACAAGGGGTCAGCTCACATAATTCACCTTATCTGAGAACACCCCGCTAAGTGTGCACAGTACACTTTTACAGGAAACTGCAGTCTTAGTTCCTGGAAGCTGACAGCCAATCGTGTTACAGCTCAGAGATCCCCCCCTCTGACACAGAACTCAGATTTCAGTGCAGTTTTTTTGTAAACACATTAGAAATGCTCCTGTCCCTAACAATGATAAATTCCTTTGCTTTTCATACAAAAAAGAAAAGTAATCTTTGTGGTGTATGTCTTTGCTGGCATGGTAAAAGAAACAGAACATTTAACATTTCCGCAAAAAATAAAAGAAAGTATGGGAAATCGAACCAGCATCCATCTATACTGTATCTTTCTAAAACAGAGCTTTCTACCACTATGCCAGAATTAGAGATGTCCGAACTTCACAAAATCCGGTCCGCTCGAGGATCCGCGAATTTTCGAAAAAATTCGAAAATGCGAAAATCCGCGAGCGGACCTGTTAAAATTAAAAATACCCTTGAAATAACGAGATTTTCCATATTTTCGAAAATTTTCGAAATTACGAGTTTCACGTATTTTCGGGAATTTTCGAAATTACGAGTTTTCATGTATTTTGGAAAATAAGTATTTTCGAAAATACAAGCAATCCTCGTAATTTCGAAAATTTTCGAAAATACGTATGTATGGAATTAAGAGAAATCCTTGTATTTTCGAAAATTTGCGAAAATACATGTAGATGGAAACAAACAAACAAAAAAAGCACTAAACTCAGGCAGTAGACCATGTTATATTGTTTCATAAGAAAACTAGGGGAGTAGAACTTGTGACTTTTTGGTCTGTTTGTTTCTAAAAAACACAGCATTTACATGGTGCGCCACCAGCAACTCAACTGTGATCACAGGTACATTTAGAAACTTTATCTTTCGCTAGAAAGAGAAGCTAGAAACGGCGTGGGTGGGGGGGGGGTTAATACCGTTTTTGTTTACCCACATAAAAAGACACATGTTCATTAATTTTAGTATTGTGAATAGTTTTTTCTAAAAATGGAAATTGTTCATTTTTTAATATTTTTACAAAATTTGCTACTGAATACTAGAACAATTATTATGTAGTAAATACAGTACTGACATGTTGACTTGCTGTGAAACCCGTCTCTACAAATAAATCCTAGAGAATGGAAATCCATGTCTACTTTTAAATCGCTGTTATATTTATTAATTGGTTTAGATTAAACACATTTACAAACATTGGTCAAACTTAAGGTGCCTTAAAGGGGAAAATAAAATTGTTATAATCAAAGTTCAGTCAGCTTGGGAATTGGCTGAATTGTGGAAAGGAGCTGTGTTACATGGAGCTAAATGCATGGCCACCTAAAAAATAGGTAAAGCTTAATTATCCCCCAAAACTGGACTTTGGTTTAAAGCTAACCTTGATCTGATGCTCCAATGCTGAGCTATACCTACTTCTGCCTGCCTTCTGTTTTGAGCCAGTTATGAGCATGCTGGAGCAAAACATGCTCATAAACATCTTTTCAGCGATAAATTAACACAATTTATCACCACTTTTGCTTTTGGTCAATGCTATTTTCACCACATATGGCAAATACACGTTTCTTGGCATAAACCTATGGCTAAAAACATAATGGGATTTATAAAAAAAAAAAGCAAAAACTGGATTTTTAGCAAAAATGAGGTTAGTAAATCTTTCTCAAGTGGCAAGAAAGCATTTCTGGGGGTCATTTCTTGGCTGCAGGGGCATAACTACCAGGGGGAGTGACTGCTGGGGGGCCCGGGAGCTAAGGGGACCCCATTTTCTTATTTTTCCTATGACAGGTAAAGACTCCTCCCAGAAAACCACTGTGTATTAGGCACGGATAATGACTCCAATGTAGTTTTTCTGGGAGGCCCAGTGATTCCTAGATGAAAATAGTTTTTAAAATCAATCTTTGTTTAAAAATTCCCCATGGTATATTTCCTTACTAATATAATAATAACATTAAAAGATTTTTCATATTTCTTTTTAGAAATGTCAAAAACGTGTTTTAGTCAATTACACAATTTGGAGAAAAATCTCCCTTTGGCGTTAGACTATTTTTGCAAGATTGTTCAACTTCAATAGCTAGATATTTGGGGGTGTTCACGACTGATCTCGCCTTGGTGAAAATTAATTCTAAAAAACCATTTTACAGCAAAAAATGTAAAACATCACTCCTTTATAAATATGGCCCCACGTCTCAATAACTCAGAAAAGAAGAAAGGCGCACTACGTGTTCAAAGAAATCGCTTGTCCAAAAGGTAGTTTAATAAAAACGTCACATCTTTATTCTGATATCAAACACACATGGAATCCTGCATCTCACGCCTTACGCGTTTCGAACAGAACCTGTTCTTACTCATAGGCTGACTAAGCGGAACTCAGGTAACATCTCTTATAGACCTGCCTCCCTATGTGGGATGGTCTACAGGTAAGTTAAAAACAACAATACAATTGTAACCATTTAAAATAAAACCTTGTCAATGAATTTCTATGATCTTAATACATCTCATATTAAAACATACACAGGGAGATTCAATAAAAGTTCTTATCGTTTAAAATGGTGTTAATTTTGCACCAACCAATCAGATCTTATTTAACATTTTAAAGCTAACATCTGATTGGTTGGGGCAAAATTAGCACCATTTTAAACAATAAGAACTTTTATTGAATAACCCTGACAATATGTTGCTAATTTTGCCCCAACCAATCAGATCTTATTCAACATTTGTAAGCTTACATCTGATTGGTTGGGGCAAAATTAGCACCATTTTAAATCATAAGAACTTTTATTGAATCTCCCTGTAGGTCCCTTAAGTTGCGCATTAGGGAACACATAAAGGATATCGTAAAATGTAATGTGAACACAAAAGTAGGGCAGCAGAGTTCTGCAACCAGGGTAACAGCCGTTACCTTAGAGTGCAAGGAATCCAGAGGGTAAGCTTGGATGCACACAGGAGAGATAGAATATCCCTTCTACTGAAAGCAGAAGTGAAGAGGATATTCATCTTGAATACTAGAATACCCCATGGGCTTAAGAACTTAAGACCTTTTATTGAATAACCCTGCTAGTGCTACAGTCCACATACTGTAGCTGGCATTTGGAAGACGTAAGTAGATATATCACAAAATTTGAATTGAAGTTTATGTATTCATTATTCATTAATCTTGTACGATTTACCAGTTGAGGAACTATGAAAAATTCTGATTTATATATATGGGTGCAGGTTATGCACCTTCTAGCGCCACAAAGATAAGTGCCCTTAAACCATAACCACAACCCACTATCTACATCTTTACTGTAAAAAAGGCTCGGGGATAACATATCCTTCAAAGATTTAGCCTTTTTATGAACATTTTTGCAGCCCTCTCTTATTACATTTCTAAGATCTGGGTCCTGTTCTAGGATTGGTAGCAACTTTTTTACTATTGCTACTATAGTTTTATATTCATTGCCATATCTCGTGGTGAAGTATACATTTTAAGTTTGTTTTCCATCTTGTTCCTTATTTTTATTTTTTATGTGTAGTTGTTTCCCATTGTATGAACTGCGGAGATACAGGTAAGTGCTGTCCTATTGATATTGTTTGCTCTAAGGAAAGCTGTTTTTTAATTTTTCCTACTATACCCTCTATTAATCAATTTATCTGTTAGGGACCTCAAAGACTGATGGAAAGAATCATCCGTTGAACAGTTTTTCCTAAGTCGTAAAAATTTCCATATGGAATGGCTTTTATATTATGAGGAGGGTGGCATGAAAGGGCCTGTAATATGCTGTTTCTGGATTCGGGATTCCAATAATTTATGGTTTCAAGTCTCAATACAAAATGTATTTTCAAAACTGTAATATTTTCAACATCCATTAGATGGTGGTAAAGGTCAATATAAAGCAAGATCATGAGAACACAAACAGAAAATCAGCTTCACATTGATTTTTTTACAATAAAATCATGTTCCAAAAATTTTTAAACTTCCCAATACAGTAGTTACAGGATTGCATGATTCTGGAACTTATTATTTTTCTTCCTCTTTGTAACAAACTAGAGAAACATATTTTTCTGGATCATTTAGCAGATATATTATGGTAAATGTTAATAAAGTATAATAATGATTACAAATTTAGCTCTAGGAGGCTTACTGAATCCTAGAAACTAGAGACTAGGAAAACTTGAAATAACAAAACTGTGAATTGATAAGCTATTGGACCAAAAGCAAAGGTCCCCCTTTGCTATGTCAGCTGCAAAACAGTGTATTTTTAACCCAAACCCTTCCTTTTATGCAAATTGAACCTGTCCAGCCAGTAAAATGATTGGGTATTCAGCCTAAGTAGGTCTGCCTGCAAATACATAGAAGTTGCAAAATACAAATCACATAGGCTGCATGTTAAATAAATAAAAGTGATTAGTTAGTAGTAATCAAGGCTATTTTATAATCCAACACAGCAAGATTTGCTTTTGTTCCAATCCAGTCCCCTTATAAGCTGATTGTCTTTCGTTTTATATTAGAAATGATACTTTATTGCACTTGTGCCAAGTCTAATCTTACTGACAGCAATTAAATATTATGTAAGGATATAATTTCGAAAATTTTCGAAATTACGAGATTTCTCGGAATTTCGGGAATTTGTCGAAAATACGTATTTTCGAAACTTTTCGAAAATATGAGGATTTCTCTTATTTTCGTAAATACGTATTTTCGAAAATTTTCGAAATTACGAGGATTACTCGTATTTTCGAAAAATACGTATTTCCGAAAATTTGGAAATTACCAGAAATCTCATCATTTCGAGGATATGTTTCATTTTAGTGGGTCCGCTCGCGGATTTTCGAAGTTCGGACATCTCTAACTATTTAATATAGAATGGCCCAGGGCCATAACCTGGCAGATGAAAGCTGTATGTGCTGTAGATCCTCAACAAAACAACCTTGGGATGTGGGAATAATCAATCTTCTCTCCTTGCCCCAGGAGCTTTTCATTTTTAAATAGTTTATTTTTACAGTATAGTTGTCCTTTAATGCTGAATAGAATAACTGACACAATCTGATAATTTTATTGTGCTGGTAATTTGCAATGCTAGAAATGTAACTTTGGCGATTCTGCAGTATTCTGAAAAGGCTAGGTGGCGCTGCTGGGTTTTTTTGTATTGTTTTGGTCTGTGTTGAGCTACTTTTCTGCTGAAATGCAGTACCGGTACTCGAAAATTATATTCATGCTAATGGAACACAGATAATCACCAAAAATTCTTAACACACTTAACACAACTAGAAAAACCTTTAACCAAGAGAGACAGTTACCTCTTCAATAATTAATATCTGTTTTGTTTTGTCTGTTTGTTTTGCCAATTTAGTAACATTTCTAGATAAGTTATAGGAAACGGCTGAAGACGAGCTATATGGGGAGGTAACCAGGGGATTACTGTTTGGAATGTGAATACATGTTTTTCTATTTTAAATAAATAAATATTTTAAATAAATATTTGAGAAAAAATCATGCTCCAGACAGGAATGCTGCAAAAAAGTGGCTTGGCTTTATTCCTTTAGACATCACACGACATGTTTTGGGTCAAGTGTTGTTTATTTATAATGATGTTTATAAACATACACCCACACACCCCACATTTACAAGGGGAAAACCCCAACATAACAACAATGGACAGACCAAATGATCTCTGGGGATTGGGGGGGATATGTGGAGAAATTGTTACTGCAACGAGAACTGAGATGGATCTTTCAATTGGGAACACATAGCCCTAAAGGATTTAATGAGGATTGTAATTTTAAATGGTTCTTGTAATAGTATTTAACCCTTTCACTGCCAGGAGATTTTCTTTTTTTTTTTGCGTTAACTGCCAGAAGAATTTTCAGGATTTTGCCCTCAATCGCTTTAGACTAATTTTACAGTAGGAAACCTTGCAGTAAATAAGAGGAAAGATAAGTAGGAAGGTGCAGTAAAGCGAAGGGATATAAAGGTTATAAGTAGGGTATTGAATATGATTCTTTGTTTGACGTGAAGGCACCCTATGGACTGAAGTATTGGGGTTGTGGTTTCTCTTTTGGAGGAGAGCGAGATGATCCGAGCTGCCGAGTTAGACTAGAGAAGAGAGAGATGAGAGGCCGGGAGAATGTTACAGTAGTCAAGACGGGAGGTTAAAAGGGCATGGATGAGCATTTTAGTAGTGGAGAGAGAGAGAAAAGGGCAGATCTTGGCAATATTGCGAAGGAGACTGATTATTTCTCCCAGAGAGATAGTGTAGAGGGAGAACAGCAAGGGTCCTAAAACCGAGCCCTGAGGGACCCCCACACTAAGTGGAACAGGAAAGGAAGTCTTATTAGCAAAACAGACAAAGAAAGATCTGTTAGAGAGATAAGAAGACAACATTATTACTAAGTAACACATTATTACTAATAATACATAAGTGGACTTTTTAAACGTTTAATTTTGTGTTTTCTTTATGTGAAAAGCCCTCTCCCTCCCTGCTTGTGTTAATGTCATAAATAGAGAACCTAGAAAAGTAAGTAAAGGGTTACGTTTGTAATAAGTTAACAAACAAGGAAAAGCTCTCACCCTCCCTCCCTCTCATTACTTGCACATTGCTTACACTCACTGCCAGTTTATGATGCAGACAAGAAGCTGGGCAGGTCAATTCTTTATAGCTCACTCGAATGTGTGGATTGTCTGCACCTTGTTTGCGTCATAAATTGGCAGTGAGTGTAAGACCAAATTACTAGTTAATTTTGTATTACATGGTAATATAGAACACCCCACTCTAGCTTACCTGATGTGCTCCCACAGTGCCTTAAATGTTGCAAAGTAACTCTGAAATTGCATTGAGCATGGTCAGGTAAGCAGCGACAGGATTTAATTACAGCACCTTGTTTCCCGTCTATTCCTAAGCAGGTAGGGGTATCCAGGTACACAGAGCGATGAATCCAGTGCTCAGTCTCCACCATGCTGGATAATCAAGTCCATAAACAAGTAGTAAAGTGTAATATTTGTTCATTCATACCATCAATGGCGTGGACGCAGTTCTTCATAGAAGTTCGCATTTGTCTGAAAAAAATGAACAAAAAAACAACTTCAAAAGGTAGAAATCATGCCAAAACATGTATATGTAGAAGATGTTTATTGTCCCTTGAATATTGATAGAAATTGATATGTTTATGATTTTTTTTTATATTTCAGTAAGATGACTCTTATTAATAACTTTAACAATATGTATTTATAATGGTGCTAAGTGATTATTAGAAAGTGCAATATAAAGATTTTTGGTTGGAGATAGATGCTCTTATTATGTTAAAGGGAACTGCGGTCTCCACAGCCCAAGATATAAAGAAATGACTAACCAGAAAGTTAATGGGTGGGAGGCTGACATGTGACATTCCTGAGGTATCTCCTGCACAGAGCCGCCTGCAAGCACAGCCTCAGAATCCCTCAGTGTGTGAGGGAGACAGGAAGTCCTCCCTCTCCCTGCTGTGAAGTCCTGACAGAGAAGGTAAGGGAATCTACAGCCCTTCTCTTTCACTGTGTGAAAACAGCCTTTTCAGGCAGAGTTCTCACTCTCCCTGAAAAGGCTGATTCCACAGAGTTTTCTGTAGGGGGGGGGGGGTCTGAGTAACCTATGGCACCCGCAAGTGGGCGGGGCTTAGGAAACCGTGAGTGGGTGGGGCTTAGGCACCTGCAAGTGGGTGGGGCCACGGCACCCGTGAGTGGGCGGGGCCACGACGGGCTGTAAGATAATGGGCCATGGGGGGCCTGCAACTGGAGGGACCATGGGGTCCATGAGTGGGAGGGACCAGGGGGGCTGCAAAGGGGAGGAGGAGACACAGGAAAGATTGACTGACAGTTTCAGAGCAGGAAGCAGGAAGTGCAGGGGACCTGGTGATGCTACTGTCATATCACACACAAAAATGTAAATATCTTCAAAACTATGCAAAATAAACAATGGAAATAAATTGCAAAAATTTCAGGGGAGCAATTCCATCAACTTACCTCAATTTACCTAAAGTCATTTTGGACCACAGTTCCCCTTTAAATAAATTTTTAAATTCAATTTCCCTGGTTATAAGAAGGACGTCTTTAACAGAAAGAACATACCCTGACATGAAGAAACATACATTGGTGGGTTGTGCAGACAGGACCAGTGCCATGGAACCAATGGAATGAGGTTCCTTAGCACCCTGGGTGTACACTCGGAGACGGAGATACCATCAGAAAGTCAGTGTTGTATGTGCATGTATATGATGTTTACGAGTGCTCCCTAAAGATAACAAGTTGCAGTTGCTGTATGACAAGTCCCGATATTCAATAAGTAGCAGTGGCATTACTACAGATCTATGGGCCCTGATGCAAAACTTGGACATGGGCCCCCCACCCACGGCAAACACATATCAGCACCACAAACCAAATAATCATTCCCATTAAAAAAAACATCCAAAGTCATCATTAATTTTTTTTTGGCACTCATTTTAATCACATCATCTACTTTACCCTACATCTAGCAAAATGTATTTTAGACGCAGCAATACAATTGGCTGATATGGGTATGGTGCCCGCCAATTTTTGTTATCGGGATGGTAAAAATGCATAGTACATGAAACAGTGGTAAAATGGTTGGCACACAGACTGGTAAAATGCTTAGCACACAGACACTGACAAATAGTTTTTTCTAAAACTGGCACTGATAAATGATTGCCATGCAGACACTGGAAAATGCTTGCTCACAGAAACTGGTAAGAATGCTTGGTACATAGACACTGATAAAGTGCTTGACCCACAAACACACACAAAAATGCTTAGTACATGGACCACTGGTAAAATGCTTAGCACGCATAAACTGGTAAAATGCTTGGCACACAGGCAATGGTAAAATATTTGGCACACACACTGCTAAATACTTGGCACATTAACGCTGGTTAAATGCTTGGCACACAAGAGAATGGTAAAAATGCTTAGTACAGGAACCACTGGTAAAAAAGTTGTCACACAGACTGGTAAAATACTTGGCATAGAGACACTGGTAAAATTCTTGGCATAGAGACACTGGTGTAATGCTTGGCACATAGACCATTCAACATTGGTTAAATGCTTGGCACACAGACAATGGTAAAAATGCTTAGTACACAGACCACTGGTAAAATAGTTGCCACATAGGCTGGTAAATGTTTGGCACATTGACACTGATAAAATGCTAAGCACAAATAAACTGGTAAAATGCTTGGCACACAAGCAATGGTAAAATACTTGGCACACACACTGGTAAATGCTTGGCACATCAACACTGGTTAAATGCTTGGCACACAGAGAATGGTAAAAATGCTTAGTACACGGACCAGTGGTAAAATAGTTGGCACACAGACTGGTAAAATGCTTGGCACACAGACACTAATAAATTGGTTGGGAAACTGTGATCAGTGCAAACCATTTACCAGTATCAGACAGACACTAGCTAATTGCTTGACACACAGACAATGGTAAAAATGCTTAGTACACAGTTCACTAGTAAAAGTGTTGGCACACTGACTGGTAAAATGCAAGACACACAGCCATTGATAAATTGGTTGGAAAACAGAAACTGGTAAATGGTTGGCACTGATCAAAGTCAGACACTGGCTAAATGCGTAGGAACACAGACAATGCTAAAAATGATTAGTACACAGAATATTGGTATAAGGGTTGGCACACTGACTGGTAAAATGCTTGGCACACAGACACTGCTAAATTGGTTGGGAAACTGATACTGGTAAATGGTTGGCACAGACACTGGTAAAATGCTTTCAAACCACAACTAGCAAAATGGTTGGCACACAGAAATTAGAAAAAATAGTTGGCACATTGGCAGTAATAAAATGGCACTTTGGCAACAGACTATTCCAACCATTTACAACTGCCAGTTTGCCAACCATTTTACCAATGTTTGTATGTCAACTTGGCATACAGACATTGTTAAATTGTTTGCAACTTGGCATACAGACATTGGTAAAATCAAAATACTTGGCATTGTCTGTGCATCACATGTCATTTACCACTGCCAATTTGCAAACAATTTAACAATGTATGCCAAGTTGGTATACAAATATTGGTAAAATGGTTGGCAAACTGGCAGTTGTAAATGGTTGGAATAGTCTGTTGCCAAAGTGCCATTTTATCACTGCCAATGTGCCAACTATATTTACCAATTTTCTTGGCATAGTAATTGGCAAATGGCAGTGGTAAATGATAACTATGGTTGGCTGGCAGACAGCTGGCACAAAAGAAAAGGCAGGGCAGACACTGATACAAGACCACTAGTTAGAAGAAGAACTAATAACAAAGGCAGCAGGTACTCAACACTGTCCGCAGCACACACAGCGAGAGCTTAGGGCAGGTGATGTCACACACTTTGATATTTGGAGGAGGAGTAAGCAAACACTGTGTGGTGTGTGCACAAATTCAACAACTTAGCAATAGAATTTTAAAAAAGATTTTCAGAGATTTCATTTTTACCGTGCAATGTTCGATGTACTGCAATTTTCTAAATGTATCTGAGTACAACTGAATTAAGTTACTCTACAGAGAGTAAAAGGTCCTTGTTTAATTTAGCTATGACAGTGTTCTGTGCTAACAAAACAGCATTGTAATTGAAAGTCATCTGTGGAGAATAGGTAATGCATCCACAATCTTCCTTTCAAGTATTGTTCGTGTTTTAATGAATTTCTTTCTCTCTCCCTGGTATTCTTCAAAACGGAGCTCTATGCAATCATAGCATATTGTTGTCTTCTTTTTATTTATTTTGTTTTATCCCCCCAATGGATGTGGTTTCTCTGCTGAGCAAAATGCCAACTTTTTTTCAGCTTTCGATCTATTTTGCCAGATGGTATTTGCTTACAACGAGGAAAAATAAATATGCTCTTCAATTTTCTACTTGCATATACCATATGTATACTTCCACCATGACATAGTAAACAGGAACTGCTGATTAAGATTGATATTGAATATGCCTAGCATTAAATTTCTTGTTTCATTTTAGTTACAGATGGATAAAATATATAGGTTTGTTATTTCCTGTAATAATGATTGATGTAAAACATGTGCTGGTTTCAAAGGAATGGCTTATAATAATCTTGTTTTTATACCTTTTTTCTATATTAATGTGGTTGTTATTTGGAGCATGGTATTATGTAATTCTTCACATGTGTGTATGGCTGAAGAACAACATTTACAGCTCTCTACAGAGCAGGTCATGCATTAAATTAGGAATTGTGGGAATAATGCCAGATCATAAATACACAGATATTATAAGAAGGAATTGGAATGTAATATGAGGTACGACTTTGGATTTTCAGAGCCCTTCAAAGTGGTTGTACCTTTCAGTACATTCCCTTACGGTGTCATTTAGTTCACCTTGTAACCATTTAGCTGATCAAATAGCATGGGAGTCTAGGAAATATTGAGCAAAATATGCACCCAGGCCCTGTAGGTATAAAGCCCTGCAGGAAAAATCAGAAAGGTGGCCTACTTGGCAAATTACAGGCATAAGTGAAGAATACACCTCAGCTACCAGTTAGGGATGTCTTAGCCAGAGATTCCTCAACCAGGCTTCAAAAGGTAGGACAGCAGTAGAGCACACTCTACTGTTGGCCAGTCACAAAATGCAAGATCGCAAACACGCTCCTATGTGCACTATCGCACCAGAATTGTGCATGCAAGTGTACGTTAATGAGTGCACTTGCATGCGAGATTCTGGTCCGTTGTAGTGTGTCCTCAGCCTAAAGCTACCTTAAGCTACCTAAAGGCTGTCCGTTAATTAGCTATTATATGGAGATAGGTTCTAACATTTGTTCACAGTTCATCTTCATTGGAATGCAAATAGAAACAATAATAAAATTTGAAAAATTTTTTTTTAAAAAGAGGCTTCTTCTTTGACTATGACCTATTTCTAAAATTCTCAATACACAAAATGTGTTTTGCATCAACATTATTGTGTAATCAAGGTAATTAGGTCACAAAAGTGACTAAATGAGGTTTCCATGTATTAAAGGGGAGGTATATAACGCCAAATAATAGGCGGGTGCTAGGTAGGGTTAAGAAATCAAACTAAAAAATACAAAAAGTACCTGACGACAAGGTCAGAAAAGCCCCTTACCTGAACACAGGGAAAGAAACTTCCTGCGGCACTCATCTACCATATTACCCCAATAATGATAAGATTAACTTAACAGGGGTAAACATATAACCCAATAGCTGTTAAATGGCATGTCCACCTCCAAAACTATAATTTACCCTACTACTGGCCCCACTCTTTAGTGCATAAAAATCCTTACCATACATTCCAGCTCCAAATGGTTCTCCTGCAATGTTCCCCCAAAGTCCTGGCAGAGTCCATATAGTACTCTGCCTCCTGTCTCTCCTCCTGGAGAATTTTGACATGTGCAGTAAAGCCCTCCCTTTCCCTCCCCCTCCCTCCCTCTCCCTCCCCCTAGCATAAATCCCTTTGAATATGTTGTAGGGCTTCCTCCCCAGCCCCAACCGCTATATTATAATTGCTAGAAAGTCCCCCGATCTTTATTTACCTTCCCTCTATCCTCCGCCGTTCTGAATTGCCGGCAGCCACGTCCGTGATTGGCTGCCTCTCAGCCATTCACAGACACGGCTGCCAGTCCGGCCCCCTGCTTGCAGTTCCATGCAAGCAGAAGGCTGGGCAGTGCGGCGGAGGATAGAGGGTAAGTAAGTAATGATTGGGGGACATTCTGTTTGGGGCTGGGGGAGGAAGCCCTACAACATATAAAAAAATGTTTAGAAGGGTGGAAATGCCCTTTAAATAAAGGTAGATTATAATGTTAGGTTTTTTTATATAAACTATAAACACAAGCCTAATAGCAGCCATCTTATTTCTATCCGCCATTTTGTTTTATATTATTGTTGTGTTATTGCAGATGTTTTGTTTCCAAATGTTCTTTCTCATTTCATGGTATTGATAACACTTGAGCTTCCCAGTGAGCTCAAGGTCTTTTGCCTCCCACATTGTGTGCCAACCTGGCTCTATCCTTGCATTCCAAGGGATGTTTTACCTCATCTGTAGACACGAAGTCTGGCAATGCCCCCTTTTTTAGGTTTGTTATATTCTAATGTACCAAATGAATAAACTGAGAAAGAGAGTTCTGCTACATCTCGTGTGTGGTGTATTTCTTTCTCCCGGTGCTGTAAGGGTCTTTTAAGACAGGCATCAGTGTCCAGTGTGGCTAGTGCAGGATATTTATTCTAACATAAAAAAAACAGGTGTTATACACAAGCAAGATATCATTTAATATATTAAATAGTCACATATATATAAATTCAATGCAGTGAGTACTATAAAAACGCATATAATGTGTAGAAATACAAAATACAACTTGGCGTGATAAGATCAGACCCCTACAGTCCTAATGAGGATAAATGGACATAGTTCCTAGATAAAGGAAGGGGTCTTAGGCTCCATATAGTCAAGTAAATATTCCAGGTTTGGGTCCACCTAGATAAAGGCATTCAGTACCATATAAGACAGAGTGGTTAAACAGCGAAGCTAGCGGTGCCGAGAGGTTAAAGGGTATCTCCACTCGTATTTTCAAGATTTGGGAATAGATCTCGCATGCGCATAGAAGACAAGGTCCGCCGGGACCTGTCAGACTACACGCCGGGGGAGTGAGCGAGCGGGTACGTTTCTTACCTTCTCTCCTGGCTTCTGTTTGTTCTATTGAAGAACGGAAGGTAAGGCACAGCTCCTTTACCTCCCGTTCTTCAATAGAACTGGATTCCCAAATCTTGAAAATACGAGTGGAGATACCCTTTAATTATAAGCAGCAACAGGAAGCAGTACAGCGTAATTAGGCAAAGAGGGGAAAGTTCAGAGAGAACTTACCCCGCTTTGGTGCTAATTTGCCTCAATCAAACAGATGTTACCTTTTTACTGGTCTACTACAGTTTTTACTGGTCTACTACACACATTTAACAACATCTGATTGGTTACTGTAGATTAAGGCTGGGTACACATAATGCCATTTTTGTCCTAGCTGACCCACTGTAGGACTTGGCAAAAATAGCTGCTGCCAACAGTTTGCCACGACCGATTATGCGGTCCATAGGGGACTGCACAATCGGCCATGATTTACCACCATACCTGATCATCTATTCATTCGATCAGGATGAACAGGCGACCGATGTACAGTATTAAGAATTATAATTAAAGAGTATAATTTGTGCCAATTTCCCATCGGTGGTTTGCACTTCTGTTGTCTTGTGTTCCGTAATGTTTATATTTCCTTGCTGTGTTTATAGCAGTCTCATGTAAAAGCCTCATTAGTTTGTGAAATATGGCCAGAAGTTTCTGTATTGATTTTGTCAAGGTCCTTTGGGATATATTTGCTTGGGGATATTAAACCATTTGTTTAATGGTTGAAGCCCTGTTAGAGGGTTTTTCGAGTATTTCATTTGATAATAAGGTTTCAAATTCATTTGTTGCCAGAACCAATAAGAAAAAAAACGGAAAAATACGCTGTTCACGAACGGGATAAATCCGCGGCGGATCCGGGTTCAGATCCGCGAACCGGCCATCCCTATTGGTGATATGAATGACATTTATATACAAATATAAACCCTGGAAAGAATATGTTACTATTGGTGATATGAATGACATTTGTATACAAATATAAACCCTGGAAAGACGTTACTATTGGTGATATGAATGACATTTGTATACAAATATAAACCCTGGAAGGACTATGTTACTATTGGTGATATGAACCACATTTATATACAAATATAAACCCTGGAAAGACAATGTTACAATTGGTGATTTGAATGACATTTATATATAAATATAAACCATGGAAAGACTGTGTTACTATTGGTGATATAAATGACATTTATATACAAATATAAACCCTAAAAAGACTATGTTACTATTGGTGATATGAATGACATTTATATCCAAATATAAACCCTGGAAAGACTATGTTACTATTGGTGATATGAATGACATTTATATCCAAATATAAACCCTAAAAAGACTATGTTACTATTGGTGATATGAATGACATTTATATACAAATATAAACCCTGGAAAGACTATGTTACTATTGGTGAGATGAACCACATTTATATACAAATATAAACCCTGGAAAGACTGTGTTACTATTGGTTAGATGAACCACATTTATATACAAATATAAACCCTGGAAAGACTATGTTACTATTGGTGATATGAATGACATTTATATACAAATATAAACCCTGGAAAGACTATTAGGGTTATTCAATAAAAGCTCTTATTATTAAAAATCAGATCAGATGTTAGCTTTCAAATGTTAAATAAGATCTGATTGGATGGAGCAAAATTAGCACCATTTTTAACGATAAGAACTTTTATTGAATCTGCCTGGGAGATTCAATAAAAGTTCTTATCATTTAAAGTGGTGCTAATTTTGCAAAAATTAGCACCATTTTTAACAATAACAACTTTTATTGAATAACCCTGTGTGTTACTATTGGTGATATGATCATGCTAAGAAATTTAAAGCAGAGCCTCCTGGAATGTGACCACGCCCCCAGATATTGCTGCCACGGCCACACCCCCAAACATCATGGTCATGCTCATACCCCAACCATCAAGGCCATGCCCCCAAAGATAACTGCCATGCCCCCAAACATTGCAACAATGCCCCCAAATGTGAGCATGCCACCAAATATTGTGGTCACCCCCCCAAAAAAAACCCACAAACAAACATTAAGGTCTGCCGCATATATCATGGCCACACTCCCAAACATCACAGGTACATCCCAGAATAACGCACACATCCACAAACATCCTGTGCATGCCCCCAAACAGCATAGGCACACCCCCAAACTTGACACTAACACCCTCAAACTTGACACCCACACCCCCAAACTTGACACCCACACCCCAAAACATCATACCCATGCCCACACTTTGAAACAGCATGGCCATGCCCCCAAATATCACAACCATCAAATGTCACATCCAATTTCCTGGACACCACAACATCATAGACACGCCCCAAACCGTCCACACCCTAGAATGCCGTGCCCACCGGGACAGTTGGGGGGTATGGACTACATGGGAATTACCTGCATTACCTAGACCTAAGCACCAGAAACACACTGCCCACATGTCACACACTTCATAGAAAAAAAAAGACATTGTGGCACTTTCAATTCGGACCAGAAAGTAACTTTATTGATTGGGATCTAATAGTCAATATAAAGTGGTCCTTAAAGGGCAAGTCCAGCCCCAGAATGAAAACTTACATACAGGTAAATCACCCTCCAAAACCCTAAACGGTATTAGTTTGAAATCTGAAATATATAAGTCTAACCTGAAATCCTGCACAATGTCCTGTTTCCCCTGTTTCTGCTTCCTGGTTCTTCCAGTTAGCAACTGTCAGTTGTGGATTTGACAGTTGACATCACAGCCAATGACTGAATGTTAATTGCATATCTGCCTCTTCTGAGCATGCCCAGGCTCAGCACAGGCTCAGTACAGGTTTCTAAATTGCTCAGTTTCCATGAGGCCTCCAGAAGCATAGCAGGCATACAGTAATGAATTCATCGGACAAAGTATGATATATCAACATATTTTAAAGAGGCCATTCTTTCTAAAAGATGTACTTATGAGGGTGGAGTTGTCTTTTAAGCAAGGATAAAGTGTTAAAGTGCAAACAACATGACATACTGCTAACAAATGTGCAAAAAATAGAGCATGCTTAAAAACACTCAGAGCTCACAGACGGCACGACAGAATGAAGACCGGCTTTAACAACACAGACAAAAAGCCACACGTCACATAATCAGAGACACAAGAAAAACGTGACACCCATCAGTCACTCAAGTGCAATATTCAGTTGCAATCAACATGTTTTCACCACAGCAAATTCCATGTAGCATGTTCACCACAACAATTGTGCTATATGAACATATGTGCTATACCTTCCTTTAAGCCATGTCACCTCCTCAACTCATAACTATTAAATACAGGACGTACATTAACAACTGTGCACTTCTTTTCCCCCTGTCTCTTCTATCAGCTTCTAAGCCAAACACACACCTGTACGTAAAAAATGCTATACCAACATGTGTACACGGGCAACGCTGGGTACAAATGCTAGTCTATGTAAAAAATAAAGACTGCACTTTCCCCAATATGCCTAAAACATAATCCAACCAAGAGAGCTTCCCAGAAATGTAAAACTAGACACCCTCTCCACAGCCTCTGATTTTATCTTTACCAGACACTGGGAGGTCCTTCCTGGTCTTTTAGAATCCAAAATTAATTCCTTTGCCTAATTTGTATTTAAAACTAAATTTATCCCACTTCCTAACTTTTTCTTCTATGTCCCCATAGTACCATACATATATCCAGGGAAAACTGTAAAAGATTTCCATGTGTACCCACAGGCAGACTTTATGCCCGATATTCCTGGAGAAAGAGCTTCCAATCGCTAAACTGATTACTAGTTTGCTTGTTAGCTATTTTTGCCTGATTGATCCTGGGATTTACAGACAGGACTGATTACTCAGACCATCTGATTTAAATATAATTTAGTTTGGAGTGTTGAATGACAGCAGATGTTTTGGCAAAAACCACAATGTTTGCGTTTAAGAAAAAGTACTATGCTTTAAAAAGCATGATCAATATAAGAAACTAGTAAGGGTTGGAAAATTAATCAAATACTAGGTGCAATTGGTTAACAATGAGGCTGATGTAAAGTAACCTTTGTGGCTCCTGTGGAAAATGTTTAAATATTAAACATTATGCTTTGTATCTTTCCAATTCTGCTTGAAACATCACATTCAAATCCTTCTTGAATTTAGCAGAATCACCAATAAGTTAAAGTTACCTACAGCATAATGCATTTCATTATACCGCTGTCTATTCTGTTTTATCAAGTACAGCCACTCTGCTCCCTTATCTGCTCTCATTACTACAATTAATCTATTGTTCTGCAGATTTCAAAGGATTTCTTTCTGTCATAGTTAAATTATTATAATTGAATTTGTTCTCATTTCAAATATTTTCAGTTTTGATCCTAACCAACAGCTCAAAAGCTTCTACAGCTGGATAATTACCTGGAGGCACAAATGTACTATATTACCTAGCTTGTTATAAAACTATAGTTTTGTTTTTTTTACTTCAACTTTAGGTACTATCCTGTCCTCTGAAATATCTTTTAACAAATAAACAAATGTAAACAAGTCTACAATCAGTTCAGAAGGAAAATTTATTACCCAAACAATATATCAATGTAGGCCAATGTATCCTTTCAAAATCCCAAGAATGAGATGCATACCTGTTTCCCAATGGTCCCTGGAAGGGATTCTGTTTCTTCTCTGTCACTGTCAGTCCTAAATGTTGCTGCCCCCCTATGACAGCTTTATGAGTCTTATATGAGTTTCAAACAAACAAGGAAAAATATGATCAATGCACATTCATGGGCCCCATGTAAACAGTAAAAACATTGGGGGTTTTAGTTGCAATTTTATGCATAAAAGTGAAACGTCTTCCAATTATGTCAAGGTAACCCCAGTATGGAAGGTCCTAACTAATTACTTTGGGTCATTTGTCTGGGCTGACAACGCTGCTTGGTTGCATTTTCTTGGGAAGGTTGTGTCCCTAACCTTGCATTGGATAAGTGCTACAGGCTATCGCTTCCCCCCACCCACTGGCTTTTAACAATGCTTAAGGTTCGTACACATGTGCGATCACGAGTCCCAACCCTCGTCGCACGATGTGCACGAACATTCGTGTATGGGCCTTTTATCGGATGAAATGGCCGTTCGGTCGGGGATCGTTGCCCGACCAACCGGGCGGATCTCCGAATGGCCGGCCATTTCGGCTGATAAAGGACCCATACACAGGCCGATTATTTGCCGAAATGAACATTCATACACATTGTGTGTCGCGGGTCGGGACCCGCGATCGCACGTGTGTATGAACCTTTAGTATTCAAGGCAAAAGACCTCCAATTAAAGGGCCATGTTCAGGGTGCTACTACCACATAGAAGCTTGGTCTATCTTCCTACAGAAAAATTCTGCTACATTATATATATGAGATTGCACATTGTTAGAGGAGTAGGTTCCAAAAACAGCCATATCTGATTGATTGTGATGTCACTGTCAGGGCCATGGCTGATGGCTGCTACTTGGAAGGTCTTCGAAGAAGAACAAAGGAGATGGCAACAAAGAAGAATGACCAGTGTGACACAAGTAAGTATCATTGTCTTGGTGTTTTGAAGGGTACTTTTGATTACATTGAAATTGTGTGTAGGGGATGTACCTTTATGGCAAGATTAAGTTGTTCAAAATGGACAGTTTAGCTTATGTCAGACTGTAGGAACATAAATACCTTATTTCCCCTAATGCCTACTAGATTTACATTGACCTTTTACATTTCTTGCCCATTTATTTGGTACTGCTAAAAACAAGAAGACAACACTTATTTATGCAACTATAGTCTGGATTTAAACTCTGAGTCTATAGTCTGGATTTAAACTCTCTGAGTCTATAGTCTGGATTTAAAACTTGACTGAGTCTATAGTCTGGATTTAAACTCTGAGTCTATAGTCTGCCTTAATACGTAGGCATTTGTCACAGTGAAACTAATATTTCTTATCAGACCTGTTTTTGACATGTGTAAAATTTGGCAGTTTCTAATCCTTTGAGTCATGTTTGAAATTCTTAAATGTAATCTAAGACCATTCTAGCCATTTTTCTAATTTAACTAAATTTTTATCTACTAAGGGCTATTTACATTTCACCTTTATTTCACCATCATTTTTCAACTTTGCTCTGTTGTTACATCTTTATACTTGTAACTGCTGCTTAGTACATGCAATAACATCTAAACTGCACCTGTTTAATTCTGGATATCTTGCCTTTTCCTGTATTTAAAGGTTTACAATAAAAGTCAACTTTTAAGGGTACATCACTTTATTTCCAAGAATAAATTATACCTGGAGGATTTTTAATGGTAAATATTATATCTAGTAAAGGTTGTGATAAGTTTATGATAAGGAGTTTTATCTAGATTAGTTGACTGGAGGAGGATATCAATGAATGACAGATACTAGACATGGTAAAGGCTAAATTCAATAATTTGCACACATATCCCTAAATGTGCATTTTCTACAATACTGTGATTTTGCTTTAAAATGTCAGTAATATTTTTTTCTCTTCTAAAGCTTTTCAAGTACTGAAGGCCTTTTTAAACCTATCGTGCCAGGCATCAAAGCCAGCACTTACACTAATGCCTTAGCTCCCTTTTAGTATGAATAGAATGGAAGATGATAAAGTAACAATCATATAAAGTAGACTAATATGTTGATTTATCAAATAAATTAACATATGTAAAACTAGTAAAATAAGACAAATGAGTAAACAAAGTCATGCATTTGCCTAATTAAGCACAGCTGAACAAATAATTTCTCTTTGTAAAAAAAAAGAGAAAATCTTAGACTATTAAAAATAAATGCAAATTGTGTAATGTAAACCGTAAGGAATAAATAAGCCCTTTCATTCATTGCCATAATTTGTTTAGCTGTAGGAAGAAAAAAATTATGCCAAAAATTGTATGGAGGCTGATGCCTCAGTTTGTTCTGTGTGCATGTTGATTAGAGATATTTGTCTTTCCGTGTAATGAAAAGCTCAGATACTGTACTTATTTTAAGAACAGGAATCTAATATTACGCCATGCAACCATCATTCTCTTTCTGCAGATCATTCTAAAAATGCAGGCAAAATCCTTTTTTACCAACAGACGTAAGAAAAGAAACAAATGTAAAAGTTTGTCCAAATTGCCTAAAAATATATGAATATTGACCTGGGTATTACTTTACTAATAACATCACTTAATCACTGAAAAGCATAACTAATGAACTTATTTATAAAAAGATGAGATTTGAGAATGTTTATTTGCACAGCGATTTCCAATGCTATAATGCTGCTGTGAAATCCAGTGTGGAAGAGGTCGCAAGCCTGTCTGCAAAGAGGAGGCATGGTAGAGGTGTGGGTGCTGTGCACTTAGGGCACTTAGGGCAGGCGTGCCTAACCCATGTGACCTCAAGGGCCTTATGTGCAGCCCCTGACCACATTTGAGGGGCGCATAATAGATTTATAGGCCTATAACAGTCACAAATTGCCACTAATTACAAACTGATTGCAATTAAAGGGTATCTCCACTCTTGAAAACAACATTATCTCTAATGGGACTTCTTATTAAGATTTAGATGTACCTGCAATCTCAGACTAAACAGCTCCATTGGGTGACCTGAGACACCTTACAGGATCTAGATAAACATGCTTTGTTCATACTAATTAGTATTCACCGCGTAAAAAGTTCCACATTTACGTATAGCTGCTTATGTTATAATTTTAGCTTTATAGTTTAGATTAAGTTGAGGTGGGGTTAAAGGTGCTAAACACTCCCCAGATAGTATAGAATGAAATCTATACAGAAATCTTACAACAGAAGGTACCTCACAGCCTCATGTTATTATAATAGCATTGCCCTAATAATCTAACATATAAACAATTATTTCTTACTGATCTTTTACATGTTGGAAAACTACAACTCCCAGAGTTCTGTGTTATCAGTAAGTTTCTCCTTTATGTCCATTGGCTAATTAAAGGGTATGTCCACCCTTAAAACTCATTTTTAATATGCTGTCTTTATGACCACATTTGGAGTACTTCTCTAAACTTTCATCACGCATCTTTAGACTGCGGAGAAAGGGTAGGTGCCTAGGACCAGGAAGCCGCCGTAATCACATTTACTAGCAACGGTGTTAAGCTATTGCACTTTTATGTTTAGGTGGTGTGCTTTAACCAAATACCTGTATGCTAAACTTCCTTTTTAGGGTGGGACAAAAAGCTTAATGTTACATACCTTATTCGTTAAATCACAGAATCGACTACTCAGCATCAGCGAAAAGGTTATTTGCAAAAAACTGTTTTTAAATTATCTGCCAATAAATAATATTAAAGGGGGTTTTATTGAAAATCTTGGAATGATTTAAAGGGGCACTCAGGGTATCTGTCATTGTTACTCGGAGGCTGAAAGGTGTATAACAAAGATGGTAATAAGTAAATTAACAGAACAGTGTCTTGCAATAAACTTTGATTTTTTAGTCTTTGAAACCTTTTCAAAAATGTGTCTTTACTATGGCTTCAATAAAAAGCCACGATGTTACATAACATTACGGGGGAAGTATTCTAAAAATTATCATATGCCAAAAAAATGTGCAGCCCGAATAGCGCTATCGCCGTATTTATAAACGGCCGGTGGCCAGGCTGCGAGATGATCGCGGACGCGATGTGTTTGTTGTATCTTCTTTTGGGCCAGGTAACATTGTAAGTCTTCGCGGCGATATAGTACCGTTAATTGCCGTGAAGGACTTTAAAATCCCTTCCGTATCGCCTTTTTGGTAAGGGGACCCCGGTTGCGTCAACGCCCCCACCTACGCCAACAAACCCCCCACGGCGGGAAGCACACACCGCCGCAGCTTGCTACACAGAGCCCGCCAAACCCACTCCCCGCCGCGGACCAATCTCGGTAAGGCTGAGTGTATAGGAGGGGCGCCGGGACGGCTGGCCGCCAGCAATTGTGTGTCCCCGGAACAACCGCAGCGCACCCCTCCCCAGGCAACCCTCACAAGCCTCCCGCCCCGGGCTCGGGTGAGGGGTAAGGGAGGGAGGCCCGCCTGCGAGGGGGTGGGGCACACTCAGCGGGCTTGCAGAAGCGCGCATATTTTGGGGCTTACGGGGCCCGCGCGCGGAAACGGGAACCCCCCTCCCTGGAACCTATCAGGTGACTTTTTTTTCTTTTTGCTGGTCGGTCTTTTTGTTTTTCTTGTCCCCATTTACAAGGCGCCTTTGGCTGGGGCGGTCACCCCTCAGTGTGCGGTCTCTTACACATTCGCCCTGGGCTGCGGCTTCTTTTCTCAGTCCCACGTTCAATTTGCGGGGTGAAGTAAAGGCAGCCGCAGAAACATCTGCGCAAACCATACGGTCGCTTTATAAATAGAGAGCCAACCGGCTCTGCTTTACTGGGGAACAGGGTAAGTATCGCCGCCGGTAACGGTTGTTTGGTAATATTTGCCCGGCCGGTTTTCGGACAATTTATTAAATCGCGTTTACCACGCGACTTATGCGTTAATGTCCCCAGTGAAAAGTCCCTATCAACTTTTTATACTCGATCGCTTATCTACCAATAAGCCCCTATGTACAACGCTTAGTTTTCCACGCTATTCCCCTCCCCCAAGGGTTGGCGCGGATTTATCCCTACCCATTCACTTTAGTATAATGACCTCCCCCCCCCCGGTATCACGGTGCTCGCTACCTTTCCTGGGCCGGACTGACAGGGCTCCCTGGGAAAAAGCAATTCATTTCCTGCTAAGAAGGAAAACTGTGGTTTGCATTTGAAAGCATTATTTATTTTCTTTTTCAAGTTATATATATATGTAGTTAATAGGGAACGGCTATGAAAATGTCTGTGTTGCCACCGTAATTGACAAAAACATGTAAGCCGACCGCCTTTTCCCAGGCACACCACTTTATATTTCACATTTGATTGGGTATATGTAGATATAAGGGGGGAACAATCCTCTGTTATATTATCCCTATATATACTATATAAAATTACATGTCTATATCAGCCTATAAATTGTGACTAGATGTTATTAGCACCGGTATATGGAAGAAGCCGGGGGGATCCGAAAATCATTATGTTACCTTAAGTCTAATCAGGCTGCCAATCTATATTGGCCGCGCTTCTTCTCTGGAGGAAAGAAGCAGTCAATCCAGGGTCACACCGGGGTGTGGACGCAGATTGTTTTGGCCAAAAACATTATCTGCCGACATCCACCCTGCCCACAAACTCATTTCAGGAGGTTACCCAACCATTTCCGTGAGGCATACCCCACCACAAATAAAGCCCCACACAACCCCGACTTAATGCCAGAATTCTGCCTACGACACATAGGGACCGTAAAGGACACTCTTACACACACACAAGGTCATGTCACATTAAGGTTTGGTTCTGTTCAACTGCTACAAGACTTGACATCATTGTGACTCCCTCATCTCATTAATACAAAACCCCATTCCGGTGGACGATTGTATCTTATTTCTGGGCGTCAGGATCGCCATTACATAAGGGAGATCATGAACTTCAGGAGGAGTGGGATGCCTGATATATGGCAACAAACTTTTATTATACACAAAACTTGTCCAGCCTGACCACGACAGAGTAATGTACCAAATCAAGGCCAAAATGATGTAACACCCCGTCGCAAACATATTTATATCGTGAATCCCCATCTCTCGGACTCGCAGACTCCATGCCTTGCTGCATGGCTCTCTTCTACCTCCGACTCCTAACCTGTGGATCATCTATATGTTTTTACATATACACTGCAATATGCTGATCGGGGAAACGGAGTGCTTTGGCAGAAATTGAACCCACAGTAAATCCTTGCTCAAAGGCCACTTACAGTGATTTGATTAGACTTAGAAAACTTCGGCAACAACCAAGCCCCAATTCTCAGAGTAGCTCAGATTTTCACAGCCGCCCCGGTCAGATAGCAGGTCAGGATTTGCAAGAAAGGCGTTTTTCGTGCATTGTAGGTTATTGGGACTGCATGATATGAACAATATTCAGCCCCCGATCTTGTCAAGTTTAGGTTCACCCCCTTATGGCATACACGCGCAGCTATTTTTTGTTAGTAATCATAAAGTAGCACATACTGTGATCTCACCCACTGAGTAATCAATAATATCTATACTGTGAACCCCCTTCGGGTTCTACAGTCCTCACCTTCCGCGTCATGGTATCTATTTGTACTCAATTAGATCAAACTGGACTTGAAGTTTAGTTCGTGAAGACGTTTAGCTAGTCCATATAATTGTAGCGTCCGGATGCCAAGTCCATATATTAACAATAGGTATGGGAAATACCCCACACAGAGGGGTGCTTAGGGCCATACCCTTCCATATAAAACTAATTCATAAATACAAAAGAATAGGGACAGACCTAAAAGCAGGACCCCCAGTATAAGCACTCTATCCCTGATGAAACCCAAATGTAATCCTACCCTCAGTCACGTAGTTCCCCATGTGAAAAATATGGTAGAAGAGCAGATCCACTAAATCAATATAAAAAATAAACTTTATTAATACATAAATCTATAATCAAATGCACCGTAAGTATTTAAAATTGGAGTCCCCGATCAATGACTGGATTTACAACCCAATCCCCAAATGCTGAGTACCAGACCCAATGGTAAATGTTCATATAAAATATGGAGCCAAGTCTATGTGGATATCTAAAGATGTACTTCAAACTGTATATGGAAAAATCCCAAAATTTGAAATCTTCCGGTTTGCAGTGAACAATACATAAAATGATAATAGGGGATTCCAATTCTACAGAACAAAAGGAGTCAAGAATATATATGATTACTCTTCCGACCAAACACAGTTATATCTAATGTTAGTATTTGTTAAAAGATATAAATGTCATATGATGAAGCGTTGTAGATATACAATAAAATGACCGGCAAAGCATGGCAATTGTATCATCCCGCTCGCAGGGTAATATGTGGCGGGGGACTTTAAAGTGGTATACAATTTAGACAGTCAATATCTCAATCCGCCCTTACATGTGGATAACATACCCCGCAGCTGATATACTTGCGCTCAGCCAACTTGCATTGTGGTGTCCTAAGCTCCTCTTCACCGAATACCTCTCTTTGACAAAAGCAACTGTGTTGGTTTGTAAGTTATGTGGTTGTGGTCCGTTGTGCTCCTATTCAATTGAATTCACTGCCAATATCCTCCATAATGTTTGGCCCGTAAATCAGCACTTGCGCAAACGACGTTACGTTTCGCCGTAAAATTTGCGCTTCATCAGGGTCGTCGCGTTGGATACCCAGCCCCCATATGTAAATGCCATTTCCTTACTGATTCTCGTAATGTGATACACATTTTGTTTAACCCTACTTATCTGGCTACGAGGTGTTATAGGAACGCCCAGTAGTTAAGGTGTCAAAAAGCCCATTGTTGCGTGTCGAACCCCCCCACATCGTATTTAGGCCTTGAGTTGTCTTTATTGTCAAAAAAGGCCTCCTTGACACCTCTCGAACCAGTCACGTTCCTTGCCAATATGTTAAAATACAATCTTCAAAGGTATGTCCTTTATCCTTAGATGCAGGTACACGTTGAGTCCGACCGAGGAATTCGGCTCTCTGTGCTGGGCCATATAGTGTGATGCGTTGCTGTTTGGTCTCCCGCAACTACAAATCAGAGCATTTCTTCACCTGCCACGGCACTGCGTATAGATTTTTTTTTTTGTCGCTTTTCTTGTTGTTTCGGGTATTGGGTGTTTGGATGTAACCAATTGCTCATCAGTGTGTTGTGCGGTTTAAAAGCAGACAGGGATTACTGTGTTTTTGAAAATTGTTCTTAATTCTCGGAGACACCGGATACATATGGCGGGATGACATGTTCTTTCTCCTGTCTGCTTTTCCGCTCCACTGTTGGTATTCGTGTTCTTTTCTTTCCTTTATCAGTTGGCTATCCACAAATTTAAGGGCTCCTATGAGATGCTTTCATTTATTTAGCCCTTTGCCTATGTGCTAGTGGGGAGTTCTTCTCTGTGTGGCCCGGGGATTCTGATGGACACTAGCGTGGGATAGAAAGGGTGGTGGGAGTCAAAATCAATTACTGATATGTGTGTGGTTGTTTTCTGTAAACCTCTACTTCCCAGTTTACCATTTTTCCCACCTGACTTTACAAGCAGTCAAGAATGCTAGTTGTTGTTGGTGTACCTCTACTTGTAAATTGATGTTTTGGTATACCTCATTAATGTGTTCTGGAAAGCTTGTACTCCGTTGGTGGATTTTTAACAACCGGTGTCTCCACATATCTGAAACCAGTGGCTGGGTGCTACGCCCTCTTAAAAGGATTAAGCGCCTGTTTTCACCCCTCCATTGTAAAAGTTGGCCACAATGGGTGAAACTGGGGAATACCATAGCACATCCATATTATGCTTATAGAAATTATCCCTGTATTGGAAATAGGTGGTATGCAGGCAACAAGTCCGTAAGGGAACACACCTGTTTCTGGGTTACGATCAGTTCTGCTGGTGAGAGTGGCTGTCTGGGCCTAGCCGGTTCTCACCATGTAACAGCTCCTTGGTGGGTATACAGGGGAAGAGAGGATGTCACATCATAGGACACCATAGTTTCTTCTGCACTGAGTAACTTATATCTCAATCTTGTTGGAGAAATCTGGAGTCTGGAGATGTGATGCTTAGAATTCCCATCAATGGTCCTAAGATGTGTCTAGGTGGTTTTGACACCTTGTAGGTTACGGAATTGATGCTGCTGCTATAGGTTCTATTCTCTCTCTCTCTCGTCCCTTAGTGGTGCACTTCCTTTTGTATCTGGGAGTCCATATATGCATGGATGTGCCTCACCAGGGTTAGAGGCGATGATACATTGCTCGATCAAGGGCTTTATCCTTTTGAAGCTAGTGTAGTAAAGTCTATGACCTTTTCTGTACGGCTGGTGGATCCCTGGTTAAAGTCTCATAAGTGTGTATCGGCAAGTAGTAAGAAACACTCTTATCAGACAGAACTGATCTCAACCCAGAACAGGGTTTTCCTAATTGATGGATGGTACAAAACAACAAAAAGGCTTTCTTGGACGATTGGTAGAAGTCAAGGAAATGGTAAACTGGAAGTAGAGGTTTACAGAAAACAACAACACAGTCAGTATTTGATGTTGACTCCCACCCCCTTGAGATCACAAGCTAGGTGTCACCAGAACCTGCACACAGAACAGAGAAACATCCCACTAGCACAGAGGCGAAGGATAAAGAAATGAAGAATCTCAGATGAAGCCCTTAAAACTGTGGATATCCAGAATGGGCCTTTATCAAAAGAAGTAGAAGGAAATAAAAGAACACGATACCAACAGGGAAGGGGAAAAGAAAGAAGGAGGAAGAAGAAACCACAGTCATCCCATATGTAGCAGGGGTCTCCGAGAAATAAGAAGAATTTTCAAAAAAACACTGTATCCCGCTGCTTTAAACCGAACACACACTGAGGAAGCAATTGCGTAAAATCCGAAAGACTCAATACCAAAAACACAAAAAGCGACATCAAATGCGTGCAGTGCAGTGAAGGGAATGCTCTGATTTGTATGTGGGAAGACCAAAACAGCAAAACGGCATCACGTATGGGCCCAGACAGAAGAGCCCAATTCCTCGGGTAGGGACTCAGCCGCGTGCTGCATTAAGAATAAAGGGACACTACATTGAAAATTGTAAGTTAACATATTTGCAAAAGGTACGTGGCTGGTTCAAGAGAGTCTCAGGAGGCAATTATGTGAAAATAAAAGAACCAGTCTAAATAGAGGTGGGTGGGGTTCGACACCAACTGTCTGCCATGTACAATCTGAACCTTACCCTGGGCGGTTCTATAACACCTCTTATGCCACTAGCAATCACGCCCGTAACACGGCTGTGAATTGCTAATTGGGATTTTTCCAGGGTACAATTTGCCACAGTTCGTAGAAGTCATGTCTGAATGAGAAAACAGTGGGATGACTAGCGAAAACGTCTCAAGAACTAAACTCAAGTCCAGTTGATCTAATTGAATACCAACAGATATTATAATAATAGATTTGTATTGTACAGACTAAATACTAAATTTCTTTCACTTTAGCCAAAAAGACTGTAAGAACGTGAGCAACCCTAGTACATATGATAGTCTACGTCATGTTGTGTTGTGTTGATGTTGGGTTTAGACAGAAACCATTATAATTTCCTAACGGCAGGAAGACACAGAAAATTAGAGTAGGAGCATGGAAACATAAAGGGGCATCTAAGTGAAATTTAAAACATTGCTCAATCCAGGACATAAAAAAGGTTAGTGTATGCTGGCCTTATTCCCAACTTACTTGTGGGCTCCGTGTTGCACACAGTCTGATTTACTGCTAGAGCTCCACACTCACCCTCCCTCTCGGGTTATTAAACCCTCCCCCCTTCATATAATCGGCTGTGAACCAAGACGCTCATACGCATAATTCCTCCTAAACGTCCTCTAACTTACAAAAAAAAATTGGAAGAAGCCTGTACAGAGGGAAGTAGGAGAGACCCGAGTCCTGCCTTATCACTGCAAGCCGATCTTCATTTGACAGGCAACAAAGTGGTGAAAGCTTTGAAAGAGGGGGGACCCAGTTCCTTAAACTTATGTTTTTAACCCAGTATTTGCCAAGCATTTTTACTTAGCAGAAAGATCATTGGGAGACTTCTGTAAAAACTTGTGTAAGACTTAATTACAATACAATGGTATGCTATTTAGGATTTGGCTGACATTCTCAAAGCAGGAGTGGTGTATTGAAATCTGACTTCTTGTAACTTATAGATCTCGGGACAGAGGGGGAAAACTGAAGAAAATAAAGCTAATTGGGGGTTTTTGGGGGGAATTTAGAAACCACATAGAAAGAAAAATAATAAATTTTCCCACTATTAGATGCCCTTTAAATTATTGGAAGGCTTAAAACTTGCTCAGCCTCAAAACTGCTAATCAATTTCTACACCACCTTAATTGATGTTGGACTAAGTGGATTGTTTCTCAGACAGTAACAAGATAACTTTTTGTTCCTGTCTAAATGCAGTAGCACATAAGAAAAATGGGCTGGCAGTGGCATTTTGCTTTCTTATAGTTCAAGAATTTAGAAAATAATTTTATACCATAATATGATATATTTGTTCAAAGAATTAAGATCTAAAAAACTAATGATTCTGTCATCAAATAAAGGATTTTGGGCTTGTCACTATGCCTACAGAAACATTTGTGATGCTACAGGTTGGCTCCTTAATGTTGTCTAAAAAACTGAATTAACTCAAAAAAAACATTATGTACATATGAGCTGGATTAGAGAAATTATTGGACAGTTTAGTGTAATCTTCTTTAATTATATCAAACATTCAATCATATAATATAGTGTAAGTAAGGAATCCATAGAAAAATAAAATGAACTAAGATTGGTTACTGCAAGTTTATTGCCGTGTGAAAGACTGTGCAGCACAAACAAGAAATTTATCATTTATTATTGACCCATCATTTTGATAATGAAGCGGTTTTTTAAATTATAGCCTAAACTCAGTCAGGGTCTGATGACTTTCTAGCCAGAGGAATTTATTTTGTCAAATCTGACTTAAAGGAGAACTAAAGTCCCCAGACAACATTGTCCCAAGAAGAGCACATTCAGAAACACACAAGAAGCGATGTCTCATCCTCCATGCGGATGTGGATGGATGTGGCGTGATTCTAATGAAATAACCTGTGAGTACAACGGGTTCAGCTCACATCATTCACCTTATCTGAGAACACCCGATAAGTGTGCACAGTTACACTTTACAGGAAACTGCAGTCTGAGCGTCCTGCGAAGCTCGAAGCCAATCCGGGTTACAGCTCAGAGATCCCCCCATCTGACAAGAACTCAGATTTCAGTGAGTTGTTTTGTGTAAACACATAGAAATGCTCCTGTCCCTAACAATGATAAATTCTTTGCTTTTCATACAAAAAAGAAAAGTAATCTTTGTGGTGTATGTCTTGCTGGGCATGGTAAAAGAAACAGAACATTTAACATTTCCGCAAAAAAAATAAAAGAAAGTATGGGAAATCGAACCAGCATCCATTAACTGTATCTTTCTAAAACAGAGCTTCTACCACTATGCCAGAATTAGAGATGTACCCGAACTCACAAAATACGGTCGCTCGAGGATCCGCGAATTTTCGAAAAAAATTCGAAAAGGCGAAAATCCGCGAGCGGACTGTAAAATTAAAAATCCCTGGAAATAACGATGAGTTCCATATTTCGAAAATTTCGAAATTACGAGTTTCACGTATTTTCGGAATTTTGAAATTAGAGTTTCATGTATGTTGGAAACTAAGTATTTTCGAAAAACAAGCAATCCTCGGTAATTCGAAAATTTTCGAAAATCGTATGTATGGAATAAGAGAAATCCTTGTATTCGAAAATTGCGAAAAATACATGTTTACTGTATTCGAAAATACGGAATGAAAACTCGGTAATTTCGAAATCTTTCGAATGCGAAATCCGCGAATCGGAATTGGAAGGCGAAAATCCGGAAAAATCCGCCGTTCGCGATAAATCGCGGCGGATCCGGTTGCGGATCCGCGAACGCCCTCCATAGCCACAATGGCAATAAGGACATTATCTAGCACATGTAGGCCTTTATCTTTTGCCTAGAGCACGTTAATTAAAAAACAAAGGGAGCAGGGGAATCCAAAACCTTGTACCCTAATAGTCTATTTTTTAACTAAAACACAACTTTAAGCAAACGCGCCCCAGTGAATTTGCAAAAGATAGATGTTACAGTTCAGTAGATGTCAGGAAATCGTCAATAGTTGTATGGCTAATGGAAGACGTCAGCAATTCACGATGGTTGGTAAATAAATAACAGGGACGGATATATAGAGTAAGTTTGTACATATGTAGAAACCTTATATTTTATAGAAAATGGAAACAAAACAAACAAAAAACGCATAAAACTCAGGACAGCAGACATGTTATTATGTTGGGAAACTTGTGACTTCTAGTGTGTTTGTTCCTAAAAACCACAGCATTTACATGGTGCGCCACAGCACTCACTGTGATCACAGGTACATTTAGAAACTGTCAGGAATATTCAATAAAAGTTCTTATCGTTTAAAAATGGGGCTAATTTTACCCCAACAATCAGCTCTTATTTTAACATTTGAAAGCTAACCCTGATAGTTGGGGAATGACAAATTAGCACCATTGTTAAATGATAAGAACTTTTATTGAATCGCCTTGTAATCTTTCGCTATTGGGAGAAATTTTGCTGCAGGACAGTGAATTCTCGGGGCAAGGGGCGGGATATTTGAGAGCCAACATGGGCTATGGGTTGTTGTACTGGCAAAACATAGAAGCCTCTTTATTACTTATCTATCTAAATTGCCAAATACCTAGAGAAGAATATTTTAAGTATGGTATTCTGTGAGGAGAAAAGCTTTCACATTAGGATTTTAAAAATTAAGTTTCGTTCTCCTTATAGGAATGTTCTTAGATGGTAAGCTGGCACATACACTATTAATTTACAGCCGTTGATTTTTACCAAGATTCTGACGGAATCCAACCAAATAATGCATAAGGGCATATCTAATCCAAACATCAAACAGAATCCAAACATCCAAAAGAAGACCCTTGGTATCGGCCATTAGCAACATCAGAAGCCCATGACATGCCGCTATGCTTCTATACAAATAAATTTTAAGGCTAATCTATGATAAAGTGTTGATGATGAATGATTAAAATCTGGGTTTGTTGGGAAGGATGTTGTTTGTGGTGTGTGGGTGTGTGTGTGTGGTGTGGGGGGTTATGAACCTTTTTTTTGGGCCCACATAAAAAGACAATCGTTCAGTAATTTTAGTATTGTGAATAGTTTCTTTTTCTAAAAATGCGAAATTGTATCATTTTTCAATTTTTTACATATTTTGTATGAACCATTATTAATTTCTACATATGTTAAAGTAAAATACAGTACATGAATGTAGAGACTTTGTGTGAAACCGTAGACAAATACAATCCTAGAGAATGGAATCTGTCTACTTTAAATCAGCTGTATACTGTTTATTGATTATGGTTAGTGATTAAACACATTACAAAACATTGGTCAAAACTTAAGGTGCCTAGGAAAGGGGAAAAATAAAATGTTATAATCAACAGTCAGTCAGCTTGGGAATTGGACCTGAATTGTGGAAAGGAGCTGTTTACAGGAGCTAAATGCCATGGCCACCTAAAAAAAAAAAGTGTAAAGCGGAATTATCCCCCAAAATGGACTTTGGTTTGAAGCTAACCTTGATTGCTGCTCAATGCTGAGCTATACGACTTTGCTCGCCTTCTGTTTGAGCCAGGTAGTTATGGAGCATGCTGAGACAAAACATGCTCTTACCATCTTTCAGCGCAAAATTAACACAATTTATCACCACTTTGCTTTTGGCATGACTATTTTCACACATATGGCAAATACACGTTTTTGGCATAAACCTATGGCTAAAAACTAATGAGGATTTATAAAAAAAAAAAGCAAAAAACTGGATTTTAGCAAAGCGAAGGTTGAGTAAATCTTTCTCAGTGGCAAAAAGCATTTCTGAGGGCGTCATCATTGGCTGGCGGGGCATTAACTTACCAGGGGGTTATGGTCGAGCTGACAGCATGGGTGCCGGGAGCTTTTAAGGGGACCCCATTTCATTTTCTTTTTGTCACTATATCAGGGAAGACTCATCCCAGAAAACCACGTGTATTAGGCACGGATAATGACTCCAATGTAGTTTTCTGGCGAGGCCAGTGATTCCTAGATTGAAAATAGTTTTTTAAAATCACTCTTTGTATAAAAATCCCCATGGTATATTTCCTTAATAATATAATAATAACATAAAGATTTTTCATATTTCTTTTTAGAAATGTCAAAAAATCGTGTTTGTAGTCAATTACACAATTTGGGCAAAAATCTCCCTTTGGCGTAGACTTTGCAGATTGTGAAGATTGTTCAACTTCAATGCTAGGATATGTCGGGGTGTTCAACAATGATCTCGCCTCGGTGAAAATTAATTAAAAAACCATGTTACGCAAAAATAGTTAAACATCACTTCCTTTATAAAGTGGCCCCACGTATCAATAACTCAGAAAGAAGAAAGGCGCAAACGGGTTCAAAAAATCGCTTGTCCAAAAGGTAGTTTAATAAAAACGCACATCTTTATTCTGATATCAAACACACATGGAATCCTGCATCTCACGCCTTACGCGTTTCGAACAGAACCTGTTCTTACTCATAGGCTGATAAGCGGAACTCATGGTAAATATTATAGACCTGCCTCCCTATGTGGGATGGTCTACAGGTAAGTTAAAAACAACAATACAATTGTAACCATTTAAAATAAAACCTTGTAATGAATTTTCTATGATCTTAATACATCCTCATATTAAACATACCACGGGAGATTAATAAAAGTCTTATCGTTTAAAATGAGTGTTAATTTTGCCACAACAATCAGATCTTATTTAACATTTTAAAGTAACATCTGATTGGTTGGGGCAAAATTAGCCACCATTTTAACCAATAAGAACTTTTATTGAATAACCTGAACATATGTTGCTAATTTGCCCAAACCAATCAGATTTTATTCACATTTGTAAGCTACATCTGATGGTTGGGGCAAAATTAGCACCACATTTTAAATCATAAGAACTTTTATTGAATCTCCCTGTAGGTCCCTTAAGTGCGCATTAGGGAACACATAAAAGGATATCGTAAAATGTAATGTGAACACAAAAGTAGGGCAGCAGAGTTCTGCAACCAGGGTAAAGCCGTTACCTTAGAGTGCAAGGAATCCAGAGGGTAAGCTTGGATGCACACAGGAGAGATAGAATATCCCTTCTATGAAAGCAGAAGTGAAGAGGATATTCATCTTGAATACTAGAATACCCCATGGGCTTAAGAACTTAAGAACTTTTGATTGAAAACCCTGCTAGTGCTACAGTCCACATACTTATGTAGCTGGCATTGGAAGACGTAAGTAGATATATCACAAAATTTGAATTGAAGTTTATGTATCATTATTCATTAATCTTGTACGATTACCAGTTGAGGAACTATGAAAAATTCTGATTTATATATATGGGTTGCAGGTTATGCACCTTCTAGCGGCACAAAGATAAGTGCCCTTAAACCATAACCACAACCCACTATCTACATCTTTTACTGTAAAAAGGCTCGGGTGTAAACACATCCTTCAAAGATTTAGCCTTTTATGAACATTTTTGCAGCCCATCTCTTATTACATTCTAAGATCGGGGTCTGTTCTAGGATTGGTAGCAATTTTTTACTATATGCTACTATAGTTTTATAGTCATTGCCATATCTCGTGGTGAAGTATACATTTAAGTTTGTTTCCATCTGTTCCTTATTTTTATTTTTTGTGTAGTTGTTTCCCATGGTATGAACTGCGGAATACAGGTAAGTGCTGTCCTATTGATGTTGCTTGCTCTAAGGAACGCTGTTTTTAATTTTCCTTACTATACCCTCTATAATCAATTTATCTGTTAGGGACCTCAAAGGACTGATGGAAAGAATCATCCGTTTGGAACAGTTTTCCTAAGTGTAAAAATTCCATATGGAATGGCTTTGTATATTATGAGGAGGGTGGCATGAAAGGGCCTGTAATATGCTGTTTCTGGATTGGGGGATTCCAATAATTTATGGTTTCAAGTTCAATACAAAATGTATTTTCAAAACTGTAATTTTTCAACATCCATTAGATGGTGGTAAAGGTCAATATAAGCAAGATCATGAGAACACCAAACAGAAAATCAGCTCACATGAGTTTTTACAATAAAATCATGTTCCAAAAATTTTAAACTTCCCAATACAGAGTTACAGGATTGACATGATTCTGGAACTTATTATTTTTCTTCCTCTTTGTAACAAACTAGAGAAACATAGTTGTTCTGGATCATTTAGCAGATATATTATGGTAAATGTTAATAAAGTATAATAATGATTACAAATTTAGCTCTAGGAGGCTTACTGAATCCTAGAAAACTAGAGCATAGGAAAAACTGAAAAACAAAACTGTGAATTGATAAGTATTGGACCAAAAGCAAGGTCCCCCTTTGCTATGTCAGCTGCAAAACAGTGTATTTTTAAACCCAAACCCTTCCTTTTATGCCAAATGAACCTGTCCAGCCAGTAAAATGATTGGGTATTCTAAGCTAAGTAGTCTGCCTGCAAATACATAGAAGTTGCAAAATACAAATCACATAGGCTGCATGTTAAATAAATAAAGTGATTAGTTAGTAGTAATCAAGGCTATTTTATAATCCAACACAGCAAGAGTTGCTTTTGTTCAATCCAGTCCCCTTATAAGCTGATTGTCTTTCGTTTTATATTAGAAATGATACTTATTGCAATTGTGCCAGTCTAATCTTACTGACAGCAATTAAATATTATGTAAGGATTTTAAGTCACAAAGAGGAGTTACGGACCATATAGAAGCACAAGGCCACAGGCAGGGAACTTTCAGGTGACTTTATATCCTTATATTATAGTGGTAAGTGTATGTATGTATGTATGTATAATTTTATTTATAAAGCCCCACTTGGGTACACAGCACTGTACATTAAAAATTCAGAGTTAATAAAACAAGGATAAGTGCAAGCCATTATACAGATCGATAAAAAATTAAATTAAATTAATACAATTTCATACATTGGTTAAGAAAGCATATAATGTGTATAAATTATGCATAAATTGATATAAGTGCAACAAGCCTTGACACATTAGGAATGAGATCCCTGCCCGAAGAGCTTACAATCTAAGTGGGAGGGACAACACACAGATACAAGTGGGGGGGGGGGTACAAAGTGCTTAAAAGGGCTACAAATATACTGTAGATTTGAAAGTATTAATGGAATTTGCACCAGGCGAGAGTGAGAGAGGGAGAGAGTTCAAAGGTAGGGAGCAGCAATAGGGAATGGTTTAGGTGGGAGGCAGCAGTGTTGGGGCAGCAGTGTTGGGGGTCTGTGGAGAAGATTCCTGCGAGCAACGGAGGGCACGGCCTGGAACATAAACTACCAAGAGGAAAGATAAGTAGGAAGGTGCAGTAAAGCGAAGGGATATAAAGGTTATAAGTAGGGATTGAATATGATTCTTGTTTGACGTGAAGGCACCTATGGACTGAAGTAGTATTGGGGTGTGTGGTTTCCTTTTGGAGAGAGGAGATGATCCGAGCTGCCGAGTAGACTAGAGAAGAGAGAGATGAGAGGCCGGGAGAATGTTACAGTAGTCAAGAAGGGAGGGTTTTAAAAGGGCATGGATGAGCATTTAGTAGTGGAGAGAGAGAGAAAAGGCGAGATCTTGGCAATATTGCGAAAGGAGATGATTATTTCTCCCAGAGAGATAGTGTAGAGGAGAACAGCAAGGGTCCTTAAAAACCGAGCCCTGAGGGACCCCCACATAAGTGGAACAGGAAAGGAAAGTCGTATTAGCAAAACAGACAAAGAAAGATCTGTCTAGAGAGAAAGAAGACAACATTATTACTAAAGTAACACATTATTACTAATAATACATAAGTGGACTTTTTAAACGTTTAATTGTGTTTTCTTTATGTGAAAACGCCCTCTCCTCCCTGCTGTGTTATGTTAATAAATAGAGAACCTAGAAAAGTAAGTAAAGGGTTACGTTGTAATAAGTTAACAAACAAGGAAAAGCTCTCACCCTCCCTCCCTCTCATTACTTGCACGTGCTTACACTCACTGCCAGTTTTGATGCAGACAAGAAGCTGGGCATGGTCAATTCTTTATAGCTCACTCGAAATGGGTGGATGTCTGGCACCTTGTTTGCGTCAATAAATTGGCAGTGAGTGTAAGACCAAATTACTAGTTAATTTTGTCTTACATGGTAATATGAACACCCCCTCTAGCTTACCTGATGTGCTCCCACAGTGCCTTAAATGTTGCGAAAGTAACTCTGAAATTGCATTGAGCATGGTCAGGTAAGCAGCGACAGGATTTAATTACAGCACCTGTTTCCCGCTCTTTCCTAAGCAGGTAGGGTATCCAGGTACACAGAGCGATGAATCGGCTCAGTCTCCACATGCTGGATAATCAAGTCCATAAACAAGTAAGTAAAGTGTAATAGCAATAACATAGGACTGTAAGCTGTGTGAAACAAGAGTTTTAGTACTGAAACATGCGTGCAACATGTTTCGAACTGGAGTCTTAAGAAAGGACTAAATAAACTCTTGTTTCACACAGCTACAGTCCTGTGTTATCACTACTTGTTTATTAAGGACAGTGCTTTGGTCTTTTGCACCTTATCTATCTCCAGTTGGTTGGAACCATAAACTTAGAAAATTAAACCTAAGTTTTTTGGTGGCACCTTAAATACTTACAAAAGTAGTAAAGTCTCTTCCCTTAAAGGGAAACTATAGTGCGAACACATTTTTTGCTTTTTACCTTCCAATATCATTTCTATGAGGAGTAGCAGGACAAATAAAACTGCATCTGCCAGTCTTCCTGTATGCTTCAGTACTATTTATAGGGATGGCCGTTCGCGGATCCGAACCCGGATCCGCCGTGGATTTATCCCGTTCGCGAACAGCGGATTTTTCTGCCTTCTGAACTTCCGAACCGCAGATTTCTCGTATTTTCGAAAATTTTCGAATTACGAGATTTCTCGGAATTCGGGAAGGGAATTGTCGAAAATACGATTTCGAAACTTTTCGAAAATATGAGGATTTCTCTATTTTCGTAAATACGTATTTTCGAAAATTTCGAAATTACGAGGATTACTCGTATTTTCGGAAAAATACGTATTTCCGAAAATTTGGAAATTACAGAAATCTCATCATTTTCGAGGATATGTTCATTTAGTGGGTACGCTCGCGGATTTTCGAAGTTCGGACATCTCTAACTATTAATATAGAATGGCCCAGGGCCATAACCTGGCAGATGAAGCTGTATGTGCTGTAGATCATCAACAAAAACACCTTGGGAGTGGGAATAATCAATCTTCTCTCCTTGCCCCAAGGAGCTTTTCATTTTTAAATAGTGTATTTTTCAGTATAGTTGTTCCTTAATGCTGAATAGAATAACTGAACAATCTGATAATTTTATGTGCTGGTAATTTGCAATGCTAGAAATGTAACGTTGGCGATTCTGACAGTATTTGAAAGGCTAGGTGGCGTGCTGGGTTTTTTTGTATTGTTTGTCTTGTGTTGAGCTACTTTTCTGCTGAAATGCAAGTACCGGTACTCGAAAATTATATTATGCTATGGAACCGGATAATCACCAAAAATTCTTAACACACTTAAACACAACTAGAAAACCTTTAACCAAGAGAGACAGTACCTCTTCAATAATTAATATCATGTTTGTTTTGTCTGTTTGTTTTGCCAATTAGGAACATTTCGAGTAAGTTATAGGAAACGGCTGAAGACAAGCTATATGGGGAGGTAACCAGGGGATTACTGTTGGAATGTGAATACATGTTTAAATAAATAAATATTTAAATAAATATTGAGAAAAAAATCATGCTCAGACAGGAATGCTGCCAAAAAAGTGGCGGGCTTTCTCCTGACATCACACGACATGTTTGGGTCAAGTGTTGTTTATTTATAAGATGTTATAAAACATACACCCACACACCCCACATTACAAGGGGAAAACCCCAACATAACAAACAATGGACAGACCAAATGATCTCTGGGGATTGGGGGAATTGTGGAGAAAGAAATTGTTACTGCAACGAGAACTGAGATGGATCTTTCAATGGGAACACATAGCCCTAAAGGATTTAATGAGGATTGTAATTTAATGTTTCTATAATAGCATTTAACCCTTCACTGCCAGGAGATTTTTCTTTTTTTTTTGCGTTAACTGCCAGAAGAATTTTCAGGAGTTTGCCCTCAATCGCTTTAGACTAATTTTACAGTAGGAAACCTTGCAGTAAATCAGGGAATATACATTGTTTTTTCAGCACAAAGTCTACTTTAACATGGTAACAGAATTTTGTAACTTTTTGGAAATTTTAACGGAATTATGGGTAAAAATTGTAAAAAAAATGAAAAATTTGCAAATTTTCATGGATTTTTCCCATTTTTACTTATAGTTATCTTAAGGTTACACACAAAACTCTCATGTTTCTAAAAGCTCAGATACTCCCGAGTACAACGATACCAGATATATGTAGGTACCCGACTTTTCTGTACAGGAGACCCCCCCAAACTAAAACTGCACCTTCAAGAATATTACACCAATTAAAAATGTATAACCACTACTGACAATTAACATAGAATATCTTCCAAATTAACTAAAATATCCCCACAAGTGAGATATTTTTAGAAACTACACACCCGCAGGATTTTACGAGTGAGGTTAGTTTCGATCAAAATGAGATACCCCGGACGGCAGCTCTTCGTCCAATTGTAAGTTATTTTCTACATTTCCTTTTTTTCCTCAACTGTAAAATCAGAGACAAAATCAAATGCGAATTTCAGCTAAACCCTGTGGAGGAAAGTTCAAACGCATCTCAAATATTGAAAGCCTAACCCTCCCGAAAAATGGTATGCCACATTCATGGGTGTACCCAGAGACATGGCTACCAACTAACCCAGAGCGTGACCAGTGCCAAATGTCAGTAGCAGCAAAAAAAAATTAGCCAGTTTTGTATTTGAACAGTCTGCAGTTTTTCCATAAAACACTCCCCCAACTCAGGAAATACCCCCACAAACTAATATTCCTGAAATCTACACACCTTCAGCTATGGTGAAACAGCGAAAATATTTAGCCAATTCTGAATTTGGACAGTCTGCAGTTTTTTCCACAAAACACCCCGTAACTTAGAAATAACCCCAACAAACTATATATTCCTGAAACCTACACACCTTCAGCTAGGTAACACTGTAGTTGTTTCATCATACCATCAATGGCGTGGGCGCAATTCTTCGTAGAAGTTCGCTTTGTCTGAAAAATGAACAAAAAAACAACTTCAAAAGGTAGAAATCATGCCAAAACCTCATGGAATGTAAAAAAAAAAAGTTACTATATCAATCTCCCAAAATGTGCTGAATCAAACGGTATGCCATATGTGGGTTACACACGCGGACGTGGAAGCGAAAAGCCAAAAAGTGAGACAATGCACAATGGCTCAGAAACACGCGAAAATATTTAGCCAATTCGAATTCGGACAGTCTGCAGTTTTTTTCCACAAAACACCCCCGTAACTTAGAAATAACCCCCACAAAACTATATATTCCTGAAATCTACACACTTCAGCTATGTAATACTGTAGTTTGTTCATTCATAACATCAATAGTGTTGGAGGCGCAGTCTTCCATAGAAGTTCGCATTTGTCTGAAAAAATCAACAAAAAACAACTTCAAAAGGTAGAAATCATGCCAAAACCTCATGAATGTAAAAAAAAGTTACTAATATCAATCTCCAAATGTCCTGAATCAAAATGGTAGCCATATGTGTGGTTACACACGCGGACGTGAGGAAGCGAAAAGCCACAAAGTGAGACAATGCACAATGGTTTTAGAAACAGCGAAAATATTAGCCAACTCCGAATTTGGACAGAGTACAGTTTTTTCCACAAAACACCCCCGTAACTTAGAAATAAACCCCACAAACTATAATTCCTGAAATTACACACCTTCAGCTATGTAACACTGTAGCTTGTTCATTATACCATCAATGGTGTGGGCAACAGTTCGTCGTAGAGTTCGCATTGTCTGAAAAAATGAACAAAAAAACAACTTCAAAGGTAGAAATCATGCCAAAACCTCATGGAATGTAAAAAAAGTACTAAATTCAATCTCCCAAATGTCCTGCATCAAACGGTATGACATATGTGGGTTACACACGCGGACGTGGAAGCGAAAAGCCAAAAAGTGAGACAATGCACGATGGCTCAGAAACAGCGAAAATATTTAGTCAATTCCGAATTCGGACAGTCTGCAGTTTTTTCCACAAAACACCCCCAACTTAGAAATAACCCCACAAACTATTATTCCTGAAATCTACACACCTTCAGCTATGTAACACTGTAGTTTGTTCATTCATACATCAATAGTGTGGGCACAGTTTTCATAGAAGTTCGCATTTTGTCTGAAAAAAATGAACAAAAAACAACTTCAAAAGGTAGAAATCATGCCAAAACCTTGTGGAATGTAAAAAAAAGTTACTAAATATCAATCTCCCAAATGTCCTGAATCAAACGGTATGCCATATGTGTGGTTAAACACGTGGACGTGGAAGCCAAAAGCCACAAAGTGAAACAATGCACGACAACAAAACAACCCCACAACCATATATTTTCAAATCCACACACCCTATCTACGAAAATCTGTAGTTTGTTCATTCGTACATCAATGGTGTGGGCACAGTTCTTCGTAGAAAGTTCACAGTTTTAGCAGATTTTCTAAAAATTTGGAAAAAAAACACTTCTCAAAGGTAGAAATCATGCCAAAATCCAAGTAATGTAAAAAAAAGTTACCAAATATCAATCTCCCAAATGTCCTGAATCAAACGGTATGCCCTATGTATGGTTACACACGCCAAAGTGGGAATCAACTAGCCACAAAGTGAGCCAATGAACAATGGCCCAATTACAGCAACTTTTCAGATTTGTCAGACTATACACCCCTCTATATTAGAAATACCCCCCAAAACTATATATTTTGGAATTACAATCTTCATCTACACAATGGTGTGATTCTTTTATGCTAACACAATGGTATGAGGCGATAGTTCATGTAAAATTTCGCTTTTTACCAGATTTTCAGGAAAAATTTATAAAAATACAATTCAAAGTTAAAAATCATGGCAAATTTCCATTGTCATGTAAAAAAAACTTGTCAATTGTCAATCTTTCAAATGCCCTGAATCAAACGGAGTATGCCATATGCGTGGATGTAACAGGGGGACTGCATCAACTGCTCAAATGTGACAAATGCACAAGTGTAATTACAAGAAAAAAATCAAAGTGTTGTAATTTCAAACAGCCCCAAAAACTGGGGAAATGCCCCCCACAAATAAAACCCCAACTAAATATCAATCTCCCACATGTTTCTGAATCAAACGGTAGCTTATGCCCTATGTGTGGATGCACACAGAGACGTGGCCACCAACTAGCTCAAATGGGATGCATGCACAAATGCAATTACAAGAAAAAATCAAAGTGCTCTTTAATTTGAACAGCCTACAATTTTTCTAAGGAACAGTCAGAAACATGGAAATTCCCCCCACAAGCTATATATTTTTGGAATCTATAACCTTTAGCTACGTTACGATGCCATAGCGTTCATATATAATGAAGAATTCCAGACCCAGTGATCCCACAGAACTCTTGTGTTTTAGGGAGGTTTTGTGAAAAATAAAATAAGATGATTCAAGGATTGAAATCCTACCTAAACCAACTTGACAAGCAAAAAAACCCACTAAATGTCAATCTCCCACATATCCTACATCAAACGTTATCCATATTGTGGGTGCACACAGAGACGTGGCACCAAATAGCTCAAATGGGACACATGCACAAGTGTAATACACAGAAAAATTCAAAGTTGTCTGTAATTTCAAACAGCCCCAAAACTTGGAAATGCCCCCCCAAATAAACCCCCCACTAAATATCACTCTCCCACATGTTCTGAATCAAACAGTATGCCATATGTGTGGATGTACAGCGACGTGGCCACCAACTAGCTCAAATCGGACGCATGCACAAGTGTAATACAAGAAAAAAATCAAAGTGCTCTGTAATTTCAAACAGCCCCAAAACTTGGAATGCCCCCCCCACAAATAAAATCCCCCTAAATATCAATCTCCCACATGTTCTGAATCAAAACGTTATGCATATGGTGGATGCAACAGAGACGTGGCCACCAACTAGTCAATGGGACGCATGCACAATGCAATTACAAGAAAGAATCAAAGTGCTCTGTAATTTGAACAGCCTACACTTTTTCTAAGAGGAAACAGTCCCGAAACATGGAGATTCTCCCCACAAACTATATATTTTTGGAATCTACACACCTCAGCTACGTTATAATGCCATGCTTTCATACATACATGAAGAATTCCAGACCCATGATCCAAAGAAGTCTGTTTTAACGAGGTTTTGTGAAAAATAAAATAAGATGATTAAGGGTTGGAAATCCTACCTAAACCCTTTTGAAAGCAAAAAAACCCACTAAATGTCAATCTTCCACATATCCTGCATCAAACGGTATGCATGTATGGGTGCACACAGAGACGGGGCCACCAACTAGTCAAATTGGACGCATGCACAAGTCCAATTACAAAAAAAAAATCAAGTGTTCTGTAATTTGAACAGCCTAATCAACTTGGAAATACCCCCCACAAACTATAATTTGTGGAAGCTACACACCTCAGCTACGTGATGGTATCATGCTTTGGTATATACATGAAGAATTCCAGGCGCTGGTTATCCATAGAACTCCGTGCTTTTAGGAGATTTTGTGAAAAAATAAAATAAGAGGACTCAATGGTGAGAATCCTACCTAAACCCACTCGGCAAGTAAAAAAACCACTAAACGGCAATCTCCAATGTCCTGAATCAAATGGTATGCCATAAGGGTGGGTGCAAACAGAAGACGGGGCCACCAACTAGCTCAAATTGGACGCATGCACAAGTTCAATTACAAGAAAAAAATCAAGTGTTCTGTAATTTGAACAGCCATAACCAACTTGGAAATACCCCCCACAAAACTATATTTTTGGAAGCTACACACCTTCAGCTACGTGATGGTATCATGCTTTCGTATATACATGAAGAATTCCCAGGCGCTGTATCCATAGAACTCCGTGCTTTTAGGAGATTTTGTGAAAAATAAAATAAGAGGACTCAATGGTTGAATCCTACCAAACCACTCGGCAAGATAAAAAAACCACTAAACGGCCATCTCCCACATGTCCTGAATCAAACGGTATGCCATAAGGGTGGTGTGCAAACAGAGACGGGGCCACCAACTACGCTCAAATTGACGCGCATTGCACAAGTCCAATTACAAGAAAAAAATCTAAGTGTTCTGTAATTGAACAGCCTAATCAACTTGGAAATACCCCCCACAAACTATATATTTTTGGAAGCACACACCTTCAGCTACGTGATGGTATCATGCTTTCGTAATACATAAGAATTCAGGCGCTGTATCCATAGAACTCCGTGCTTTTAGGGATTTTGGTAAAAATAAAATAAGAGGACTCAATGGTTGAAATCCTACCTAAACCCACTCGGCAAGTATAAAAAACCACTAAACTGCAATCTCCCACATGTCCTGAATCAAACGGTTATGCCATAAGGGTGGGTGCAAACAGAGACGGGCCACCAACTAGCTCAAATGGGATCCATGCGCAATTGCAATTATAAGAAAAAATTAAAAAACGCCATAAACCCACCCCCCACCCCTATCCCCACTCCCACTTTTAGTGGAAAACCAGTTAGTACGGAGAGTCCACAAGTTTTTGCACACTTTACTGATCCTAAAAAAATCAATACGGTCTTTTTTGGTACCTCTGCAAAATTTTCCTACTAAAATAGGCTTAGTTTCCCTTGAAATCCAACAAATAATGATCCGCGTTTTACTTAACCGATATCACCGGGGAATTGGGAAGCGTGGAGAAGACAAAGTTTTTTGCTAATTATAGTTTTAGGGTAAAAAAAAAAAAAGGTGTGTGTATCACTTTAAGATTTTTTTTGTGGCATCCCCTTTTTTTTGGGGATCATTCCCAAAGATGATCATCAAATCATCTAGGGAATGATACGAACTTTATAAATGCCCGTTTCCAATTCGAAATCCGATCGGAAAAATCACTTCCCGGGAAATCATTTTCCCGGAAGTGATTTTTCATTCATTGGCAAAGATCAATATTGGTGATCAGAAGTGATCACCAAATTTTGATCTCTGTCCCCATTTTTTTCTAAGTCTTCGCTAAGTATAGCAAAGACTTAGAAAAAATCTATTGTGAATGGAACTTTGAGTTCCATTCACAAATGTATAGTAAAGCTGTCAGCATGACAGCTTGTGCTATACAGGTACTGCAGCATGATCTAAATAGAGATCAGCTGCAGTACCTCACTAGACCACAGGGGCAGCATCTTACCTATTTAGGGAAGACCCCGGGGAAGGAGGAAGTTCCGTGATGCACCAGGGTCTCCCTTTCCTCTGCAAGTACTTCCTCCACGTGGGGACTGGCTCAGCCTGCAGGACCCGGGCTAAAGGAGGGATATCTCCCGATCCCCCCCTCGGATTTGGACGAAAACTGAGGGGGATCGAGGGGCGAGGGGGCAGTCGAATGCTGCCCCCCGATCGCCCCTAGCAGGGGAAAAAAATTTTGGGAGGGGGGAAGCCACAGATCGTATATTCACGATCTGTGGCAGTTTGAGTATTCACTGCACAGATCGTGAATATACGATCTGTGGCAGGGAAAGGGTTAATAGCCATAGGATAAGGTTTATATAATAAAAATAGGTTCCCATTGGTTTATCCTTATATATTTAAGTATAGGTTATCCTTAATATGTATATGTAGAAGAGTTTATTGTCCCTTGAATATGATAGAAATGATATGTTTATGATTTTTTTTATATTTCAGTAAGATGACTCTTATTAATAATTTAACAATATGTATTATAATGGTGCAAGTGATTATTAGAAAGTGCAATATAAGATTTTTGGTTGGAGTAGATGTTATTATGTTAAAGGGAACTGCGGTCTCCAAGCCCAAGATATAAAGAAATGACTAACCAGAAGTTAATGGGTGGGAGGCTGACATGTGACATTCCTGAGGTATCTCCTGCACAGAGCCGCCTGCAAGCACAGCCTCCGAATCCCTCAGTGTGGTGAGGGAGACAGGAAGTCCTCCCTCTCCTGCTGTGAAGTCCTGACAGAGAAGGGAAGGGAATCTACAGCCTTCTCTTTCACTGTGTGTGAAAACAGCTTTTCAGGCAGAGTTCTCACTCTCTGAAAGGCTGATTCCACAGAGTTTTCTGTAGGGGGGGGGGGGGTCTGAGTAACCTATGGCACCCGCAAGTGGGGGGCTTAGGAAAACCGTGGAGGGTGGGGCTTAGGCAATGCAAGTGGGTGGGCCACGGCACCCGTGAGTGGGCGGGGCCACGACGGGCTGTAAGATAATGGCCATGGGGGGCCTGCAACTGGAGGGACCATGGGGTCCATGAGTGGGAGGGACCAGGGGGGCTGCAAAGGGGAGGAGGAGACACAGGAAAGATGACTGACAGTTTCAGAGCAGGAAGCAGGAAGTGCAGGGGACCTGGTGATGTACTGTCTATATCACACACAAAAATGTAAATATCTTCAAACTATGCAAAATAAACAATGGAAATAAATTGCAAAAATTCTCAGGGGAGCAATTCCTATCAACTTACCTCAATTTACCTAAAGTCATTTTTGGACCACAGTTCCCCTTTAAATAAATTTTTTAAATTCAATTTCCCTGGTTATAAGAAGGACGTCTTTAACAGAAAGAACATACCCTGACATGAAGAAACATACATTGGTGGGTTGTGCAGACAGGACCAGTGCCATGGAACCACATGGAATGAGGGTTACCTTAGCACCCTGGGTGTACACTCGGAGACGGAGATACCATCAGAAAGTCAGTGTTGTATGTGCATGTATATTGATGTTTACGAGTGCTCCCTAAAGATAACAAGTTGCAGTTGCTGTATGACAAGTCCCGATATTCAATAAGTAGCAGTGGCATTACTACAGATCTATGGGCCCTGATGCAAAACTTGGACATGGGCCCCCCACCCCACGGCAAACACATATCAGCACCACAAACCAAATAATCATTCCCATTAAAAAAAAACATCCAAAGTCATCATTAATTTTTTTTGTGGCACTCATTTTAAATCAATCATACTTTACCCATACATCTAGCAAAATGTATTTTAGACGCAGCAATACAATTGGCTGATATGGGTATGGTGCCCGCCAATTTTGTTACGGGATGGTAAAAAATGCATAGTACATGAAACAGTGGTAAAATGGTTGGCACACAGACTGGTAAAATGCTTGCACACAGACACTGACAAATAGTTTTTTCTAAAACTGGCACTGATAAAGATTGCCATGCAGACACTGGAAAATGCTTGGCTCACAGAAACTGGTAAGAATGCTTGGTACATAGACACTGAGAAAGTGCTTGACCCACAAACACACACAAAAATGCTTAGTACATGGACCACTGGTAAAATGCTTAGCACGCATAAACTGGTAAAATGCTTGGCACACAGGCATGGTAAAAATTTGGCACACACACTGCTAAATACTTGGCACTTAACGCTGGTTAAATGCTTGGCACACAAGAGAATGGTAAAAATGCTTAGTACAGGAACCACTGGTAAAAAAGTTGTCACACAGACTGGTAAAATACTTGGCATAGAGACACTGGTAAAATTCTTGGCATAGAGACACTGGTGTAATGCTTGGCACATAGACCATTCAACATTGGTTAAATGTGGCACACAGACAATGGTAAAAATGCTTAGTACCCAGACCACTGGTAAAATAGTTGCCACATAGGCTGGTAAATGTTTGGCACATTGACACTGTAAAAATGTAAGCACAAATAAACTGGTAAAATGCTTGGCACACAAGAATGGAAAAAACTTGGCACACACACTGGTAAATGCTGGCACATCAAACACTGGTTAAATGCTTGGCACACAGAGAATGGTAAAAATGCTTAGTACACGGACCAGTGGTAAAATAGTTGCACACAGACTGGTAAAATGCTTGGCACCACAGACACTAAAAAATTGGTGGGAAACTGTGATCAGTGCAAACCATTACCAGTATCAGACAGACACTGCTAATTGCTTGACACACGACAATGGTAAAAATGGTAGTACACAGTCTACTAGTAAAAGTGTTGGCACACTGACTGGTAAAATGCAAGACACACAGCCATTGATAAATTGGTTGGAAAACAGAAACTGGTAATGGTTGGCACTGATCAAAGTCAGACACTGGCTAAATGCGTGGAACACAGACAATGCTAAAATGATTAGTACACAGAATATTGGATAAAGTTGGCACACTGACTGGTAAAATGCTTGGCACACAGACACTGCTAAATTGGTTGGAAACTGATACTGGTAAAGGTTGGCACAGACACTGGTAAAATGCTTTCAAACCACAACTAGCAAAATGGGTGGCACACAGAAATTAGAAAAAATAGTTGGCACATTGGCAGTAATAAAATGGCACTTTGGCCAACACTATTCCAACCATTTAAACGCCAGTTTGCCAACCATTTTACCAATGTTTGTATGTCAACTTGGCATACAGACATTGTTAAATTGTTTGCCACTTGGCATACCAGACATTGGTAAAATCAAAATACTTGGCATTGTCTGTGCATCACAGTCATTACCACTGCCAATTTGCAAACAATTTAACAATGTATGCCAAGTTGGTATACAATATTGGTAAAATGGTTGCAAACTGGCAGTTGTAAATGGTTGGAATAGTCTGTTGCCAAAGTGCCATTTTATCACTGCCAATGTGCCAACTATATTACCAATTTTTTTGGCATAGTAATTGGCAAATGGCAGTGGTAAATGATAAACTATGGTTGGCGGCAGACAGCTGGCACAAAAAGAAAGGCAGGGCAGACACTGATACAAGACCACTAGTTAGAAGAAGAACTAATAACAAAGGCAGCAGGTACTCAACACTGTCCGCAGCACACACAGCGAGAGCTTAGGGCAGGTGATGTCACACACTTTGATATTTGGAGGAGGAGTAAGCAAACACTGGTGGTGGTGTGCACAAATTCAACAACTTAGCAATAGAATTTTAAAAAGATTTTCAGAGATTTCATTTTTACCGTGCAATGTTCGATGTACTGCAATTTTCTAATGTATCTGAGTACAACTGAATTAAGTACTCTACAGAGAGTAAAAGGTCCTTGTTTAATTTAGCTATGACAGTGTCTGTGCTAACAAAACAGCATTGTAATTGAAAGTCATCTGTGGAGATGTAATGCATCCACATCTTCCTTTCAAGTAGTGTGTGTTTTAATGAATTTCTTTCTCTCTCCTGGTATCTAAAACGGAGCTCTATGCAATCATAGCATATTGTTGTCTTCTTTTTATTTATTTGTTTTATCCCCCCAATGGATGTGGTTTCTCTGCTGAGCAAAATGCCAACTTTTTTTCAGCTTTCGATCTATTTTGCCAGATGGTATTTGCTTACAACGAGGAAAAATAAATATGCTCTTCAATTTTCTACGCATATACCATATGTATACTTCCACCATGACATAGTAAACAGGAACTGCTGATTAAGATTGATATTGAATATGCCTAGCATTAAATTCTTGTTTCATTTTAGTTACAGATGGATAAAATATATAGGTTTGTTATTTCCTGTAATAATGATTGAGTAAAACATGTGTCGGTTTCAAAGGAATGGCTTATAATAATCTTGTTTTTATACCTTTTTTCATATAATGTGGGTGTTATTGGAGCATGGTATTATGTAATTCTTCACATGTGTGTATGGTGAAGAAACAACATTTACAGCTCTCTACAGAGCAGGTCATGCATTAAATTAGGAATTGTGGGAATAATGCCAGATCATAAATACACAGATATTATAAGAAGGAATTGGAATGTAATATGAGGTAGACTTTGGATTTCAGAGCCCTTCAAAGTGGGTGTACCTTTCAGACATTCCCTTACGGTGTCATTTAGTTCACCTTGTAACCATTTAGCTGATCAAATAGCATGGGAGTTAGGAAATATTGAGCAAAATATGCAACCAGGCCCTGTAGGTATAAAGCCTGCAGGAAAAATCAGAAAGGTGGCTACTTGGCAAATTAGTGAAGAATACACCTCAGCTACCAGTTAGGGATGTCTTAGCCAGAGATTCCTCAACCAGGCTTCAAAAGGTAGGACAGCAGTAGAGCACACTCTATGTTGGCCAGTCACAAAATGCAAGATCGCAAACACGCTCCTATGTGCACTATCGCACCAGATTGTGGCATGCAAGTGTACGTTAATGAGTGCACTTGCATGCGAGATTTGGTCCGTGTAGTGTGTCCTCAGCCTAAAGCTACCTTAAGCTACCTAAAGGCTGTCCGTTAATTAGCTATTATATGGAGATAGGTTCTAACATTTGTTCACAGGTCATCTTCATTGGAATGCAAATGAAACAATAATAAAATTTGAAAAAATTTTTTTTAAAAAGAGGCTTCTTCTTGACTATGACCTATTTCTAAAATCTCCAATACACAAATGTTTTGCATCAACATTATGTGTAATCAAGGTAATTAGGTCACAAAAGTGACTAAATGAGGTTTCCATGTATTAAGGGGAGGTATATAACGCCAAATAATAGGCGGGTGCTAGGTAGGGTTAAGAAATCAAACTAAAAAATACAAAAAGTACCTGACGACAAGGTCAGAAAAGCCCCTTACCTGAACACAGGGAAAGAAACTTCCTGCGGCACTCATCTACCATATTACCCCAATAATGATAAGATTAACTTAACAGGGGTAAAACATATACCCATAGCTGGTAAATGGCATATTCCACCTCCAAAACTATAATTTACCCTACTACTGGCCCACTCTTTAGTGCATAAAAATCCTTACCATACATTCCAGCTCCAAATGGTTCTCCTGCAATGGTCCCCCAAAGTCCTGGCAGAGTCCATATAGTACTCTGCCTCCTGTCTCTCCTCCTGGAGAATTTTGACATGTGCAGTAAAGCCCTCCCTTTCCCTCCCCCTCCCTCCCTCCCTCCCCCAGCATAAACTCCTTTGAATATGTTGTAGGGCTTCCTCCCCAGCCCCAAACGCTATATTATAATTGCTAGAAAGTCCCCGATCTTTATACCTTCCCTCTATCCTCCGCCGTTCTGAATTGCCGGCAGCCACGTCCGTGATTGGCTGCCTCTCAGCCATTCACAGACACGGCTGCCAGTCCGGCCCCCTGCTTGCAGTTCCATGCAAGCAGAAGCGGGGCAGTGCGGCGGAGGATAGAGGGTAAGTAAGTAATGATTGGGGGACCTTCTGTTTGGGGCTGGGGGAGGAAGCCCTACAACATATAAAAAAATGTTTAGAAGGGTGGAAATGCCTTTAAATAAGGTAGATTATAATGTTAGGTTTTTTATATAAAATATAAACACAGCCTAATAGCAGCCATCTTATTTCTATCCGCCATTTTGTTATATATTGTTGTGTTATTGCAGATGTTTTGTTTCCAAATGTTCTTTCTCATTTCATGGTATTGATAACACTTGAGCTTCCAGTGAGCTCAAGGTCTTTTGCCTCCCACATGTGTGCCAACTGGCTCTATCCTTGCATTCCAAGGGATGTTTTACCTCATCTGTAGACACGAAGTCTGGCAATGCCCCCTTTTTTAGGTTTGTTATATTCTAATGTACCAAATGAATAAACTGAGAAAGAGAGTTCTGCTACATCTCGTGTGTGGTGTATTTCTTTCTCCCTGTGTCTGAAGGGTCTTTTAAGACAGGCATCAGTTCCAGTGTGGCTAGTGCAGGATATTTATTCTAACATAAAAAAAACAGGTGTTATACACAAGCAAGATATATTATAATATTATAGTCACATTATATAAAATTCATGAGTGAGTACTATAAAAACGCATATAATGTGTAGAAATACAAAAAACAACTTGGCGTGATAAGATCAGACCCCTACAGTCCTAATGAGGATAAATGGACATAGTTCCTAGATAAAGGAAGGGGTCTTAGGCTCCATATAGTCAAGTAAATATTCCAGGTTTGGGTCCACCTAGATAAAGGCATTCAGTACCATATAAGACAGAGTGGTTAAACAGCGAAGCTAGCGGTGCGAGAGGTTAAAGGGTACTCACTCGTATTTTCAAGATTTGGGAATAGATCTCGCATGCGCATAGAAGACAAGGTCCGCCGGGACCTGTCAGACTACACGCCGGGGGAGTGAGCGAGCGGGTACGTTTCTTACCTTCTCCTGGCTTCTGTTTGTTCTATTGAAGAACGGAAGGTAAGGCACAGCTCCTTTACCTCCGTTCTTCAATAGAACTGGATTCCCAAATCTTGAAAATACGAGTGGAGATACCCTTTAATTATATAGCAGCAACAGGAAGCAGTACAGCGTAATTAGGCAAGAGGGGAGTTCAGAGAGAACTTACCGCTTTGGTGTAATTTGCCTCAATCAAACAGATGTTACTTTTTACTGGTCTACTACAGTTTTTACTGGTCTACTACACACATTTAACAACATCTGATTGGTTACTGTAGATTAAGGCTGGGTACACATAATGCCATTTTTGTCTAGCGACCCACTGTAGGACTTGGCAAAAATAGCTGCTGCCAACAGTTTGCCACGACCGATTATGCGGTCCATAGGGGACTGCACAATCGGCCATGATTTACCACCATACCTGATCATCTATTCATTCGATCAGGATGAACAGGCGACCGATGTACAGTATTAAGAATTATAATTAAAGAGATAATTTGTGCCATTTCCCATCGGTGGTTTGCACTTCTGTTGTCTTGTGTTCCGTAATGTTTATATTTCCTTGCTGTGTTTATAGCAGTCTCATGTAAAAGCCTCATTAGGTTGAAATATGGCCAGAAGTTCTGTATTGATTTTGTCAAGGTCCTTTGGGATATATTTGCTTGGGGATATTAAACCATTTGTTTAATGGTTGAAGCCCTGTTAGAGGGTTTTTCGAGTATTTCATTTGATATAAGGTTTCAAATTCATTTGTTGCCAGAACCAATAAGAAAAAAAACGGAAAAATACGCTGTTCACGAACGGGATAAATCCGCGGCGGATCCGGGTTCAGATCCGCGAACCGGCATCCCCTATTTGTGATATGAATGAATTTATATACAAAATAAAACCTGGAAAGAATATGTACTATTGGTGATATGAATGACACTTTGTATACAAATATAAACCCTGGAAAGACGTTACTATTGGTGATATGAATGACATTTGTATACAAATATAAACCCTGGAAGGACTATGTTACTATTGGTGATATGAACCACATTTATATACAAATATAAACCTGGAAAGACAATGTTACAATTGGTGATTTGAATGACATTATATATAAATATAAACCATGGAAAGACTGTGTTACTATTGGTGATATAAATGACATTTATATACAAATAAAACCCTAAAAAGACTATGTTACTATTGTGATATGAATGACAATATCCAAATATAAACCCTGGAAAGACTATGTTACTATTGGTGATATGAATGACATTATTCCAATATAAACCCTAAAAAGACTATGTTACTATTGGTGATATGAATGCATTATATACAAATTAAACCCTGGAAAGACTATGTTACTATTGGTGAGATACCACATTTTATCACAATATAACCCTGGAAAGACTGTTACTATTGGTTAGATGAACCACATTTATACAAATATAAACCCTGGAAGACTATGTTACTATTGGTGATATGAATGACATTTATACAATATTAAACCCTGGAAGAACTATTAGGGTTATTCAATAAAAGCTCTTATTATTAAAAATCAGATCAGATGTTTGCTTTCAAATGTTAAATAAGATTGATTGGATGGAGCAAAATAGCACCATTTTTAACGATAAGAACTTTTATTGAATTGCTGGGAGATTCAATAAAAGTTCTTATCATTTAAAGTGGTGCTAATTTTGCAAAAATTAGCACCATTTTTAACAATAACAACTTTTATTGAATAACCCTGTGTGTTACTATTGGTGATAGATCATGCTAAGAAATTTAAAGCAGAGCCTCCTGGAATGTGACCACGCCCCCAGATATTGCTGCCACGGCCACACCCCCAAACATCATGGTCATGCTCATACCCCAACCATCAAGGCCATGCCCCCAAGATAACTGCCATGCCCCCAAAACATTGCAACAATGCCCCCAAATGTGAGCTGCCACCAAATATTGTGGTCACCCCCCCAAAAAAAAAACCCACAAACAAACATTAAGGTCTGCCGCATATATCATGGCCACACTCCCAAACATCACAGGTACATCCCAGAATAACGCACACATCCACAAACATCCGTGCATGCCCCCAAACAGCATAGGCACACCCCCAAACTTGACACTAACACCCTCAAACTTGACCCCCACACCCCCAAACTTGACACCCACACCCAAAACATCATACCCATGCCCACACTTTGAAACAGCATGGCCATGCCCCCAAATATCACAACCATCAAATGTCACATCCAATTTCCGGACACCACAACATCATAGACACGCCCCAAAACCGTCCACACCCTAGAATGCCGTGCCCACCGGGACAGTTGGGGGGTATGGAATACATGGGAATTACCTGCATTACCTAGACCTAAGCCCAGAAACACCACTGCCCACATGTCACACACTTCATAGAAAAAAAAAGACATTGTGGCACTTTCAATTCGGACCAGAAAGTAACTTATTGATTGGGATCTAATAGTCAATATAAGTGGTCCTTAAAGGGCAAGTCCAGCCCCAGAATGAAAACTTACATACAGGTAAATCACCCTCCAAAACCCTAAACGGTATTAGTTTGAAATCTGAAATATATAAGTCTAACCTGAAATCCTGCACAATGTCCTGTTTCCCCTGTTTCTGCTTCTGGTTCTTCCAGTTAGCAACTGTCAGTTGGGATTTGACAGTTGACATCACAGCCAATGACTGAATGTTAATTGCATATCTGCCTCTTTGAGCATGCCCAGGCTCAGCACAGGCTCAGTAAAGGTTTCTAAATTGCTCAGTTTCCATGAGGCCCAGAAGCATAGCAGGCATACAGTAATGAATTCATCGGACAAAGTATGATATATCAACATATTTTAAAGAGGCCATTCTTTCTAAAAGAGTACTTATGGGGTGGAGTTGTCTTTTAAGCAAGGATAAAGTGTTAAAGTGCAAACAACATGACATACTGCAACAAATGTGCAAAAAATAGAGCATGCTTAAAAACTCAGAGCTCACAGACGGCAAACAGAATGAAGACCGGCTTAACAACACAGACAAAAGCCACACGTCACATAATCAGAGACACAAGAAAACGTGACACCCATCAGTCACTCAAGTGCATATTCAGTTGCAATCAACATGTTTTCACCACAGCAAATTCCATGTAGCATGTTTACCACAACAATTGTGCTATATGAACATATGTGCTATACCTTCCTTTAAGCCATGTCACCTCCTCAACTCAAACTATTAAATACAGGACGTACATTAACAACTGTGCACTTCTTTTCCCCTGTCTCTTCTATCAGCTCTAAGCCAAACACACACCTGTACGTAAAAAATGCTATACCAACATGTGTACACGGGCAAAGCTGGGTACAAATGCTAGTCTATGTAAAAAATAAAGACTGCACTTTCCCCAATATGCCTAAAACATAATCCAACCAAGAGAGCTTCCCAGAAATGTAAAACTAGACACCCTCTCACAGCCTCTGATTTTATCTTTACCAGACAATGGGAGGTCCTTCCTGGTCTTTTAGAATCCAAAATTAATTCCTTTGCCTAATTTGTATTTAAAACTAAATTTATCCCACTTCCTAACTTTTTCTTCTATGTCCCCATAGTACCATACATTATCCAGGGAAAACTGTAAAAGATTTCCATGTGTACCCACAGGCAGACTTTATGCCCGATATTCCTGGAGAAAGAGCTTCCAATCGCTAAACTGATTACTAGTTGCTGTTAGCTATTTTTTGCCTGATTGATCCGGATTTACAGACAGGACTGATTACTCAGACACATCTGATTTAAATATAATTATTTGGAGTGTTGAATGACAGCAGATGTTTTGGCAACAAAAACCACAATGTTTGCGTTTAAGAAAAAGTACTATGCTTTAAAAAGCATGATCAATATAAGAAACTAGTAAGGGTTGGAAAATAATCAAATACTAGTGTGCAATTGGTTAACAATGAGGCTGATGTAAAGTAACCTTTGTGGCTCCTGTGGAAAATGTTAATATTAAACATTATGGTTGTATCTTTCCAATTTGCTTGAAACATCACATTCAAATTTCTTGAATTTAGCAGAATCACCAATAAGTTAAAGTTACCTACAGCATAAGCATTTATTATACCGCGCGTCTATTCTGTTTTATCAAGTACAGCCACTCTGCTCCCTTATACTGCTCTCATTACTACAATTCATCTATTGTTCTGCAGATTTCAAAGGATTTCTTTCTGTCATAGTTAAATTATTATAATTGAATTTGTTCTCATTTCAAATATTTTCAGTTTTGATCCTAACCAACAGCTCAAAAGCTTCTACAGCTGGATAATTACCTGGAGGCACAAATGTACTATATTACCTAGCTTGTTATAAAACTATAGTTTTGTTTTTTTTACTTAACTTTAGGTACTATCCTGTCCTCTGAAATATCTTTTAACAAATAAAAAAATGTAAACAAGTCTACAATCAGTTCAGAAGAAAAATTATTACCCAAACAATATATCAATGTAGGCCAATGTATCCTTTCAAAATCCCAAGAATGAGATGCATACCTGTTTCCCAATGGTCCCTGGAAGGGATTCTGTTTCTTCTCTGTCACTGTCAGTCCTAAATGTTGCTGCCCCCCTATGACAGCTTTATGAGGTCTATATGAGTTTCAAACAAACAAGGAAAAAATATGATCAATGCACATTCATTCAGGGCCCCATGTAAACAGTAAAAACATTGGGGGTTTTAGTTGCAATTTTATGCATAAAAGTGAAACGTCTTCCAATTATGTCAAGGTAACCCCAGTATGGAAGGTCCTAACTAATTACTTTGGGTCATTTGTCTGGGCTGACAACGCTGCTTGGTTGCATTTCTTGGGAAGGTTGTCTCCTAACCTTGCATTGGATAAGTGCTACAGGCTATCGCTTCCCCCCACCCACTGGCTTTTAAAACAATGCTTAAGGTTCGTACACATGTGCATCACGAGTCCCAACCCTCGTCCACGATGTGCAGAACATTCGTGTATGGGCCTTTTATCGGATGAAATGGCGGCCATTTCGGCTGATAAAGGACCCATACACAGGCCGATTATTTGCCGAAATGAACATTCATACACATTGTGTGTCGGGGTCGGGACCCGCGATCGCACGTGTGTATGAACCTTTAGTATTCAAGGCAAAGACCTCCAATTAAAGGGCCATGTTCAGGGGGCTACTACCACATAGAAGTGGTCTATCTTCCTACAGAAAAATTCTGCTACATTATATATGAGATTGCACATTGTTAGAGGAGTAGGTTCCAAAAACAGCCATATCTGATGATTGTGATGTCACGTCAGGGCCATGGCTGATGGCTGCTACTTGGAAGGTCTTCGAAGAAGAACAAAGGAGATGGCAACAAAGAAGAATGACCATGTGTGACACAAGTAAGTATCATTGTCTTGGTGTTTTGAAGGGTACTTTTGATTACATTGAATGGGGATGTACCTTTATGGCAAGATTAAGTTGTTCAAAATGGACAGTTAGCTTATGTCCGACTGTAGGAACATAAATACCTTATTTCCCTAATGCCTACTAGATTTACATTGACCTTTTACATTTCTTGCCCATTTATTTGGTACTGCTAAAAACAAAGAGACAACACTTATTTATGCCAGTCTGGATTTAAACTCTGAGTCTATGTCTGGATTTAAACTCTGAGTCTATAGTCTGGATTTAAACTTCTGAGTCTATAGTCTGGATTTAAACTCTGAGTCTATAGTCTGCCTTAATACGTAGGCATTTGTCACAGTGAAACTAATATTTCTTATCAGACCTGTTTTTGACATGTGTAAAATTTGGCAGTTTCTAATCCTTTGAGTCATGTTTGAAATTCTTAAATGTAATCTAAGACCATTCTAGCCATTTTTCTAATTTAACTAAATTTTTATCTACTAAGGGCTATTTACATTTCACCTTTATTTCACCATCATTTTTCAACTTTGCTCTGTTGTTACATCTTTATACTTGTAACTGCTGCTTAGTACATGCAATAACATCTAAACTGCACCTGTTTAATTCTGGATATCTTGCCTTTTCCTGTATTTAAAGGTTTACAATAAAAGTCAACTTTTAAGGGTACATCACTTTATTTCCAAGAATAAATTATACCTGGAGGATTTTTAATGGTAAATATTATATCTAGTAAAGGTTGTGATAAGTTTATGATAAGGAGTTTTATCTAGATTAGTTGACTGGAGGAGGATATCAATTGAATGACAGATACTAGACATGGTAAAGGCTAAATTCAATAATTTGCACACATATCCCTAAATGTGCATTTTCTACAATACTGTGATTTTGCTTTAAAATGTCAGTAATATTTTTTTTCTTTCTAAAGCTTTTCAAGTACTGAAGGCCTTTTTAAACCTATCGTGCCAGGCATCAAAGCCAGCACTTACACTAATGCCTTAGCTCCCTTTTAGTAGAATAGAATGAAGATGATAAAGTAACAATCATATAAAGTAGACTAATATGTTGATTATCAATAAATTAACATATGTAAAACTAGTAAAATAAGACAAATGATAAACAAAGTCATGCATTTGCCATAAGCACAGCTGAACAAATAATTTCTCTTTGTAAAAAAAAAAGAGAAAATCTTAGACTATTAAAAATAAATGAAATGTGTAATGTAAAACCGTAAGGAATAAATAAGCCCTTCATCATTGCCATAATTTGTTTAGCTGTAGGAAGAAAAAAATTATGCCAAAATTGTATGGAGGCTGATGCCTCAGTTTGTTCTGTGTGCATGTTGATTAGAGATATTTGTCTTTCCGTGTAATGAAAAGCTCAGATACTGTACTTATTTTAAGAACAGGAATCTAATATTACGCCATGCAACCATCATCTCTTTCTGCAGATCATTCTAAAAAAGCAGGCAAAATCCTTTTTTACCAACAGACGTAAGAAAAGAAACAAATGTAAAAGTTTGTCCAAATTGCCAAAAATATATGAATATTGACCTGGGTATTATTACTAATAACATCACTTAATCACTGAAAAGCATAACTAATGAATTATTTATAAAAAGATGAGATTTGAGAATGTTTATTTGCACAGCGATTTCCAATGCTATATGCTGTGGAAATCCAGTGTGGAAGAGGTGCAAGCCTGTCTGCAAAGAGGAGGCATGGTAGAGGTGTGGGTGCTGTGCACTTAGGGCACTTAGGGCAGGCGTGCCTAACCCATGTGACCCAAGGGCCTTATGTGCAGCCCCTGACCACATTTGAGGGGCGCAAATAGATTTATAGGCCTATAACAGTCACAAATGCCACTAATTACAAACTGATTGCAATAAAGGGTATCTCCCACTCTTGAAAACAACATTATCTCTAATGGGACTTTTTATTAAGATTTAGATGTACCTGCAATCTCAGACTAAACAGCTCCATTGGGTGACCTGAGACACCTTACAGGATCTAGATAAACATGCTTGTTCATACTAATAGTATTCACCGCGTAAAAAGTTCCACATTACGTATAGCTGTTATGTTATAATTTTAGCTTTAGTTTGATTAAGTTGAGGTGGGGTGGTTAAAGGTGCTAAACACTCCCCAGATAGTATAGAATGAAATCTATACAGAAATCTTACAACAGAAGTACCTCACAGCCTCATGGTATTATAATGCATTGCCCTAATAATCTAACATATAAACAATTATTTCTTACTGATCTTACATGTTGGAAAACTACAACTCCCGAGTGTCTGTGTTATCAGTAAGTTTCTCCTTTATGTCCATTGGCTAATTAAAGGTATGTCCACCCTTAAAACTCATTTTTAATATGCTGTTCCTCCATGTCCCCAGCCCCAACGCATAAGTTTTTTTTTCAGAAAGCCCCCCAAACTCTTACTTACCTCCCCTGTTCCTCCGCCGCACTGCCGGCCCTCTGCTTGCGAGAATGCAAGCAGAGGGGCGGGACCGGCAGTCGCGTCTGTGATGGCTGAGCGGCAGCCAATCACGGACGCGGCGGCGGTCAATCAGTGCAGCGGAGGAAAGAGGAGAGGTAAGTAAGAGTTTGGGGAGCTTTTTGAAAAAAAAAAAAATATGCGGTTGGGGTGGGGGACTGGGGGAACAGCATATATAAGGGGGATTGTGCTAGGGGGAGGGATGTAGAACGGAGGGAGGAGGAGAGGGAGGGAGAGGGAGGGGAGGGAGGGGGAGAAGGGCTGCAGTACGCATGGCAATATCTACCGGAGGCAAGGTAGCAGGCAGAGCCCTCTATCCTCCTGGTGGTTAGTTTTGGGACTTTGGGGGGGTCTACAGGAGAACCCTATGGAGCTGGGATGTGAGGTAAGATTAAACTACACTACATGGTGGGGCCAGTAGTTGGGGGGATTATAGTTTTGGGGGGTGGACATTTTTTTGTGTCTTGAGTAGTGAGTAGGAAAGAGTGGATCTGATTTACTAAAAACATTTCTTTATTGCCATATAAACATTAATATACCAAAATACCAAAATACACCGTAGCTAAAACTAAACAATCGGGCGTCCCCGAGCTCTACGGGACTTGTATTCAACACAAATGCTGGGTATAGGGATCACACCGTTATTGTCCCATATGTTGATAGACTTCCATCTTCATGAACTGTATGAAAGATTGTATTTCGACTGTGAGAGGAACACCCCAATAAAAACTCCAGGTAAGTTATAATGTCCTCCGGGACGAGTTTCTAGATATCCCAGATTGCAATTTGACAGTCACAAGCATTTCCAATGTTCTTAATACAACATATGTACCAGTAGTGAATCACTTGGCTTACAAGATTACTGCGTAACGGGACTTGTTGGCAAACACTAAAACACTTGTATATACAGTCGAAAATGTACAGATACCGGTATAGCTGATATACTTGCCACGTCAACCCAGTCGAGTGTGGCAAGTATATCAGCTATACCGGGTATCTGTACATTTCGACTGTAATATCAAGTGTTTTAGTGTTTGCCAACAAGTCCCGTTACGCAGTAATCTGTAAGCCAAGTGTTCACTATGGTACATATGTTGTATTAAGACATTGGAAATGTTGTGACTGTCAGAATTGCAATCTGGGAATCTAGAAAGCATTCGGTCCGGGACATTATAAACTTACCTGGAGTATTTTTTGGGTGTTCCTCTCACAGTCGAAATACAATTTATACAGTTCATGAAGATGGAAGTCAATCAACATATGGGACAATAACGGTGGATCCCTATACCCAGGCATTGTGGTGAATACAAGTCCAGTTAGAGATCGGGGAGCCCGATGTTAGTTTTAGCTACGGTGATTTGTGGTATTTGGTATTACTTAATGTTATTGTTATGGCATAAAGAAATGTTTTTAGTAAATCAGATCCACTCTTTCCTACTACACTCGCACACAGTGGTTATGTGACTAATGGTCTTATAATATTGGGAATTCAAGGGATGGAGTGCTATATGGTTGGGGGCTCTATGTTTAGGGCTATCCCTATATATTTATATTTATAGGTATCTCCACTCTTTTTAAGTTTCATTGAAAAACGGGAGGTAAAGGAGCTGTCTTACCTTCCTTCTTCAATTAAAAAGGAGCAGGCAGGAAACACAGAGAACTTACCTGTGATCTTGCTCCAGTGCTGGCTTCTCTGACAGGTCCCAATGCTCCCTTGCACTGTACGCACATCCCTTTCACCCAACCCCATACAGACACAAGTACACACTTACAAGTGCACCCCTTCACCTACTCACAGCATGCACAGTCTTCTCATCACGGCTTGCACTGATACATGTTTCCTTCTGACATTCGGACTATAGATTTAAATTCAATTGCGGCTTGGTACATTGCCCAAAAGTCTAGAATACTTAAATCTATTTTACATGAGAGAAAAAAGGTGATATGTAATTTTAAAACCAAATGATAAAAGTCTTCTCAGAAAAAGCTATTAATTTAGAATAGAGAAGCCTTTTCCAACAAAAATCGTTTTGCATAAACATTTCATAGCTTATAAAAAGAAGATGATTTTACCATTGAGGATTCCTGCTTCAGTGTAATATCTGGATTTTCTTAAAGCATCAGGTGAGTAAGTAATTGGAAAAAAGAGTACAGCCGAAATAATGGGTTTTAGCCAGGGACATTTTGTTTGTACTTTGTGTCAGTGTTCTCTTTATATTCTACTGCTTCTACTGTAGTGATCTACAAATATATTCCTTTTCCTGCATGTGATGGAAATCTTATCAAAACAGATTTAATTTGAACTAATTTTTATTGCTATAAAATTTAAAATATTTTTTATAATAGTTTAGCCATAACATATACTAAAAACACTAAATAGGCTAATAATAAGACCCGCGAGTGCTCTATCCATTGTTGTATTATATATATATATATATATATATATATATATATATATACCTTGTAACACATTTAGCTGATCAAATAGCATGGGAGTCTAGGAAATATTGAGCAAAATATGCACCCAGGCCCTGTAGGTATAAAGCCCTGCAGGAAAAATCAGAAAGGTGGCCTACTTGGCAAATTAGTGAAGAATACACACTCAGCTACCAGTTAGGGATGTCTTAGCCAGAGATTCCTCAACCAGGCTTCAAAAGTAGGACAGCAGTAGAGCACACTCTACTGTTGGCCAGTCACAAAATGCAAGATCGCAAAAACGCTCCTATGTGCACTATCGCACCAGAATTGTGCATGCAAGTGTACGTTAATGAGTGCACTTGCATGCGAGATTCTGGTCCGTTGTAGTGTGTCCTCAGCCTAAAGCTACTTAAGCTACCTAAGGCCCGTCTAATTAGCTATTATATGGAGATAGGTTCTAACATTTGTTCACAGTTCATCTTCATTGGAATGCAAATAGAAACAATAATAAAATTTGAAAAAATTTTTTTTAAAAAGAGGCTTCTTCTTTGACTATGACCTCTATTCTATAAATCTCAATACACAAAATGTTTTGCATCAACATATATGTGTAATCAAGGTAATTAGGTCACAAAAGTGACTAAATGAGGTTTCCATGTATTAAAGGGGAGGTATATAACGCCAAATAATAGGCAGGCGGGTGCTAGGTAGGGTAAGAAATCAAACTAAAAAATACAAAAAGTACCTGAAGACAAGGTCAGAAAAGCCCCTTACCTGAACACAGGGAAAGAAACTTCCTGCGGCACTCATCTACCATATTAACCCAATAATGATAAGATTAACTTAACAGGGGAAACATATAACCCAATGCTGGTAAATGGCATGTCCACCTCCAAAACTATAATACCCTACTACGGCCCCACTCTTTAGTGCATCATAAAATCCTTACCATACATTCCAGCTCCAAATGGTTCTCCTGCAATGTTCTCCCCAAAGTCCTGGCAGAGTCCCTATAGTACTCTGCCTCCGTCTCTCCTCCTGGAGAATTTTGACATGTGCAGTAAAGCCCTCCCTTTCCCTCCCCCTCCCTCCCTCTCCCTCCCCCTAGCATAAATCCCTTTGAATATGTTGTAGGTTCCTCCCCAGCCCCAACCGATAATTATAATTGCTGAAAGTCCCCGATCTTTATTTACCTTCCCTCTATCCTCCGCCGTTCTGAATTGCCGGCAGCCACGTCCGTGATTGGGCCTCTCAGCCATTCACAGACACGGCTGCCAGTCCGGCCCCCTGCTTGCAGTTCCTGCAAGCAGAAGGCTGGGCAGTGCGGCGGAGGATAGAGGGTAAGTAAGTAATGATTGGGGGACATTCTGTTTGGGGCTGGGGGAGGAAGCCCTACAACATATAAAAAATGTTTAGAAGGGTGGAAATGCCCTTAAATAAAGGTAGATATAATGTTAGGTTTTTTATATAAAACTATAAACAAGCCTAATAGCAGCCATCTTATTTCTATCCGCCATTTTGTTTATATTATTGTTGTGTTATTGCAGATGTTTGTGTTCCAAATGTTCTTTCTCATTTCATGGTATTGATAACACTTGAGCTCCCCGTGAGCCAAGGTCTTTTGCCTCCACATTGTGTGCCAACCTGGCTCTATCCTTGCATTCCAAGGGATGTTTTACCTCATCTGTAGAAACGAAGTCTGGCAATGCCCCTTTTTTAGGTTTGTTATATTTCAAGTACCAAATGAATAAACTGAGAAAGAGAGTTCTGCTACATCTCGTGTGTGGTGTATTTCTTTCTCCCGGTGCTGTAAGGGTCTTTTAAGACAGGCATCAGTGTCCAGGTGGCTAGTGCAGGATATTTATTCTAACATAAAAAAAACAGGTGTTATACACAAGCAAGATATCATTTAATATATTAAATAGTCACATATAAAAATTCAATGCAGTGAGTACTATAAAAAGACCAATAATGTGTAGAAATACAAAATACAACTTGCGTGATAAGATCAGACCCCTACAGTCCTAATGAGGATAAATGGACATAGTTCCTAGATAAAGGAAGGGGTCTTAGGCTCCATATAGTCAAGTAAATATTCCAGGTTTGGGTCCACCTAGATAAAGGCATTCAGTACCATATAAGACAGAGTGGTTAAACAGCGAAGCTAGCGGTGCCGAGAGGTTAAAGGGTATCTCCACTGTATTTTCAAGATTTGGGAATAGATCTCGCATGCGCATAGAAGACAAGGTCCGCCGGGACCTGTCAGACTACACGCCGGGGGAGTGAGCGAGCGGGTACGTTTCTTACCTCTCTCCTGGCTTCTGTTTGTTCTATTGAAGAACGGAAGGTAAGGCACAGCTCCTACCTCCCGTTCTTCAATAGAACTGGATTCCCAAATCTTGAAAATACGAGTGGAGATACCCTTTAATTATAAGCAGCAACAGGAAGCAGTACAGCGTAATTAGGCAAAGAGGGAAAGTTCAGAGAGAACTTACCCCGCTTTGGTGCAATTTGCTCAATCAAACAGATGTTACCTTTTTACTGGTCTACTACAGTTTTTACTGGTCTACTACACACATTTAACAACATTGATGGTACTGTAGATTAAGGCTGGTACACATAATGCCATTTTTGTCCTAGCTGACCCACTGTAGGACTTGGCAAAAATAGCTGCTGCCAACAGTTTGCCACGACCGATTATGCGGTCCATAGGGGACTGCACAATCGGCCATGATTTACCACCATACCTGATCCATCTATTCGATCAGGATGAACAGGCGACCGATGTACAGTATTAAGAATTATAATTAAAGAGTATAATTTTGTGCCAATTTCCCATCGGTGGTTTGCACTTCTGTTGTCTTGTGTTCCGTAATGTTTATATTTCCTTGCTGGTTTATAGCAGTCTCATGTAAAAGCCTCATTAGTTTGTGAAATATGGCCAGAAGTTTCTGTATTGATTTTTGTCAAGGTCCTTGGGATATATTTGCTTGGGGATATTAAAACATTTGTTAATGGTTGAAGCCCTGTTAGAGGGTTTTTCGAGTATTTCATTTGATAATAAGGTTTCAAATTCATTTGTTGCCAGAACCAATAAGAAAAAAAACGGAAAAATACGCTGTTCACGAACGGGATAAATCCGCGGCGGATCCGGGTTCAGATCCGCGAACCGGCCATCCCTATTGTGTGATATGAATGACATTTATATACAAATATAAACCCTGGAAAGAATATGTTACTATTGGTGATATGAATGACATTTGTATACAAATATAAACCCTGGAAAGACGTTACTATTGGTGATATGAATGACATTTGTATACAAATATAAACCCTGGAAGGACTATGTTACTTTTGTGATATGAACCACATTTATATACAATATTAAACCCTGGAAAGACAATGTTACAATTGGTGATTTGAATGACATTATATATAAATATAAACCATGGAAAGACGTGTTACTATTGGTGATAAAATGACATTTATATACAAATATAAACCCTAAAAAGACTATGTTACTATTGGTGATATGAATGACATTTATATCCAAATATAAACCCTGGAAAGACTATGTTACTATTGGTGATATGAATGACATTATATCCAAATATAAACCCTAAAAAGACTATGTTACTATTGGTGATATGAATGACATTTATATACAAATATAAACCCTGGGAAGACTATGTTACTATTGGTGAGATGAACCACATTATATACAATATAAACCCTGGAAAGACTGTGTTACTATTGGTTAGATGAACCACATTTATATACAAATATAAACCCTGGAAAGACTATGTTACTATTGGTGATATGAATGACATTTATATACAAATATAAACCCTGGAAAGACTATTAGGGTTATCAATAAAAGCTCTTATTATTAAAAATCAGATCAGATGTTAGCTTTCAAAGTTAAATAAGATCTGATTGGATGGAGCAAAATTAGCACCATTTTTAACGATAAGAACTTTTATTGAATCTGCCTGGGAGATTCAATAAAAGTTCTTATCATTTAAAGTGGTGCTAATTTTGCAAAAATTAGCACCATTTTTAACAATAACAACTTTTATTGAATAACCCTGTGTGTTACTATTGGTGATATGATCATTAAGAAATTTAAAGCAGAGCCTCCTGGAATGTGACCACGCCCCAGATATTGCTGCCACGGCACCACCCCAAACATCATGGTCATGCTCATACCCCAACCATCAAGGCCATGCCCCCAAAGATAACTGCCATGCCCCCAAACATTGCAACAATGCCCCCAAATGTGAGCATGCCACCAAATATTGTGGTCACCCCCCCAAAAAAACCCACAAACAAACATTAAGGTCTGCCGCATATATCATGGCCACCACTCCCAAACATCACGGTACATCCCAGAATAACGCACACATCCACAAACATCCTGTGCATGCCCCCAAACAGCATAGGCACACCCCCAAACTTGACACTAACACCCTCAAACTTGACACCCACACCCCCAAATTGACACCCACACCCCAAAACATCATACCCATGCCCACACTTTGAAACAGCATGGCCATGCCCCCAAATATCACAACCATCAAAGTCACATCCAATTTCCTGGACACCACACATCATAGACACGCCCCAAACCGCCACCCTAGAATGCCGTGCCCACCGGGACAGTTGGGGGGTATGGACTACATGGGAATTACCTGCATTACCTAGACCTAAGCACCAGAAACACACTGCCCACATGTCAACCACTTCATAGAAAAAAAAAAGACATTGTGGCACTTTCAATTCGGACAGAAAGTAACTTTATTGATTGGGATCTAATAGTCAATATAAGTGGTCCTTAAAGGGCAAGTCCAGCCCCAGAATGAAAACTTACATACAGGTAAATCCCCCTCCAAAACCCTAACGGTATTAGTTTGAAATCTGAAATATATAAGTCTAACCTGAAATCCTGCACAATGTCTGTTCCCTGTTTCTGCTTCCTGGTTCTTCCAGTTAGCAACTGTCAGTTTGGATTTGACAGTTGACATCACAGCCAATGACTGAATGTTAATTGCATATCTGCCTCTTCTGAGCATGCCCAGGCTAGACAGGCCAGTACAGGTTTCTAAATTGCTCAGTTTCCATGAGGCCTCAGAAGCATAGCAGGCATACAGTAATGAATCTTCGGACAAAGTATGAATATCAACACATATTTAAAGAGGCCATTCTTTCTAAAAGATGTACTTATGAGGGTGGAGTTGTCTTTTAAGCAAGGATAAAGTGTTAAAGTGCAAACAACATGACATACTGCTACAAATGTGCAAAAAATAGAGCATGCTTAAAAACACTCAGAGCTCACAGACGGCACGACAGAATGAAGACCGGCTTTAACAACACAGACAAAAAGCCACCAGTCACATAATCAGAGACACAAGAAAAACGTGACACCCATCAGTCACTCAAGTGCAATATTCAGTTGCAATCAACATGTTTTCACCACAGCAAATTCCATGTAGCATGTTCACCACAACAATTGTGCTATATGAACATATGTGCTATACCTTCTTTAAGCCATGTCAACTCCTCAACTCATAATATTAAATACAGGACGTACATTAACAACTGTGCACTTCTTTTCCCCCTGTCTCTTCTATCAGTTCTAAGCCAAACACACACCTGTACGTAAAAAATGCTATACCAACATGTGTACACGGGCAACGCTGGGTACAAATGCTAGTCTATGTAAAAAATAAAGACTGCACTTTCCCAATATGCCTAAAACATAATCCAACCAAGAGAGCTTCCCAGAAATGTAAAACTAGACACCCTCTCCACAGCCTCTGATTTTATCTTACCAGACACTGGAGGTCCTTCCTGGTCTTTTAGAATCCAAAATAATTCCTTTGCCTAATTTGTATTTAAAACTAAATTTATCCCACTTCCTAACTTTTCTTCTATGTCCCCATAGTACCATACATATATCCAGGGAAAACTGTAAAAGATTTCCATGTGTACCCACAGGCAGACTTTATGCCGATATTCCTGGAGAAAGAGCTTCCAACGCTAAACTGATTACTAGTTTGCTTGTTAGCTATTTTTGCCTGATTGATCCTGGGATTTACAGACAGGACTGATTACTAGACCATCTGATTTAAATATAATTTAGTTGGAGTGTTGAATGACAGCAGATGTTTTGGCAAAAAAACCACAATGTTTGCGTTTAAGAAAAAGTATATGCTTTAAAAAGCATGATCAATAAGAAACTAGTAAGGGTTGGAAAATTAATCAAATACTAGGTGCAATTGGTTAACAATGAGGCTGATGTAAAGTAACCTTTGTGGCTCCTGTGGAAAATGTTTAAATATTAAACATTATGCTTTGATCTATCTCCAATTCTGCTTGAAACATCACATTCAAATCCTTCTGAATTTAGCAGAATCACCAATAAGTTAAAGTTACCTACAGCATAATGCATTTCATTATACCGCTGTCTATTCTGGTTTATCAAGACAGCCACTCTGCTCCCTTATCTGCTCTCATTACTACAATTCATCTATTGTTCTGCAGATTTCAAAGGATTTCTTTCTGTCATAGTTAAATTATTATAATTGAATTTGTTCTCATTTCAAATATTTTCAGTTTTGATCCTAACCAACAGCTCAAAAGCTTCTACAGCTGGATAATTACCTGGAGGCACAAATGTACTATATACCTAGCTTGTTATAAAACTATAGTTTGTTTTTTTTACTTCAACTTTAGTACTATCCTGTCCTTGAAATATCTTTTAACAAATAAACAAATGTAAACAAGTCTACAATCAGTTCAGAAGAAAAATTATTACCCAAACAATATATCAATGTAGGCCAATGTATCCTTTCAAAATCCCAAGAATGAGATGCATACCTGTTCCCAATGGTCCCTGGAAGGGATTCTGTTTCTTCTCTGTCACTGTCAGTCCTAAATGTTGCTGCCCCCCTATGACAGCTTTATGAGTCTTATAGAGTTTCAAAAAACAAGGAAAAATATGATCAATGACATTCATGGGCCCCATGTAAACAGTAAAACATTGGGGGTTTTAGTTGCAATTTTATGCATAAAAGTGAAACGCTTCAATTATGTCAAGGTAACCCCAGTATGGAAGGTCCTAACTAATTACTTTGGGTCATTTGTCTGGGCTGACAACGCTGCTTGGTTGCATTTTCTTGGGAAGGTGTGTCCCCTAACCTTGCATTGGATAAGTGCTACAGGCTATCGCTTCCCCCCACCCACATGGCTTTTAACAATGCTTAAGGTTCGTACACATGTGCGATACGAGTCCCAACCCTCGCGCACGATGTGGCACGAACATTCGTGTATGGGCCTTTTATCGGATGAAATGGCGGCCATTTCGGCTGATAAAGGACCCATACACAGGCCGATTATTTGCCGAATGAACATTCATACACATGTGTGTCGCGGGTCGGGACCCGCGATCGCACGTGTGTATGAACCTTTAGATTCAAGGCAAAAGACCTCCAATTAAGGGCCATGTTCAGGTGCTACTACCACATAGAAGCTTGGTCTATCTTCCTACAGAAAAATTTCGCTACATTATATATGAGATTGCACATTGTTAGAGGAGTAGGTTCCCAAAACAGCCATATCTGATTGATTGTGATGTCACTGTCAGGGCCATGGTGATGGCTGTACTTGGAAGGTCTTCGAAGAAGAACAAAGGAGATGGCAACAAAGAAGAATGACCAGTGTGACACAAGTAAGTATCATTGTCTTGGTGTTTTGAAGGGTACTTTTGATTACATTGAATGGGGGATGTACCTTTATGGCAAGATTAAGTTGTTCAAAATGGACAGTTTAGCTTATGTCAGACTGTAGGAACATAAATACCTTATTTCCCCTAATGCCTACTAGATTTACATTGACCTTTTACATTTCTTGCCCATTTATGGTACTGCTAAAAACAAGAAGACAACACTTATTTATGCAACTATAGTCTGGATTTAAACTCTGAGTCTATAGTCTGGATTTTAACTCTGAGTCTATAGTCGGATTTAAACTCTGAGTCTATAGTCTGGTTTAAACTCTAGTCTAGTTGCCTTAAGTACGTAGGCATTTGTCACAGTGAAACTAATATTTCTTATCAGACCTCTGTTTTTGACATGTGTAAAATTTGGCAGTTTCATAATCCTTTGAGTCATGTTTGAAATTTCTAAATGTAATCTAAGACCATTCTAGCCATTTTTCTAATTTAACTAAATTTTTATCTACTAAGGGCTATTTACATTTCACCTTTATTTTTTCACCATCATTTTTCAACTTTGCTCTGTTGTTTTTACATCTTTCATACTTTGTAACTGCTGCTTAGTACAGCAATAAAACTCTAAACTGCACCTGTTTAATTTGTATATCTTGCTTTTCCTGTATTTAAAGGTTTACAAATAAAGTCAACTTTTAAGGGTACATCACTTTATTTCCAAGAATAAATTATACCTGGAGGATTTTTAATGGTAAATATTATATCTAGTAAAGGTTGTGATAAGTTTATGATAAGGAGTTTTATCTAGATTAGTTGACTGGAGGAGGATATCAATGAATGACAGATACTAGACATGGTAAAGGCTAAATTCAATAATTTGCACACATATCCCTAAATGTGCATTTTCTACAATACTGTGATTTTGCTTTAAAATGTCAGTAATATTTTTTTCTCTTCTAAGCTTTTCAAGTACTGAAGGCCTTTTTAAACCTATCGTGCCAGGCATCAAAGCCAGCACTTACACTAATGCCTTAGCTCCCTTTAGTATGATAGAAGGAAGATGATAAAGTAACAATCATATAAAGTAGACTAATATGTTGATTTATCAAATAAATTAACATATGTAAAACTAGTAAAATAAGACAAATGAATAAACAAAGTCATGCATTTGCCTAATTAAGCACAGTGAACAAATAATTTCTCTTTGTAAAAAAAAAAGAGAAAATCTTAGACTATTAAAAATAAATGCAAATTGTGTAAGTAAACCGTAAGGAATAAATAAGCCCTTTCATTCATTGCCATAATTTGTTTAGCTGTAGGAAGAAAAAAATTATGCCAAAAATTGTATGGAGGCTGATGCTCAGTTTGTTCTGTGTGCATGTTGATTAGAGATATTTGTCTTTCCGTGTAATGAAAAGCTCAGATACTGTACTTATTTTAAGAACAGGAATCTAATTTACGCCATGCAACCATCATTCTCTTCTGCCGATCATTCTAAAAATGCAGGCAAATCCTTTTTTACCAACAGACGTAAGAAAAGAAACAAATGTAAAAGTTTGTCCAAATTGCCTAAAAATATATGAATATTGACCTGGGTATTACTTTACTAATAACATCACTTAATCACTGAAAAGCATAACTAATGAACTTATTTATAAAAAGATGAGATTGAGAATGTTTATGTCACAGCGATTTCCAATGCTATAATGCTGCTGTGAAATCCAGTGTGGAAGAGGTCGCAAGCCTGTCTGCAAAGAGGAGGCATGGTAGAGTGTGGGTGCTGTGCACTTAGGGCACTTAGGGCAGGCGTGCCTAACCCATGTGACCTCAAGGGCCTGTGCAGCCCCTGACCACATTTGAGGGCGCATAAAGATTTATAGGCCTATAACAGTCACAAATTGCCACTAATTACAAACTGATTGCAATTAAAGGGTATCTCCACTCTTGAAAACAACATATCTCTAATGGGACTTTTTATTAAGATTTAGATGTACCTGCAATCTCAGACTAAACAGTCCATTGGGTGACCTGAGACACACTTCAGGATCTAGATAAACATGCTTGTTCATACTAATAGTATTCACCGCGTAAAAAGTTCCACATTTACGTTATAGCTGCTTATGTTATAATTTTAGCTTTATAGTTTAGATTAAGTTGAGGTGGGGTTAAAGGTGTAAACACTCCCCAGATAGTATAGAATGAAATCTATACAGAAATCTTACAACAGAAGGTACCTCACAGCCTCATGTTATTATAATGCATGCCCTAATAATCTAACATATAAACAATTATTTTCTACTGATCTTTACATGTTGGAAAACTACAACTCCCAGAGTTCTGTGTTATCAGTAAGTTTCCCTTTATGTCCATTGGTAATTAAAGGGTATGTCCACCTTAAAACTCATTTTTAATATGCTGTTCCTCCATGTCCCCCAGCCCCAACCGCATAAGTTTTTTTTCAGAAAGCCCCCCAAACTCTTACTTACCCCCCTCGTTCCTCCGCCGCACTGCGGCCCTCTGCTTGCGAGATGCAAGCAGAGGGGCGGGACCGGCAGTCGCGTCTGTGATGGCTGGGGCAGCCAATCACGGACGCGGCTGGCGTCAATCAGTGCAGCGGAGGAAAGAGGAGAGGTAAGTAAGAGTTTGGGGAGCTTTTGAAAAAAAAAAAAAATATGCGGTTGGGGCTGGGGGACATGGGGGAACAGCATATTAAGGGGGATTGTGCTAGGGGGAGGGATAGTAGAACGGGAGGGGAGGGAGGAGGGGAGAGGGAGGGGAGAGGGAGGGGGAGAAGGGTGCAGACGCATGGCAAATATCTACCGGAGGCAAGGTAGCAGGCAGAGCCCTGCTATCCTCCTGGTGGTTAGTTTTGGGACTTTGGGGGGGTCTACAGGAGAACCCTATGGAGCTTGGATGTGAGGTAAGATTAAACTACACTACATGGTGGGGCAGTAGTTGGGGGGATTATAGTTTTGGGGGTGGACATGCCCTTTAATGTATACAGATGCAATACAGGCTTCTGAATAGAGCATGGGTGTTGAACTTCTCACATGTTTAAAAACTTCAAATTCTAGCATTCTCTGGCTGCCAAGAATGCGGAAAATGCTGTTATCATACATTGTATAATAAAGCCATTTTTTTCGTGCTTAGCGATTCCAACCCAAGGGCTCAAATATGCTAGTTATCCATCTGGCATTCCCTTACATCCATAGCTATTACACTATGGCCTAGGGAAGGATTATTTTGGTCACTTCAGGAAGTAGGAGTCATGAACCTTACCAGATCTGCCCTCCCTTCCTATTGCATCTACCTGCCAGCTAGAATCCAGGGGGTCTAAGTGTAATACACCTGCAGGTCTGAGAACAGACCCAGGCAATCCTGCAACAATGTGTAGTTCAACCTAAATAGCACCATTGGGCAATCTGACACCTTATACAGGATCCATATCAACTTGCTATGTTCAATATATTAGTAATTACCAGAGCAAGTTTCAGATTTACAACTTTTAATAACTGATAACTGCTTTTTATTTCATTATTAAATCCTTGGTATACCTGCCTTGCTTTACCACTAAGCAAAAGGCTAAGGGCTTGCAAGCGAGACACAAGGCTGTCAATTCAAATACAGAGAAAACAGGGAGAATAAATGGAATTACCAGCACTGCTGCCATCAATTTGTACCAGATCACTGTTTATGGAAGGATTATGGGCAGCATGGCACACAGTGGGTTACTCTGTGGTCGGCACAAAGGAGACAGTGCCACTACTTCCTTTAAACAATAAACCAGTATAGGTTACATTTGACCATAAGTATTGCAATGATTTAATAACAAAACATAAAACAGTTTCCCCACTAACATGTGCATAATGGAGTAGTTCCTGTCTATGGTACACCACTTTATATATTGACCAGGCCTGTATATTGTGTGTCCTTGTAAGTTGGTGTACACTTATCTGTTGCCTCAGAGTTTGCTCGGCTACACGAATTAGCCGAAGCACGTAGATGCTTCCTATGTTAACGTTTTGTAACAATAAATGTTTCTAATAAAAAAATCTATCTATCTATCTATCTATCTATCTATCTATCTATCTATCTATATATATATATATAGTGTGTGAGGATAGAGGTAGCACTCCTCGCCTTTCCGTGGGATGCCCGGGTGCTTACCGTAAGGTATACGTAAGAAATGAACAAATGTGGTAGCACTCCTGGGTCTTGAATATAACAACTTAAATTTATTAGGTGCAAAACGCCAACACATGTGTCAGGCTGATAAAGGCCCCAGACACAGGCCGAAACGTTGCCACGTTTGTGTTGAATAAAACTTCATTGAAATTCCTAGGAGTGCTCTATATCTTTGTTATATATATCTATATAGATGGCTGCCATTTAAGTCAATTCACTACCCCTGGAAAAAAGTCAGACGGCGCCAATTCTGGTGAACTGAGTCCTTTATGAAGCATCGGTATTGCTTTTAGCGTTAAATCCAAAGCGCTTTCAAGGGCTGTCCCAATCCAACCCGCCCCAAAATCTCGATTTCCCCCACTCCTGAAGCACAAAGAGCGCAGAACCCAAAAGCGCGGCGATATATGCGTGTTGAGCCTCCTTAAAAATTTTACTTCCTCTTACAGCTACCTTACATACCAGCTTCAAAGGGGACTGCCCTACAAAGTTTCCCCAAAGTCCAAAGAACTGGCCACCAGGAGCCTACAGCAGAGCCATATAGTGACTCTTCCTTCTGGTCTCCCTCGCGAGAGAGAATTTTGCCATGCGCAGTAAAGCCCTCCTCTCCCTCTACCTCCATTTCATCTCCCTCCCCCCTAGTGTAATCCTTTGAATATTGTAGGGCTTCCTCCCCAGTCAAACAGCAGTCTTATTGATCCAGAAAGTCCCCCGAACGCTACTACCTTCCCTCTTTTCCCCTTTTGACTACCGGTCCGGTGTCCTTGAATTGGCTCGCCCCCAGCAATCATGGAGTTGCTGCGGTCCGGCCCCCTGCTTGCAGTTCACTGGCGGAGGATGAGGGAAGGTAATAATGATCGGGGGGACTTTCTGAAAAGAAGAATATATGGTTGGGGCTGGGAGGAGGAACCCTATACACATATAAATTTTTAAAAAGGGGTGTACATGCCCTTTAAACTGATCAGTATCCCATTAATTTATGATCGTTAAAACCGTTATTCAAGATCGTAATTTACATATATGATTATAATTATGATAACCCGATTGTTGTAATCTACGATAAACAAAATCTAGTGACGAGTCCATGAGAATAGTCATTTACACCACAGGTACTTCCTACGTATCGAAACTCGTAATTCACGGCCATACAACGACCGCGGTCGTAAATAACACAACACGCGGTATCGCTAAAAGGCCCCGTGTGATGCATCTCAGTGGTGGCTACAGGTGGCTCTCATTAGTATTTGTTCTCATGCCACACTGATTTGTTGCCTTGTAAACAGCATAAAATGAGAGCTAACAACCATCTAATGTAACCAAAAAAGGATGTATCCATGTAAGAAGCAAAAGATGCATGCCTGTCTAATTCCAATTAGAGCATTGCAGGAAATCTCTTACAACCATGTCAACAGTGTAAAAGTGACCACAGTGATAATAATTTCCAGGTACCTTGCCCAGCTTTGTTTTTTTGCATCAACCATATTGCCCATAATTTGAGTTTAAAAGTTGGAGTGCAAACAATAAGAAATGCAATCTAGCACTGCTCTTTAAATTGCGTGCATGCCTGATTTTTATAATCTGGGCTTTTGTCAGCTTAAAGAGGAAGGCAGGCATGTCATGGAGGAGCCATCAGAGATCAGGAGAGATTTCTCTCTCTCGGTGATGTCTGGAAAATAGATAGTTGGATGTCTCAGGGTTTTGATGGGTCCTGCACATAAAAATCATTGTACTTTATGGAGTGGACATGCCCTTTAAGTCACAATGTAAATGGGAGTTTTATTGTTTTTTCATAGCTTGACACTATTGAATGTGGGATGTGTGTTAAAGGGTTTTTTTAGTGGGTGAGAAACTCAGACGGGCCCTGATAGCAATGTATAAACTTTTTCTTTATGTGCAACTGTTTTGTGACACATATTATGTCAGTTTTTTATGTTACAATAGAAGTTTGCTTAAACACAGAAATTGTTGCATCATGCAACACTATCTTTGTATACTACTGCTTCACTGTTGTGGTATCAGCTACAGAAATTGAATCATGTTAGAGAGTTTGCAATGACAAAGCGTAAATAAATCCTCTGCAACTTAAAGCAGATCTCCATAAATTTTTGATATAATGTTGCCCCCCAACGGGTCCCATATATTAGATGTGTAAAAAAGAATCCCACTGCTACTTACGAGCCCCTCGCTCCGCGGCATTCTAATCTGGCAGACTGGAAGCCGCCCGCTGTGATTGCTGAATGGAACCAATAACATCCGAGGCTGCCAGGTATAGGAAGTGCCGCGGAGCAAAGGGTTGTAATAGAAGTAATTCTTTTTTTACACATCTAATATGTGGTTGGGGTGGAAGGGATGGCCAACAGTATAAAAAAGATTTTTACGCTAGGAGAAAGGGCAGCCAGGGAGGAATCAGAAGGGGGAGGGATGGAGAAAAGGGCTCCCGCTGCACGTGCCACACTGTCTTCTCAGAGGACAAAGAAGAGGCAGAAATCTCTTAGACAGGACGACACAGTCCTATTCTTCAGTTTCCTGAACTTTGGACAAGCATGGCAGGAGAACCATAAGAAGCATAATGTAGGTAAGGATTTTTTTAAACTACACACATGGGCCAGTAGTGGAAGTACATTTTAGTGTTTGGGGTGAACATCACTAATCACTGTCCCTAATCACCTGAACATTGTGTGTGTCACTTCCCCTAGCACTAAAAAATCTACTCTGACTTTGTCAGGATATATGTTGGGACCAATAGACGAGAAAGACAATAACATTGAATGTGAATATCACCTGCAACTGGATTGGCTGTCATCTTAAGTGTCTTCTCTAAAATTATTGCTATTTTTAACATTTATACAGCCCACTTTGAGAGTATTTTTTAGTATTAAATCTTTCTGATGAAAGAGCATGAAGTTTTTTAATTTTAGAATTCTTTATCATTTTATTGATGTTAATTTTTTTCTTCAGCGTTACTGGGCACATGCTGTTGAATTGTGACACATCTGAGGCCACAATAAAGTCATGTACACTTGTCTCTATCACTAGCATCCCAAAGCCCCCCTGGCACAGATAACGTTTTTTAGTCCTCTAAATTAATGACAGATTGGGAACAAGGCCTGTGTAACAATACCATTGTCACTGGCCTAAATGAGGGAAACAAAATGAAAAGTGAACAACCCCACATAGGCACAAACCCCCTACATTTGACCAAAGTGTGTCCAGTCTGAGACAAAATTGTAAAAATAGAAAATATATTGTTCATTCCCGTCATGATGCACCAGAAACAAGAAACTGCTTTGAGATTGACATGCCCTTACGGTGCTTGTAATGTTCGTTATTTTATGATCGCAGTCGTTAATGTCAATTGTACAGTTACGACTGAACGTTCGTTAATGTTAAGAAACGTTCGTAGAATACCGTGCAGTACGTAAACTACCGCAATGGTATCTTGGGGGATCGTAAATCTATGATTTCATATATAGATTTACGATCGGTATAGTAATTTTAGATTGCTAATCTCCGATCGTAAATTTACGATACCGATCGTTAAAGTCGTTATCTCTAAAAAGCGATACTGGGCACTTTATAAATATGGCCAAAGGACACAAAGGAATAAACATGCTTCACATTTTAGTTAGTTTGTTGAAACTGTTTGTTTCTGTATAACTGATGTTTTTCATCTAAAAATCGTGATGTGTTGTGTAAAAACAAAATAAAAATATTCAGTTGTTTGGATAAAATTTGTGCGCAGTATAAATGCAGCACCTACCAACACTGATTGGGTCACCATTTAAGTAAATTGTATAAACTGCCTAGTTTTGTCTAACAAATACCGTTTTTGAAAAGGGCCAATTTTACTGTACCAGTTTGCATCCCAGTAAAGTTACTGCAAAACTATTTCTGAATCAAGGTAGGAAGATTATGATTTCAACCATTAAATTAATATTGTGAATTGTGAATTGAATATTATAATAATCCTACCAACTGAGCACAAACCTAACTCAGGGCAATGACTCATTCATTAGTGGAGGCAATGCCTGCCACGCCTGCACTAATTAATGAGTGGATTGCCCTCTGTACATGGGGTGTAATAGTCTACCCCAGTATATGATGAAATTGGTCACTTGATTGTTGCCATTATGTGATGAAATACCCATGGCTACCAGTATGTAATGAAATTCCCCCATGGCTACCAGTTGTGATGAAACTCCCATGGCTACCAAATATGTATAATTCCCATGGCTACATTAATATGAATGAAATTGTCAGTTTGCTGCCATTATGTAATGTAAAATCCCATGGCTACCACTACCATAATGTAATGAAATTCCCATGGCTACACTATAGTATGAATTCCAATGGCTACCAGTATGTAATGAAATCCCATGGCTACCAGTACATAGAGTTTGTTAGGTTAGCTAGGTTAGATTATTAGGTTAGTTAGTGGCCCAGCTATCTACCTTAACGTGGTGGCAGCTTACAAATCTTTTGGCTAAAAACTTTTATTCCACAGGAAGTATAGTGGGTCTGGGGTGGGATACTATTCAGAGGGTGGTCCTTTAATGTATTGGTAAATAAATGGAGGATTGATATGTACATACAATGATAATGACACTAATTAATCAATGTGTACAAGCCTCCTTTCGCCTTCAATTATAAAACTACACACCTTCGGGTGGTGGCTAAACGCATTTGGAAATTTGTGTCAAGTGCCAAAAATTCTAGAGACAGTCCTGATTATATTCACTGTTGCTTTGCTAAGATATGCTTTACTGAAAGACAGGAAGCAGATCAATCTGAATTTATTACATGTGCGCGAATGTCTCAAACAATGTTTTTTGAAATTGGTAAAAAAAAAAAGGAAAAGGAAATTCTTTCCCTCTCTTATGGGTCACAACACAAACTTTATTTGCAATTGTGGGCCAGAACAATGCTTATAGCCAACACTATTCCTTTAAATTTAAAATAATCAGATAAAAACTAAGACCCATACAAATACCTACTGATCTTAATCTGCCATAAAAGATAAAACAGTACACATAACGTTATAATGCAGTATAGTCTTTGGCTCTTTCCTTTCCTTACTAGATGGCACATCAATTTAATTACCCTAAAACAGAGGAAAAAGTAATTAGTGAAATGGCAAAAACCTGCAGACACTACTTTGTTTGTGCATTCACTTTACCTTAGTTTGAGCCTTACATCAAAACTGGTCTGTCATAATTCTTGGTTGAAATGGTTGTACTAAATGTCAAACAACTCTTGGTGATTGCTGCCTATATTATTGTTGGAGAATGGGGACACAGATTAGCAGTTTCTCAACTGCTGGTCATCAGCATTCCCTTAACTTTTAAAGGGACAGTTCAGTGGGGGAAATTATCAATATTTGTTAATGTTAGTTTTGTGAATGCCTCTTAGTTTATTCTACATATTCTCCCCATTTGAAAATTAGTTTGATTTCATACCCTTTTGCTGTTCCTTGCTTTTGACATTAGGGAGCTGACATTTCAGGTTCCAATGGTCCTTCTTCATGTCCCATGCCCCACTTCCTTGGAATGTTTCTAACAGTTATTTCTACTGATTGGCTGTTGGATGGGTTCAAAGATGCTCAGATCTCTACTGAGCAACTGAATCAACCCAGGCGCTGGGTCAAGGGCAAGACCATAACGGTCTCTACTAGGCATTGCAAACAGGAGGTCAGTATTTCGGTTGCATTATGTTATACACAGACAAAATGCTGAATGGCAGATTAAGGTCATTGGGATGAAAAAATACTGCCTCTTTTTTCTGAATGGCATATGTATTGCACTGAACTTCCCCTTTAAGAGTGTGTTTCATTCACATATACAGCAGGCGCGTAGGGTATAAGTTAAGTAAAAAAAAAATAATTAAAGGACATTATACATACTTCATCTCCAATCCACACCTAAACAGTAACCAGGGTAAGGCCTAAACGCTAGGTCCTCACTAGAGATGGACTCAAACCCGAACTGGTTTTATCAGATTTCATGGATGTGAATGGACTCGGACTTTTATTGAATGAACGGTCAAGGATTTCTGAATTCAGGATTTGATTTTTGAGATTATCGAATTGTGGAAACTATCGAGAATTTTCAATTTGAGATTCGATTTTCAGAATTTTTTTCAGCTACATGATCTAAAAATCAATCCACACCACAGCATTTTTTAGCTTATGTGTAATGGGAAAAAATAAAGTATGTTGAACCCTTGCTCTGTATATGGGTTTACAGAATCGTAAAACCTTGAAATGTGGCATAATTATCGAATGTACAATGTGGAAGCCGAAAGTAGCACACATTTAAGAATAGAGTAGTCCGAACTTCGCAAATCCGTCCGCTCGAGGATCCGCGAATTTTCGAAAAAATTCGAAAATTCGAAATCCGTGAGCGGACCCGTTAAAATTAAAAATACCCTTGAAATAAAAGATTTTTCGTATTTTCGAAAATTTTCAAAATTACATTTTCACATATTTTCGTGAATTTTTGAAATAACGATTTTTTTCTTCTCCATTGACTTCAATGGGTCTGATTTGAATTTTTGGGTCTGATTTTGAAATTTTTTTTTTTTTTTTAAGTTTAAAAATCTGAAATTTTTTTAGCAAGTTTGGCCATCTCTAGTCCCTACCTTTTACAGCTCATCGGTTTACATCTGTAATACTTACTTTGCCGAATTGTTCCACTCCTCCTCCATCCTTTTCTTACTGTAAGTCCACGATAAGGCAAATGGGAAGACACAATCTCACAGACTGTGTCTTCCTATTGACCACATCATGCACTGCAAACAAAAGGAGAATGGGAGCTGCCATATTACAGAGGTCTGTAAAGTACCGTGTTAAGGACCTAGTGTTTAGGTCCTTACCCTTGGTACTATTCGGCTGTGGAAGAAGGAGTGAGGGGGAGGGGAATATAATTGTCTTTAAAGGATACTTTTTACAATTATGCAACATGGTCTGTCAGAATAAATGCAGTATAATCCAATCAGTTTGCTACAGCTGTCATGATAGCTATATTTATTAAGCATGCCTTCAATTAGCAGATATCTGCTAATCCTAAGCAGGTGGCATGGACAGAAAGAAGAGATGGGTCACAGATTAAAACCCCTTTCCTTCTACACACTTTTTATGTATACAACAGGCAGCCATGCAAATGGGCTTTCAAATGGGAAGTGTTATAAGAGTTAGTTTTATTTTGTGTTTTTCAAACAAGCAATATTGTATTGTTGAACAGTTTACCACTGAAACTTGGAAATCTTTTTATTGTGTGTAAATAAAACCAAATCTTTAAAATACTATAACACAACTGCCATATTTACCTTTTGTAATGCTTTAATGCATTAAAATTTTGTAGGCGTTTTCATTTTCCATAGTCATGTTGATGAAGACAAAATTCATTGTACATTAGTTTTTTTTTTTTTTTTAAAACAAGCTACGGGCATGGAAACAGGTAGTAAAATGGATTTTGACTGACCAGTACTGAAACCTATTTCATTTGGGTAGATGTTGATGCTCACTGACAACCAATTTAAAAAAAATCCCTGTGACAATCCCCCTAGTGCATCATGGATCCTTTCTAGAATATTTCAGAAGGAAGTATATTTTCTCATTATGTATTAAGTTGGTTGCTTTCTTGATCAAAATCAGTCTGGTAAAGCTGTTTGATCGTCTCTTTTGAGATAGTCTTACAATTTTGTAGGAAAAGGCATTAATCCAGTATGATATTCTGGGAGGCTTGTAACAAATCATCTATTTGAAATTGTGAGTTTTTATGGTTTTGATACAACAATGCACACTTCTCTACACAAATTAATTTAGTTGCTCCTACAAGGTACTGTAGTATGGCAAGCAAAAGAAATTATTGCTCTGTGACCTGGGTACATATTTAAAGGACAAATTAGTATGATGAATTACAATTCTAATGCAATGGAAACCTTTAGTGCTCTAAAGGTTTCTTATTCTTTTACCGGTTTCTAGAAATAAATAAATTTTTTTTATATATATTTAGCAGTGTAGCCAGACAGCTAGATATTGTCTTTTATAAAAAGAGGAATAGATTCAAGGGAGAAAAACATTATTCTCCCTCTTTAAAGGCATTGTAAGGCCTTCTTTGGAAATGCAGTCCAGTTTTGGAATCCCAAACAAAAGTAACATCTTGGAAATGGAAAAGTGTCAGAAAAGTAAATAATAGGAGAATGGAGGGGATTACTATGCAGGCAGATTAGACAGGTTAGGCTGTTTACATTGGAGAAAGCGATGTTTGCGTGGGGATATGATCACATTATACAAATATATTATGGGCCAATAAACTCTCTGTTGTATTGTTCATTAATAGTCATTCAGAGAATACGTGGACATCCTTAAAAGGAATGTACAGTGCCAAAATTCCTTTAAATACATTTGCAGAGAGTTGCTATCCTGTGTACTTTTGCGATATACTTTGATTATTTTTTTTGGAACAGTTATCACGATATTTTCAATTTTTTGTTTCTTATTAGTCAGCAATTAATTCCTCTCTCTCTAGAGTGGACGAACTTTCAAAAGTTAGGTCCGATTTTCGAACTTTAGAACTATATGGAAAGTTCGAAGTTCGAAAATTCAAAAACGGACCCATTAAAGTCAATGGGATAAAATTTAGAAAAGTTCGAATGAAATATCAATGGTAACTTAATGCAATGGCTGTGGTTACCTGGGAAATGGTCTGGGGAACGCGTTGGAATATCCGGACTTTCGAAAAATCGATTTACTCTCATGCGCACTACTTTCGAGCTCTCATGTTCGAACATTCTATATTATCCCATCAACGACTGTGGATTCGATAATTTGTTATTGCTTGTGTAATTGGTATAAGAATAGACATTTTACTTCGCATTCGATAATTGATATTTACTCGTGTATAGGTATGATAGACATTTACTTGTGATCTGATATTTACTCTCGAATATAGTATAAATGACATTTTACTCACGGATTCGATACTCGCTATAGGTATAATACATTTAACTTGCAGATTCGATATTTACTCGCGAATAGGTATAATAGACATTTTATTGCAGATTCGATACTTGAGTATAGGTATAATAGACATTTTACTCACAGATTCAATACTCGCTTATAGTATAATAGACATTTTACTCTGCATATTCGCTCGCTCATAAACGTTTGAACATCGATAATTATCGAAAGTCCAGAAAATCGAAGTCTGAGAATCCAGGATAGTTTGAGAAATCCGAGTCCATTCAACTCGAATAGTTCTAGCCCATCCTACTACTCCCTCCTAAAGTGGGCAGTGTGCTTGCTGTCTGTGGCGATATGTCCACAATAGAAGGGTTTTGCATAAACATTAAAGTACAGTAGCCCTTGCTCTATTTATTAATTAACATGCAGAATCAGTTAAACATGCAAACAATTGATTTCCCTTCTTTTTTAGTCATCAGAACGACATTATTCTGATGCTGTATGGGTTCTCATTCATCCAGGTCATGGTATATCTGTTTGTATTCAATTAGATAAACTGGACTTAAAGTTTAGTTCTTGAAGGTGCTTCGCTAGTCATCCGACTTGCTTTCTCAATTCAGAATGACTTGTACTTGTATGACTAGCGTTTTCAAGAAATAAACTTTGTCATTATTATTGTCTCCCAAACACCACCTTTAAATCTGGATTGGTCTAATTTAAATCTTGAACTGATTGGATTTTGGGTTTGGACCAATCAGATTTAGGGGTGGGGTGTTGGATTGGTCCAATCCCCAGATCCAATCAATTCAAGATTTAAATGAGACAATCAGATTTTAAAGGTGTGTTTGGGGACACATTATATAATGCAAGAGATCTGGAATTGCATCTTAGTGTTGGTTTAGTCTTTATTAGGATAATGTCTACAACAGTTAGCTGTTAGTCTACTCTACACCTGGACTTGGTAAGCTCAATGAGCTACCTTCAGCCCCGGTAAACCTTATATTCCCATTATTTGTTGATAAGTATTAAAACAGCACTGCTGCTGGGTAGTTCTCTATTTATGTTATGTTGGAGCAGGCCCTGACAAAAAAATCTTTATTCTTACCTTTTAATTACTTTTTAATTCTGATTAGTTTTTTTCTGGTCAAATACCTTGGAACATTTCTAACAGTAAGGAAAATCATGGCATAGTAGCAGTTCTAGCGTACTATATATATTTTTTTTTTAAAGAAAATAATCAAAATATTAAATACCACTGCCTATATTTATTTTTGAATTCATGTGTAAACATACAGCTTCTGTGCATGTTGAGCTTTGAAAATAAGCTTTACAAGGAGTTAAGCAAGTTGCTAGGTTTCCCACAACTCCTTTGCTCATTATGCAAATAAGGGGAAAGAAACTTTTGGGTATTATAAATGTAGATTTTGCATTTCTGGTATGTTAATTAAATTTTCTCAGCAGTAAAGACAGCAGGTGAACATTCTCCAACCCTAAACCCAGGCGGCACTAACAAAATGGAGGACCACGTTCCCCTTAAGTGGAAGTTACATATGGTCTCCACTACACACCCTCCCCACTAACACAACAGCCACCCAGGGATTCTGTTAGAGAGGATTAAATATTGGAAAATGCGAGGGCCTATAATGCTCCCAGACTATCCTACCATGTTTCAAACTAAATAGATTTCCTCAGTGCAGACACATGTTAATGGCTTTCTTGGGGTAGGAACTGGAAACACAAGTGCCAGATAGCTTTATAGCTTAAAATGAGAGTGGGTTTAAAGGGAAAAGCTCTCAATGAAATAGAGGTCCTTCACAGCTCATCCTATTAAATTACCAATAGTACAACAGAGGAAAAAACTGTCACTCCTCGCATTCTTAGAGAAATGGGCAGAGACATGCAAAGTTTTTCTTATTTTCTCAGACACATGACTTCTGTGTAGCAAAAAACAGCTGGAGTCTCCCTCTACAGGAAGTCTTTTTGATTGGCCATCACATGCTTTACAAACCGCACATAATTGGGTGCAATACAGAACTTTCTTACACTCTTCAGTGTAACAAATGCAGAGGTTTAAGCAGTGACGAGGTTTGGCCAAACCTTCCTTTTCACTATTCCATATTAAAATAGTGGTACCAGCAATGTAAGTTCATTTATATACTTGTCATGTACCTAATAAGTGAGTACTATACAATATATTCACATATTTATGGTCATGTAGATGGTGTAGTGAGAAATGCCACATGTTCCTACATGTAATATTATTATCACCATCCACATTGGTAGCTCCTCAATGCCATCTCCCTAAAATATAAATATTCTTATATATAGGAGGGATATATTCAGAGAGATACAATATTTCCCACTATATATATAGAGGAGACACTTACGCAGCTATGTACTGCAAACCACTCTGTTTATTGCTGCAGTTTCAGTTCTATCATGACCCTTTCTCAAGCTTGAAAGGATTGGCATAGATCAAAAAATTCACAATAAACAGGGTGTTTTGCAGTACTACTGTGTAAGTGCCCATCTCATATAAAAAATATTTAGAAAAGTTATTGATAAAATAGGTTAAATCAATGGTAACTTAACTGTACATGGCTCTGGGACCTTGGAAATGTTTGAGGTACATGTACAACTTCCTACTTTAGAGCTTCTGCATTCAATTTTGGTAATTATTCCAAAAATTCAAGATTTTTTTGAAAATTCAATAGTTCTAGAATACCGGTATTCAATATTTCTAGAGTCTGCTTCTTATTCTTTCATAAAAATTCTGAATCTCTTAAAAGCAGTTCTCCATATTATACATTATATATAAGGAATCATGCCCAGCATGCAGTGGCACTGCTTCCTTGTTGCATGCCTCAACAAAAAGGGTAATAATGATCATCACTTGAGAAGGGGCAGGTTTACCCCCGAAACTTTTGTGATTTATGTGTGGTCACCAATAAAGATTTGAACTCACTATAGGATTGCGACCTTCAGACTTGTTTTCTTGACAAATGTTGAATTCCCCCTACCATTCCAAAAGCGGGTTTATAGTTTCCATAATTTCTTTGAATAGAAACAGTCCCTATTAAATGTTTTACAGTCCTCTTCTTCATAACAATTAGTCCTTGGGCATTTGGCACTTGCTCCCCACCTCTCTTGTGCTGAAATACCCTAGTAGGAACACACAAATGAACACAAGCCCATGGTGTCTTTTGACAATAATTTTTTTACCTTCTAGCCCAACTTTTTATTTAGTTTTCTGACATATGTGCTATGGGACTTGCAAGGAAAATCTTTAAACATTTCCTTGCAGTTAAATTCTATAATTATGATGAAAAAAACAGGGGGGCTTAAAACAAACTCGATTCTTTAAAGACTATTGATACAATCCATATTTTCTAAAATCATAACAGCAGTATATTGAACAAAGAAACCCAAAACATTTGTTTCAAAACCTGAGTCATAAGACCAAGTATTTTGTATATAAAACGTTTTATATCCCCTTTTTCTGGAGGTTTACACATGTAATACATTTATACCTCTCCATTCCTGAGCCCCAGATAATAACAAAACATAACCTGATAACTGATTTAAATGTAAAAAAAAAACAGGTGGAGGGAAAGTAAAGCAGTATGCAATAAAATCTGCAAAAAAAAATCATTATAATCATAAAACTTTTCCTTCTATGGATATTTGACTTCTAATTCAAGACATTACTCTCTATTCATTTTTTCATATGATATCCCAAGATTCCTTTCCATTATTTTTAGAATTAAAAACTATACCTAAAATGATTACAGATTCTTTCTTTGCATTGAGTAATCTGATGTGGATTTCTAATCCCCAATCTCTAATAAACTGCTTTTTATTAACATTTAATTTAAAACAGAATGAAGCACTGAAATTCTGTTCTCTGGACTGTTCTTTTAATAGAAAAATCATCAGTTTTTTGTATTGCAATATCATCCATGTATCCAAGTACTTTTGTCTGTAACCCTCCAACCACCCAGAACATGGACAGCATGGTTCATCTTATCTTGTCCGATGGAACATAAAAGTGTCTAAATAGCAATATAAAAAGCAGTGGAGACAATAGACACTCTTGCTTGAACCCACATTTCAAGGGTATATCTCTGTATATCATCTGTATCAAGTGACTGATAAAATGACTGTATAATATTACTACTCAAAAAGTGAACTATTCCTTTAATGTATTGATTGAAGACCGGAGCTATCCTTACCTCCCTTCTTCAATCAATTCCCAGGAGCGACGGACAAGAACAAAAGAACTTACCTCACAAGCGATCCTCCGCTGCAGCAGTGAAATTCCCTACTACTTCCTGTTCAGAGTAACTATAGCGCGCATTATCAGGCATGCACACTATAATTACTCTGAACCAGGAAGCAGTCGGGACCTGTCACTGTTGCTGTGGAGGATCGGGAGTAAGGTAACTTTCTTTGTTCTTCCTCCATCGCTCCTAGGGAATTGATTGAAAAATGGAAGGCAAAACATAGCTCCTTACCTCCGTTAAGGAATAGTTCACATTTGGAGAACTATTCAGTTTAACATACCAGTAATAAAAAAGTATAGAGAACCGATTTCCAAAAACCTTTAAAAAAAAAAAAAAAAACACATGGGATATGCGATCAAATGCTTTTCCAAAATTTTTAAATAAAATTGACAAATTTTGCCCTCTGTCTTCACATCCCATATAGAATCTCTTATTAAGTTGGTGTGGGTGGATTCTATGACCAGAATACCACTACTTTATTCGAATGAATTACTTACCCAATAACTTTCTTTAAAGGGCATGTCCACCCCTAAAACTATAATCCCCCCCAACTACTGGCCCCACTGTAGTGTAGTTAATCCTTACCTCACATCCCTGCTCCATAGGTTCTCCTGTAGACCCCCCCCCCAAAGTCCCAAAAACTAACCACCAGGAGTTTAGCAGGGCTCTGCCTGCTACCTTGCCTCCGGTAGATATTTGCATGCTACTACTGCAGCCCTTCTCCCCCCCTCCCCCCCCTCCCTCTACCCGTTTAACTATTCCTCCCCCTAGCATAAATCCCCTTTATATGTTGTTCCCCCATGTCTCCCCCCCAACCACGATATTTTTTATTTTCAAAAAGCTCCCCAAACTCTTACTTACCTCTCCTCTTTCCTCTGCTGCACTGAATACCGGCAGCCGCGTCCGTAGACCGCGACTGCCGGTTCCGCAAGCAAGGGCGGCAGTGCGGCGGAGGAACGAGGAGGTAAGTAAGAGTTTGGGGGGCTTTCTGAAAAAACATTTATGCGGTTGGGGCTGGGAGATGGGGGAATCTATTAAAAATGATTTCTAAGGGTGGACATACCCTTTAATCTATTTGCAAGGATTGTTGCATAGATTTTATAATTCATATTTAGAAGTGTTATATGCCTCCAGTTCTTTTTCTCAATTTCATCACCTTTTTTGGAGAGTAAAGTAATAATTACCTTTTTCCAAATCTTGGTAAATATTTGTCCTCAAAACGTTTTCTAAAAATGCATAAAAGACTTTTTAAAAATGTCCCAAAACCTCAAGTAAATTCATTGTTATTCATCCAGTCCAGGTACCTTATTTTCTGAAACTTAATGGTTTTCAAAATTTCATATTGATTTAAACTTTTGAGCATCAGTCATAAAATCTTTATCATTTTTTAGTCTCATATAAAGGTTTGATAAAATGTATGTACTTTTTCCATTATGCTACTTCTAGATTTATCACCCTCTATTTCTGTAAAAAATATTTGAGTACATTGAGTACATGTTGGACTCAAGTTTTAAAAACAATATCTTTATCTTTTGCCTATAAACATTTTTAACTTCCCCTTTACTGTAATAATAGTTTCAGCCACATCACACACCCATACGTTCAAATTTATAGAGTCTGTAATTGTGTATTCAAACTAGTATAAAATTCTCTTTTCTCCTTTTTGAATCCCAGTTTAATAAAATATTGTTTCATTTTTTCCTTAACTATAAACCCACCATGTTAAAATATCTGTGGCATGTAACTTTTCCTTCTGCCTTCTTTAACTAACGTTTGCTAATGTGTATCTCCATGTATATGAATGGCTGTTGGATGGGTCAAACATGCTCAGATCTCTACTAAGCAACTGAATCACCAAGGCACTGGGTCAAGGACAAGACCATAACAGTCTCTACTAGGGGTCCTGCAAACAGGAAGTCAGTATTTCGGTTGCATTTATTTTATACACAGACAAAATGTTGAATGGAGATTAAGTCATGGGATGAAAAAATACTGCTCTTTTCTGAAAAGCATATGTATTTGCACTAAACTTCCCCTTAAGAGTATATGTATTTGCAATGAACTTCCTCTTTAATATTTAGTTTTCCATTTGCATCATATTTGCGTCACATAGTGAAAAACAGGTAAAAGGGTAAAACTTCACAAGAAACCCAGGGGATTAGCACTTCTAAAAATAGCTGTCATTGGAGAATTTGGGGCATGGATTGCTCCACTAATTCAATAAAATCCACGAAAATTCCCAAAAAACCTTGAAAGTTCGAAAAGTCCGATATTTTAAAAGTTTGAACTCATAAAATCCGATTCGAACTTGGGTGTGAGTTTTGGTCCATCTCTACTTATTATACCTACTGTGAAAGTTTTCCTAATATATAAGAAATATATATATATATTGAACATTGGTCATATTTGGGATTGAGCGAATGGATAAATCTTACAGAAGAGAATATATAGTTTATATTCAAATATAATATACAGATGGGACATTATGTATGATTTGTTTAACTGAAGGGTGTAAGGTATGTTTATAACAGGTCATAAATTGGTGCTCCCACCCTCATGCTGATGGGATGGAGGAAGGTTTTGTCACACACTTTAAAGTAAACACTTTTTGGCCTTTGTTATACTTTTGAGTTCAAATCTGATTGGGTCCTGTAATGTCTTCATTGCTTTGCGGACATAAAACTCATCTATTCATAAGTTTATGTCTTTTTTCCCTGTTTTATATTTAACAGGTATCTCCACTTATATATATATAAATAAATTCATTGAAATTCCTAGGAGTGCTCCTATATCTTTGTTTATATAATATATAATATATTATATATATTATATTTAATACAACAATGGATAGAGAACTCGCGGGTTTATTATTAGCCTATTTAGTGTTTTTAGTTATGTTATGGCAAACTATTATAAAAATATTTTAATTTTATAGCAATAAAAATTAGTTCAATTAAATCTGTTTTGATAAGATTTCCATCACATGCAGGAAAAGAATATATTGTAGATCACTACAGTAGAAGCCGTAGAATATAAAGAGAACACTGACACAAAGTACAAACAAAATGTCCCTGGCTAAAACCCATTATTTCGGCTGTACTCTTTTTTCCAATTACTTACTCACCTGATGCTTTATAGAAAATCCAGATATTACACTGAAGCGGAATCCTAATGGTAAAATCATCTTCTTTTTATAAAGTATGAATGTTATGCAAAACGATTTTGTTGTGAAAGGCTTCTCTATTCTAAAATAGCTTTTTCTGAGAAGACTTTTATCATTTGGTTTTAAATTACATATCACCTTTTTCTCTCATGTAAAATAGATTTAAGTATTCTAGACTTTTGGGCAATGTACCAAGCCGAATTGAATTTGAATTTAAAGTCCGAATTTCAGAAGAAACATGTATCTGTGCATGCTGTGAGTAGGTGAAGGGGGCACTTGTAAGTGTGTACTTGTGTCTGTATGGGGTGTGGTGAAAGGGATGTGCGTACGTGCAAGGGAGCATGGACCTGTCAGAGAAGCCAGCACTGGAGCAAGATCACAGGTAAGTTCTCTGTGTTTCCTGCTGCTCCTTTAATTGAAGAAGGAAGGTAAGACAGCTCCTTTACCTCCGTTTTCAATGAAACTTAAAAAGAGTGGAGATACCTATAAATAAATATATAGGGATAGCCCTAAACATAGAGCCCCCAACCATATAGAACTCCATCCCTTGAATTCCCAATATTATAAGACCATTAGTCACATAACCATGTGTGCGAGTGTAGTAGGAAAGAGTGGATCTGATTACTAAAAACATTTCTTTATTGCCATATAAACATTAATAACCAAAATACCAAAATACACCGTAGCTAAAACTAAACAATCGGGCGCCCCGATCTCTAACTGGACTGTATTCAACCACAAATGCTGGGTATAGGGATCCACCGTATTGTCCCAATGTTGATAGACTTCCATCATGAACTGTATGAAAGATGTTTATTTTCGACTGTGAGAGGAACACCCAAATAAATACTCCAGGTAAGTTTTATAATGTCCTCCGGACCGATGCTTTCTAGATATCCCAGATTGCAATTCTGACAGTCACAAGCATTTCCAATGTCTTAATACAACATATGTACCATGTGAATCACTTGGCTTACAGATTACTGACGTAACGGGACTTGTGGCAAACACTAAAACACTTGATATACAGTCGAAAATGTGCAGATACCCGGTATAGCTGATATACTTGCCACTCAGCCGAACTGGGTTGAGTGGCAAGTATATCAGCTATACCGGGTATCTGTACATTTTCGACTGTAATATCAAGTGTTTTAGTGTTTGCCAACAAGTCCCGTTACGCAGTAATCTGTAAGCCAAGTGATTCACTACTGGTACATATGTTGTATTAAGACATTGGAAATGCTTGTGACTGTCAGAATTGCAATCTGGGATATCTAGAAAGCATTCGGTCCGGAGGACATTATAAACTTACCTGGAGTATTTATTTGGGTGTTCCTCTCACAGTCGAAATACAATCTTTCATACAGTTCATGAAGATGGAAGTCTATCAACATATGGGACAATAACGGTGGATCCCTATACCCAGCATTTGTGGTTGAATACAAGTCCAGTTAGAGATCGGGGACGCCCGATTGTTTAGTTTTAGCTACGGTGTATTTTGGTATTTTGGTATATTAATGTTTATATGGCAATAAAGAAATGTTTTTAGTAAATCAGATCCACTCTTTCCTACTACACTCGCACACAGTGGTTATGTGACTAATGGTCTTATAATATTGGGAATTCAAGGGATGGAGTGCTATATGGTTGAGGGCTCTGTGTTTAGGGCTATCCCTATATATTTATTTTAAGTCACGTTTTTAGCCCCCAGACAGCCCTGGATATGGGTTGGTCCCACTTCCATTTGGACTCATGGAGTATGCATCTGATACATAATATATTTAATTATGTCTTTGTTCTTCTCCATCGCCTCTAGGGAATTGATTGAAAAATGAAGGCAAACATAGCTCCTACCTCCGTTAGGAATAGTTCACATTTGAGAGAACTATTCAGTTTAACATACCAGTAATAAAAAGTATAGAGAAAACCGATTTCGCAAAAAACCTTTAAAAATTAAAAAAAAAAAACACATGGGATATGCGATCAAATGCTTTTCCAAAATTTTTAAATAAAATTGACAAATTTTGCCCTCTGTCTTTCACATCCCATATAGAATCTCTTATTAAGTTGGTGGCATGGTGGATTCTATGACCAGGAATACCACATACTTTATTCGAATGAATTACTTACCCAATAACTTCTTTTAAAGGGCATGTCCACCCCTAAAACTATAATCCCCCCAACTCTGGCCCACCATGTAGTGTAGTCATCCTTACCTCACATCCCTGCTCCATAGGGTTCTCCTGTAGACCCCCCCCCCAAAGTCCCAAAAACTAACCACCAGGAGTATAGCAGGGCTCTGCCTGCTACCTTGCCTCCGGTAGATATTTGCCATGCGTACTGCAGCCCTTCTCCCCCCTCCCTCCCCCTCCCTCTCCCTCCCTGTCTTACATTCCTCCCCCTAGCATAAATCCCCTTTATATGTGTTCCCCCAGTCTCCCCAGCCCCAACCGCATATTTTTTATTTTCAAAAAGCTCCCCAACTCTTACTTACCTCTCCTCTTTCCTCTGCTGCACTGAATGACCGGCAGCCGCGTCCGTAGACGCGACTGCCGGTCTCGCAGCAGAGGCCGGCAGTGCGGCGGAGGAACGAGGAGGTAAGTAAGAGTTTGGGGCTTTCTGAAAAAACATTTATGCGGTTGGGCTGGGAGAACATGGGGGAATTCATATTAAAAATGATTTCTAAGGGTGGACATACCCTTAATCTATTTGCAAGGATTGTTGCATAGATTTTATAATTCATATTTAGAAGTGTTATATGCCCCAGTTCTTTTTCTCAATTTCATCACCTTTTTGGAGAGTAAAGTAATAATTACCTTTTTCCAAATCTTGGTAAATATTTTGGTCCTCAAAACGTTTTCTAAAAATGCATAAAAGACTTTTTAAAAATGTCCCAAAACCTCAGAGTAAAATTCAATTGTTTATCCATCCAGTCCAGGTACCTTATTTTTCTGAAACTTAATGGTTTCTAAAATTTCATATTGATTGAAACTTTAGAGCATCAGTCATAAAATCTTTATCAACTTTTTTAGTCTCATATAAGGTTTGATAAAATGTATGTACTTTTCCATTATGCTACTTCTAGATTTATCACCCTCTATTTCTGTAAAAAATATTGAGTACATTGAGTTACATGTTGGACTCAAGTTTTAAAAACAATATCTTTATCTTTTCGCTATAAACATTTTAACTTCCCCTTTAACTGTAATAATAGTTTCAGCCACATCACAACCCATACGTTCAAATTTATAGGTCTGTAATGGGGTATTCAAACTAGTATAAAATTCTCTTTTTCTCCTTTTTGAATCCCAGTTTAATAAATATTGTTTCATTTTTCTTAACTATAAACCCACCATGTTAAAATATCTGTGGCATGTAACTTTTCCTTCTGCCATTCTTTAACGTTTGCTAATGTATCTCCATGTATATGAATGGCTGTTGGATGGGTCAAACATGCTCAGATCTCTACTAAGCAACTGAATCAACCAAGGCACTGGGTCAAGGACAAGACCATAACAGTCTCTACTAGGGGTCCTGCAAACAGGAAGTCAGTATTTCGGTTGCATTTATTTATACACAGACAAAATGTTGAATGGGCAGATTAACGTCATTGGGATGAAAAAATACTGCTCTTTTTTCTGAAAAGCATATGTATTTGCACTAAACTTCCCCTTTAAGAGTATATGTATTTGCAATGAACTTCCTCTTTAATATTTAGTTTTTCATTTGCATCATATTTGCGTCACATAGTGAAAAACGTAAAAGGGTAAAACTTCACAAGTACCCAGGGGATTAGCACTTCTAAAAATAGCTGTCATTGGGGAATTTGGGGCATGGATTGCTTCCACTATTCAATAAAACCACGAAAATTCCCAAAAACCTTGAAAGTCGAAAGTCCGATATTTTAAAAGTTTGAACCATAAATCCGTTCGAACTTGGGTGTGAGTTTTGGTCCTCTCTACTTATTATACCTACTGTGAAAGTTTTTCCTAATATATAAGATATTATATATATGAACATTGGTCAATTTGGGATTGAGCGAATGGATAAATCTTACAGAAGAGATATATAGTTTATATTCAAATATAATATACAGATGGGACATTATTTGATTTGTTTAACTGAAGGGTGTAAGGTATGTTATAACAGGTCAAAATTGGTGCTCCCCCCCTCATGCTGATGGGTGGAAGAGGTTTGTCACACACTTTAAAGTAAACACTTTTTGGCCTTTGTTATACTTTTGAGTTCAAATCTGATTGGGTCCTGTAAGTCTTCATTGCTTTGGGACATAAACTATCTATTCATAAGTTTATGTCTTTTCCCTGTTTTATATTAACAGGTATCTCCACTTATATATATATAATATAATATAATTTATGGTATCAAGATGCATACTCCATGAGTCCAAATGGGAAGTGGGACCAACCCTATATCCAGGGTGCTGGGGGCTAAAACGTACTATAATATAAATATATAGGGATAGCCCTAAACATAGAGCCCTCACCATATAGCACTCCATCCCTTGAATTCCCAATATATAAGACCATTAGTCATACATACCACTGTGTGCGAGTGTAGTAGGAAAGAGTGGATCTGATTTACAAAAACCATTTCTTTATTGCCATATAAACATTAATATACCAAAATACCAAATACAACCCGTAGCTAAAACTAAACAATCGGGCGTCCCCGATCCTAACTGGACTTGTATTCAACACAAATGCTGCTGGTATAGGGATCCACCGTTATTGTCCCATATGTTGATGCTTCCATCTTCATACTGTATGAAGATTGTATTTCGACTGTGAGAGGAACACCACTAAATACTCCAGGTAAGTTTATAATGTCCTCCGTAACGGAACGAGAATGAAGGACGGAGAAAAAACGAGGAGAACGACAAAAATAGAAAGAGTTCTGGAAGTCCTCCAATCGTTGACTCTCTGAAGAAAGAAATATCAGGCTAAGACAAAACAAGGGTGAGATCAAAGGCACAAATAATAAGATAGCAAGACGAAACAATAAAAGTATAAAATAGTAAGACATACTGTCCTCGCATGAGAACAAGAATGTCTCCGGAGTTGAGAAAACATGGAAAAAGAGGGAAAAAGCGATAAAGAAATACTGAACTAAATCAAAGTATAGACAAAAGAACAGAAAGGGTAATTACTAGTTAATCAAGTCGGAAAACATGACAACATCTTGGAGTTCTGAATAATTGCTATTCTTAGATATCATATTGCAATCTGACAGTCACAAGCATTTTCCAATGTCTTAAACACATATGTACGTATGATATTGGTTAAAGATTACGCGTAACGGTATTGTTGCAACCTAAAATTGATATTACGTCGAAAATGTAGATCCGTATCTGCTATACTTCCACCAGCTACTTGCCACTGCGAATCCTGGGAATTCAAGGGATGGAGTCTATATGGTTGAGTGCTCTATGTTTAGGCTATCCCTATATATTTAATTTATAGGTATCTCCACTCTTTTTAATTTTCATTGAAAACGGAGGTAAAGGAGCTGTCTTACCTTCCTTCTTCAATTAAAACGGAGCAGGCAGAAACCAGAGGACTTACCTGTGATCTTGCTCCAGTGCTGGCTTCTCTGAAGGTCCAATGCTCTCCTTGCAGCTTACGCACATCCCTTTCACCCAACCCCATACAGACACAAGTACACACTTACAAGTGCACACCCTTCACCTACTCACAGCATGCACAGAACATGTTTCCTTCTGAAATTCGGACTTTAAATTCAAATTCAATTGCGGCTTGGTACATTGCCCAAATCTGAATACTTAAATCTATTTTACATAAGAAAAAAGGTGATATGTAATTTTAAAACCAAATGATAAAGTCTTCTCAGAAAAAGCTATTAATTTAGAATAGAGAAGCCTTTTCCATAACAAAAATCGTTTTGCAAACATTCATAGCTTTAAAAGAAGATGATTTTACCATTGAGGATTCCTGCTTCAGTGTAATATCTGGATTTTCTTAAAGCATCAGGTGATAAGTAATTGGAAAAAAGAGTACAAAGCCAAATAATTGGTTTAGCCCAGGGACATTTTTGTTTGTACTTTGTGTCAGTGTTTCTCTTTATATTCTACTGCTCTCTACTGTAGTGATCTACAATATATATCCTTTTCCTGCATGTGATGGACTCTTATTCAAAACAGATTTAATTGAACTAATTTTTATGCTATAAAATTTAAAATATTTTTTTATAATAGTTTAGCATAACATTACTAAAAACACTAAATAGGCTAATAATAAGACCCGCGAGTTCTCTATCCATTGTTGTATTATATAAATATATTATATTATATATATATATTAGTATAAAACAAAGATATAGGAGCACCTCCTAGATTTCAATGAAGTTTATAATACAAAACACAAACGTGGCAACGTTTCGGCCCTGTGTCTGGGGCCTTATCAGCATACACATTGATGTTGGCGTTTTGCACCTAATAAATTTAAGTTGTTATATTCAAGACCAGGAGTGCTACCACATTTGTTCATTTCTTACGTATACCTTACGTTAAGCACCCGGCATCCCATCGGAAAAAGGTGAGGAGTGCTACCTCTATCCTCACACACACTATATATATATATATGATATATGATAGATGATAGATAGATAGATATAGATAGATTTTTTTATTAGAAACTTTATTGTTACCACTTTAACAATAGGAAGCATCTAGTGCTTCGGCTAATTCGTGTAGCCGAGCAAACTCTGAGCAACAGATAAGTGTACACCAACTTACAAGGACACACAATAACAGGCCTGGTCAATATATAAAGTGGTGTACCATAGACATGAACTCCTCATTATGCACATGTTATGTGGGGAAACTGTTATGTTTTTTGTTATTAAATCATTGCACAAACTTATTGTCAAATGTAACTATACTGTTTATATTGTTTTAAAAGTAATAAGTGCACTGTCTCCTTTGTGCCAGACCACAGAGTAACCCTGTGTGCCATCTGCCATAATCCTTCATAAACAGTGATCTGTACAAATTGATGGCAGCAGTGCTGGTAATTCCATTTATCTCCGTTTTCTCTGTATTTGAATTGACAGCCGTGTGCTCGCTTGCAAGCCCTTAGCCTTTTGCTTAGTGGTAAAGCAGGCAGGTATACCAAGATTTAATAATGAAATAAAAGCAGTTATCAGTTATTAAAAGTGTAAATCTGAAACTTGCTCTGTAATTACTAAAAGTATGAACATAGCAAGTTGATATGGATCCTGTATTTAAGTTGTCAGATTGCCCAATGGTGCTATTTGGTGAACTACACATGTTGCAGGATTGCCTGGGTCTGTTCTCAACCTGCAGGTTGTATTACACTTAGACCCCCTGGATTCTAGCTGGCAGGTTATGCATGGAAAGGGAGGGCAGATCTGGTAGGTTCATGACTCCTACTTCCTGAAGTTACCAAAATAATCCTTCCCTAGGCCACTAGTGTAATAGCTATGGATGTAAGGAATGCCAGATGGATAACTAGCATATTTGAGCCCTTGGGTTGGAATCGCTAAGCACAAAAAAATGGCTTTATTATACAATGTATGATAACAGCATTTTCCAGCATTCTGTGCAGCCAGAGAATGCTAGATGTTTGAAGTTTTTAAACATGTGAGAAGTTCACACCCATGCTCTATACAGAAGCCTGTATTGCTCTGTATACATTAAAGGGCATGTCCACCCCAAAACTATAATCCCCCCAACTACTGGCCCCACCATGTAGTGTAGTTTAATCCTTACCTCACATCCCAGCTCCATAGGGTTCTCCTGTAGACCCCCCAAAGTCCCAAAACTAACCACCAGGAGGATAGGGCTCTGCCTGCTACCTTGCCTCCGGTAGATATTTGCCATGCGTACTGCAGCCCTTCTCCCCCTCCCTCCCCCTCCCTCTCCCCTCCTCCCCCCGTTCTACTATCCCTCCCCCTAGCACATACCCCTTAATATGCTGTTCCCCCATGTCCCCCAGCCCCAACCGCTATTTTTTTTTTTTTCAAAAGCTCCCAAACTCTTACTTACCTCTCCTCTTTCCTCCGCTGCACTGATGACGGCAGCCGCGTCCGTGATTGGCTGCCGCTCAGCCAATCACAGACGCGACTGCCGGTCCCGCCCCTCTGCTTGCATCTCGCAAGCAGAGGGCCGGCATGCGGCGGAGGAACGAGGGAGGTAAGTAAGAGTTTGGGGGGCTTTCTGAAAAAAAAACTTATGCGGTTGGGGCTGGGGGACATGGAGGAACAGCATATTAAAAATGATTTTAAGGTGGCCATACCTTTAATTAGCCAATGACATAAGGAGAAACTTACTGATAACACAGAACTCTGGGAGTTGTAGTTTTCCAACATGTAAAGATCAGTAAAAATAATTGTTTATATGTTAGATTATTAGGGCATGCTATTATAATAACATGAGGCTGTGAGGTACCTTCTGTTGTAAGATTTCTGTATAGATTTCTCTTCTATACTATCTGGGGAGTGTTTAGTCAACCTTTAACCCCACCTCAACTTAATCTAAACTATAAGCTAAAAATTATAACATAAGCAGCTATACGTAAAGTGGAACTTTTACGCGGTGATACTAATTAGTATGAACAAAGCATGTTTATCTAGATCCTGTAAGGTGTCTCGGTCACCCAATGGAGCTGTTTAGTCTGAGATTGCAGGTACATCTAAATCTTAATAAAAAGTCCCATTAAGATATGTTGTTTTTCAAGAGTGGAGATCACCCTTAATTGCAATCAGTTTTGTATTAGTGGCAATTTGTGACTGTTAAGGCCTATAAACTATTATGCGGCCCCTCAAATGTGGTCAGGGGCTGCACATAAGGCCTTGAGGTCACATGGGTTAGGCACGCCTCCCCTAAGTGCCCTAAGTGCACAGCACCCACACCTCTACCATGCCTCCTCTTTGCAGACAGGCTTGCGACCTCTTCCCACTGGATTTCACAGCAGCATTTATGCATTGGAAATCGCTGTCAAATAACATTCTCAAATCTCATCTTTATAAATAAGTTCATTAGTTATGCTTTTCAGTGATTAAGTGATGTTTTAGTAAAGTATACCCAGGTCAATATTCATATATTTTTGGGCAATTGGACAAACTTTTACATTTGTTTCTTTTCTTACGTCTGTTGGTAAAAAAGGATTTTGCCCATTTTTAGATGATCTGCGAAAGAGAATGATGGTGTTGCTGGCGTAATATTAGATTCCTTTCTTAAAATAAGTACAGTATCTGAGCTTTTCATTACAACGAAAGACAAATACTCTAATCACATGCCACAGAACAAACTGAGATCACCTCCATACAATTTTTGGCATAATTTTTTTCTTCCTACAGCTAAACAAATTATGCAATGACTGAAAGGGCTTTTTATTCCTTACGGTTTACATACACAATTTGCATTTATTTTTAATAGTCTAAGATTTTCTTTTTTTTTTACAAAGAGAAATTATTTGTTCACTGTGCTTAATTAGGCAAATGCATGACTTTGTTATTTCATTTGTCTTATTTTACTAGTTTTACATATGTTAATTTATTTGATAAATCAACATATTAGTCTACTTTATATGATGTTACTTTATCATCTTCCATTCTATTCATACTAAAAGGGGCTAAGGCATTAGTGTAGTGCTGGCTTTGATGCCTGGCACGATAGTTTAAAAAAGGCCTTCATTACTTGAAAAGCTTTAGAAGAGAAAAAAATATTACTGACATTTTAAAGCAAAATCACAGTATTGTAAAAATGCACATTTAGGATATGTGTGCAAATTATTGAATTTAGCCTTTCATGTCTAGTATCTGTCATTCAATTGATATCCTCCTCCAGTCAACTAATCAGATAAAACTCCATTCATCAAACTTATCACAACCTTACTAGATATAATATTTACCATTAAAATCCTCCAGGTATAATTTATTCTTGGAAATAAAGTGATGTTACCCTTAAAGTTGACTTTTATTGTAAACCTTTAAATAAGGAAAAGGCAAGATAATACAAATTAAACAGGTGCAGTTTTAGATGTTATTGCATGTACTAGCGGCAGTTACAAGTGTAAAGATGTAAAAACAACAGAGCAAAGTTGAAAAATGATGGTGAAAAAAAAAAGGTGAAATGTAAAAGCCCTTAGTAGATAAAAATTTAGTTAAATTAGAAAAATGGCTAGAATGTCTTAGATTACATTTAAGAATTTCAAACATACTCAAAGGATTATGAAACTGCCAAATTTTACACATTTCAAAAACAGGGTCTGATAAGAAATTAGTTTCCACTGTGACAAATGCCTACGTACTCAAGGCAGACTATAACCAGAGTTTAATCAGATATAGACTCAAGTTTAAATCCATACATAGACTCAGAGTTTAAATCCAGACTATAGACTCAGAGTTAAATCCAGACGATAGTTGCATAAATAAGTGTTGTCTTCTTGTTTTTAGCAGTACCAAATAATGGGCAAGAAATGTAAAAGGTCAATGTAAATCTAGTAGGCATTAGGGGAAATAGAGGTATTTATGTTTCCTACAGTCTGACATAAGCTAAACTTCCATTTTGAACACTTAATCTTCCATAGAGGTACATCCCCCATTCAATGTAATCAAAAGTACCCTTCAAAACACCAAGACAATGATACTTACTTGTGTCACACTGGTCATTCTTCTTTGTTGCCATCTCCCTTTTTTCTTCTTCGAAGACCTTCCAAGTAGCAGCCATCAGCCATGCCCTGACAGTGACATCACAATCAATCAGATATGGCTGGTTTTTGGAACATACTCCTCTAACAATGTGCAATCTCATATATATAATGTAGCAGAATTTTTCTGTAGGAAGATAGACCAAGCTTCTATGTGGTAGTAGCACCCTGAACATGGCCCTTTAATTGGAGGTCTTTTGCCTGAACTAAAGGTTCATACACACGTGCGATCGCGGTCCCGACCCGCGACACACAATGTGTGAATGTTCATTTCGGCAAATAATGCGCTGTGTATGGGTCCTTTATCAGCCGAAATGGCCGGCCATTTCATCCGATAAAAGGCCCATACACGAATGTTCGTGCACATCGTGCCGACAGGGTTGTGGACTCGTGATCGCACATGTGTACGAACCTTAAGCATTGTTAACAGCCAGTGGGTGGGGGAAGCGATAGCCTGTAGCACTTATCCAATGCAAGGTTAGGAGCACAACCTTCCCAAGAAAATGCAACCAAGCAGCGTTGTCAGCCCAGACAATGACCCAAAGTAATAGTTAGGACCTTCCTACTGGGGTTACCTTGACATAATTGGAAGACGTTTCACTTTTATGCTAAAATTGCAACTAAACCCCAATGTTTTTTACTGTTTACATGGGGCCCTGAATGTGCATTGATCATATTTTTCCTTGTTTGTTTGAAACTCATATAATGACTCATAAAGCTGTCATAGGGGGGCACAACATTTGGACTGACAGTGAAGAGACAGAATCCCTTCCAGGGACCATTGGGAAACAGGTATGCATCTCATTCTTGGGATTTTGAAAGGATACTTGGCCTACATTGAATATTGTTTGGGTAATAAATTTTTCTTCTGAATCTGATTGTAGACTTGTTTACATTGTTTTTGTTAAAAGATATTTCAGAGGACAGGATAGTACCTAAAGTTGAAGTAAAAAACAAACTATAGTTTTATAACAACTAGGTAATAGTACATTTGTGCCTCCAGGTAATTATCCAGCTGTAGAAGCTTTTGAGCGTTTGGTTAGGATCAAAAACTGAAAATATTTGAAAAACAATTCATTATAATATTTAACTTGACGAAGAAATCCTTTAAATCTGCAACATAGTATTTTAGTAATGAAGCAATTAGGGAGCAGATGCTGTACTTGATAAACCAAAAAGAACGAAACAGTGAAAAGAATCAGAATAAAAGAAAAGAGACATGAGAGGAAGAGGCAGAGGGGGAGTAAAATAGACAGCGGTTAATGAATGCATTATGCTGAGGTACTTTAACTTATTGGTGATTCTGCTAAATTCAAGAAGGATTTGAATGTGATGTTTCAAGCAGAATGAAAGATACAGCATATGTTTATATTTAAACATTTTCCACAGGAGCCACAAAGGTTACTTTACATCAGCCTCATTGTTAACCAATTGCCACCTAGTTTGATTAATTTTCCAAACCCTTACAGTTTCTTAGTTGACACATGCTTTTAAAGCATAGTACTTTTTCTTAACGCAAACATTGTGTTTTTTTGCCAAAACATTGCTGTCATTCAACACTCCAAACTAAATTATATTTAAATCGGAGATGGTCTGAGTAATCAGTCTGTCTGTAAATCCCAGGATCAATCAGCAAAAATAGCTAACAGCAACTAGTAATCATTTAGCGATTGGAAGCTCTTTCTCCAGGATATCGGGCATAAATGTCTGCCTGTGGGTACACATGGAAATCTTTTCCAGTTTTCCCTGGATATAGTATGGTACTATGGGACATAGAAGAAAAAGTTAGGAAGTGGATAAATTTAGTTTTAAATACAAATTAGGCAAAGGAATTAATTTGGATTCTAAAAGACCAGGAAGGACCTCCCAGTGTCTGGTAAAGTAAAATCAGAGGCTGTGGAGAGGTTGTCTAGTTTTACTTTCTGGGAAGCTCTCTTGGTTGGATTATGTTTTAGGCATATTGGGGAAAGTGCAGTCTTTATTTTTTACATAGACTAGCATTTGTACCCAGCGTTGCCCGTGTACACATGTTGGTATAGCATTTTTTACGTACATGTGTTTGTTTGGCTTAGAGCTGATAGAAGAGACGGGGGAAAAGAAGTGCACAGTTGTTAATGTACGTCCTGTATTTAATATGTTTGAGTTGAGGAGGTTGACATGGCTTAAAGGAGGGTATAGCACATTGTTCATATAGCACAATTGTTGGGGGTAACATGCTACTGGAATTTGCTGGTGTTGAAAACATGTTGATTGCAACTGAATATTGCACTGGATCAGACTGATGGGTGTCACTGTTTTCTGTGTCTCTGATTATGTGACGTGTGGCTTTTGTCTGTGTTGTTAAAGCCGGTCTTCATTCTGTCGTGCCGTCTGTGAGCTCTGAGTGTTTTTTAGGCATGCTCTATTTTTTGCACATTTGTTAGCAGTATGTCATGTTTTTGTGCACTTTAAACACTTTATCCTTGCTTAAAAGACAACTCCACCCTCATAAGTACTCTTTTAGAAAGAATGGCCTCTTTAAAATATGTTGATATATCATACTTTGTCCGATGAATTCTAACTGTATGCCTGCTATGCTCTGAGGCCTCATGGAAACTGAGCAATTTAGAAACCTGTACTAGCCTGTTGAGCCTGGGCATGCTCAGAAGAGGCAGATATGCAATTAACATTCAGTCATTGGCTGTGATGTCAACTGTCAATCCAATCCAACTGACAGTTGCTAACTGAAGAACCAGGAGCAGAAACAGGGAAACGGACATTGTGCAGGATTTCAGGTTAGACTTATATATTTCAGATTTCAAACTAATACCGTTTAGGGTTTTGGAGGGTGATTTACTGTATGTAAGTTTTCATTCTGGGGCTGGACTTGCCCTTTAAGGACCACTTTATATTGACTATTAGATCCAATCAATAGTTACTTTCTGGTCCGAATTGAAAGTGCCACAATGTCTTTTTTTTCTATGAAGTGTGTGACATGTGGGCAGTGTGTTTCTGGTGCTTAGGTCTAGTAATGCAGGTAATTCCCATGTAGTCCATACCCCCCAACTGTCCCGGTGGGCACGGCATTCTAGGTAGTGGACGGTTTGGGGCGTGTCTATGATGTTTGGTGTCCAGGAAATTGGATGTGACATTGGATGGTTTGATATTTGGGGGCATGGCCATGCTGTTTCAAAGTTGGGCATGGGTATGATGTTTTGGGGTGGGGTGTCAAGTTTGGGGGTGTGGGTGTCAAGTTTGAGGGTGTTAGTTGTCAAGTTTGGGGGTTGCCTATGCTGTTTGGGGGCATGCACAGGATGTTTGTGGATGGTGTCGTTATTCTGGGATGTACCTGTGATTTTGGGATGTTGGCCATATGGTGATATATGCGGCAGACCTTAATGTTTGTTTGTGGGTTTTTTTTGGGGGGGTGACCACAATATTTGGTGGCATGCTCACATTTGGGGGCATTGTTGCAATGTTTGGGGGCATGGCAGTTATCTTTGGGGGCAGGGCCTTGAGGTTGGGGTATGAGCATGACCATGATGTTTGGGGGTGTGGCCGTGGCAGCAATATCTGGGGGCGTGGTCACATTCCAGGAGGCTCTGCTTTAAATTTCTTAGCATGATCATATCACCAATAGTAACAACCAGGGTTATCCTAAATTTTTATTGTTAAAAATGGTGCTAATTTTTGCAAAATTAGCACCACTTTAATGATAAGAACTTTTATTGAATCTCCCAGCAGTTCAATAAAAGTTTCTTATCGTTAAAATGGTGCTAATTTTGCTCCATCCAATCAGATCTTATTTAACATTTGAAAGCTAACATCTGTCTGATTTTTATAATAAGAGCTTATTGAATAACCCTAATAGTCTTTCACCGGGTTTATTATTTGTATATAAATGTCATTCATATCACCAATAGTAACATAGTCTTTCCAGGGTTTATATTTGTATATAATGTGGTTCATCTAACCAATAGTAACACAGTCTTCCAGGGTTTATATTTGTATATAAATGTGGTTCATCTCACCAATAGTAACATGTCTTTCCGGGGTTTATATTGTATTAAATGTCATTCATATCACCAATAGTAACATAGTCTTTTTAGGGTTTATATTTGGATATAATGTCATTCATACACCAATAGTAACATAGTCTTTCCAGGGTTTATATTTGGATATAAATGTCATTCATACACCAATAGTACATAGTCTTTTTAGGGTTTATATTTGTATATAAATGTCATTTATATCACCAATAGTAACACAGTCTTTCCATGTTTATATTTATATATAATGTCATTCAAATCACCAATTGTAACATTGTCTTTCCAGGTTTAATTTGTATATAATGTGGTTCAATTCACCAATAGTAACATAGTCCTTCCAGGGTTTATATTTGTATCAAATGTCATTCATATCACCAAATATAACGTCTTTCCAGGGTTTAATTGTATACAAATGTCATTCATATCACCAATAGTAACATATTCTTTCCAGGGTTTATATTTGTATATAAATGTCATTCATATCACCAATAGGGATGGCCGGTTCGCGGATCTGAACCCGGATCCGCCGCGGATTTATCCCGTTCGTGAACAGCGTATTTTTCCGTTTTTTTTCTTATTGGTTCTGGCAACAATGAATTTGAAACCTTATTATCAAATAATACTCGAAAAACCCTCTAACAGGGCTTCAACCATTAAACATGGTTTAATATCCCCAAGCAAAAATCCCAAGGACCTTGACAAAAATCAATACAGAACTTCTGGCCATATTTCACAAACTAATGAGGCTTTTACATGAGACTGCTATAAACACAGCAAGGAAATATAAACATTACGGAACACAAGACAACAGAAGTGCAAACCACCGATGGGAAATTGGGAAAACAATTATCTCTTTAATTATAATTCTTAATACTGTACATCGGTCGCCTGTTCATCCTGATCGAATGAATGATGATCAGGTATGGTGGTAAATCATGGCCGTTGTGCAGTCCCCTATGGACCGCATAATCGGTCGTGGCAAACTGTGGCAGCAGCTATTTTTGCCAAGTCCTACAGTGGGTCAGCTAGGACAAAAATGGCATTATGTGTACCCAGCCTTAAATCTACAGTAACCAATCAGATGTTGTTAAATGTGTGTAGTGACCAGTAAAAACTGTAGTAGACCATAAAAGGTAACATCTGTTTGATTGAGGCAAATTAGCACCAAAGCGGGGTAAGTTCTCTCTGAACTTTCCCCTCTTTGCCTAATTACGCTGACTGCTTCCTGTTGCTGCTTATATTAAAGGGTATCTCCACTCGTATTTTCAAGATTGGGAAATCCAGTTCATTGAAGAACGGAGGTAAAGGAGCGTGCCTTACCTTCCTTTCTTCATAAACAAAACAAAGCCAGAGAAGGTAAGAAACGTCCGCTCGCTCACTCCCCCGCGTGTAGTCTGACAGGTCCCGGCGGACCTTGTCTTCTATGCTCATGCGAGATCTATTCCCCAAATCTTGAAAATACGAGTGGAGATACCCTTTAACCTCTCGGCACCGCTAGCTTCGCTGTTTACCACTCTGTCTTATATGGTACTGAATGCCTTATCTAGGTGGACCCAAACCTGGAATATTTACTTGACTATATGGAGCCTAAGACCCTTCCTTTATCTAGGAACTAGTCCATTTATCCTCATTAGGACTGTAGGGGTCTGTACTTATCACGCCAAGTTGTATTTTGTATTTCTACACATTTATGCTTTTTTATAGTACTCACTGCATTGAATTATATATATGTGACTATTTATATATTAAATGATATCTTGCTTGTGTATACACCCTGTTTTTTTATGTTAGAATAAATATCCTGCACTGCCACACTGGACACTGATGCCTGTCTTAAAAGACCCTTACAGCACCGGGAGAAGAAATACACCACACAAGATGTAGCAAACTCTCTTTCCGCATTTTATTCATTTGGTACATTAGAATATAACAAACCTAAAAAAGGGGGCATTGCCAGACTTCGTGTCTACAGATGAGGTAAAACATCCCTTGGAATGCAAGATAGAGCCAGGTTGGCACACAATGTGGGAGCAAAGACCTTGAGCCTCACTGGGAGCTCAAGTGTTATCATACCATGAAATAGAAAGAACATTTGGAAACAAAACATCTGCAATAACACAACAATAATATAAAACAAAATGGCGGATAGAAATAAGATGGCTGCTATTAGGCTTGTGTTTATAGTTTATATAAAAAAACCTAACATTATATCTACCTTTATTTAAGGGCATTTCCACCCTTCTAAACATTTTTTTTATGTTTTAGGGCTTCCTCCCCCAGCCCCACACAGAATGTCCCCCAATCATTACTTACTTACCCTCTATCCTCCGCCGCACTGCCCAGCCTTCTGCTTGCATGGAACTGCAAGCAGGGGGCCGGACTGGCAGCCGTGTCTTGGAATGTCTGAGAGGCGCAGCCATCACGGACGTGCTGTGCCGGCAATTCAGAACGGCGGAGGATAAGGGAAGGTAAATAAAGATCGGGACTTTCTAGCAATATATATAGTTTTGGGGCTGGGGAGGAAGCCTACAACATATTCAAAGGGATTTAGGCTAGGGGGAGGGAGAGGGAGGGAGGGGGAGGGAAGGGAGGGCTTTACTGCACATGTCAAATTCTCCAGGAGGAGAGACAGAGGCGAGTACTATATGGACTCTGCCAACTTTGGGGAACATTGCAGGAGAACCATTTGGAGCTGGAATGTATGGTAAGGATTTTTTATGCACTAAAGAGTGGGGCCAGTAGTAGGGTAAATTATAGTTTGGAGGTGGACATGCCATTTAAACAGCTATGGTGGGTTATATGTTTACCCCCTGTTAATTACTATCATTATTGGGGTAATATGGTAGATGAGTCCGCAGGAAGTTTCTTCTCCCTGTGTTCAGGTAAGGGGCTTTTCTGACCTTGTCGTCAGGTACTTTTTGTATTTTTTAGTTTGATTTCTTAACCTACCTAGCACCACCCGCCTATATTTGGCGTTATATACCTCCCCTTTAATACATGGAAACCTCATTTAGTCACTTTTGTGACCTAATTACCTTGATTACACAATAATGTTGATGCAAACACATTTTGTGTATTGGAATTTTAGAAATAGGTCATAGTCAAAGAAGAAGCCTCTTTTAAAAAAAATTTTTCAAATTTTATTATTGTTTTCTATTGCATTCCAATGAAGATGAACGTGAACAAATTTGAACCATCTCCATATAATAGCTAATTAACGGACAGCCTTTAGGTAGCTTAAGGTAGCTTTAGGCTGAGGACACACTACAAACGGACCAGAATCTCGCATGCAATGCCTCATTAACGTACACTTGCATGCACAATTCTGGTGCGATAGTGCACCTAGGAGCGTGTTTTGCGATCTTGCATTTTGTGACTGGCCAACATAGAGTGTGCTCTACTGCTGTCCTACCTTTGAAGCCTGGTTGGAATCTCTGGCTAAGACATCCCTAACTGGTAGCTGAGGTGTATTCTTCAAGCCTGAATTTGCCAAGTAGGCCACCTTTCTGATTTTTCCTGCAGGCTTTATACCTACAGGGCCTGGGTGCATATTTTGCTCAATATTTCTAGACTCCCATGCTATTTGATCAGCTAAATGGTTTACAAGGTGAACAATGACACCGTAAAGGGAATGTACTGAAAGTACAACCCCTTTGAAGTGCTCTGAAAATCCAAAGTCGTACCTCATATTACATTCCAATTCCCTTCTATAATATTCTGTGTATTTATGATCTGGCATTATTCCCACAATTCCTAATTTAAAATGCCATGACCTGCTCTGTAGAGAGCTGTTAAATGTTGTTTCTTCAGCCATACACACATGTGAAGAATTACATAATACCATGCTCCAATAACAACCACATTAATAGAAAAAAGTATAAAACAAGATTATTATAAGCCATTCCTTTGAAACCACACATGTTTTACATCAATCATTATTACAGGAAATAACAAACCTATTTATTTTATCCATCTGTAACTAAAATGAAACAAGAATTTAATGCTAGGCATACTTAAATACAATCTTAATCAGCAGTTCCTTGTTACATGTCAGGGTGGAGTATACATATGGTATATGAAGTAGAAATTGAAGACATATTTATTTTTCCTCGTTGTAAGCAAATACCATCTGGCCAAAATAGATCGAACTTGAAAAAAAGTTGGCATTTGCTCAGCAGAGAACCACATCCTTGGGGGGATAAACATAAATAAAAAGAAACAAAATATCTATATTGCATAGATCTCCGTTTTGAAAATACCAGGAGAGAAAGAAAATTCATTAAAACACGAACATACTTGAAAGGAAGATTGTGGATGCATTACCTATTCTCACAGATGTACTTTCAATTACAATGCTGTTTTTTAGCACAGAACACTGTCATAGCTACATTAAACAAGGACCTTTTACTCGCTCGTAGAGTAACTTAATTCAGTTGTACTCAGATACTTAGAAAATTGCAGTACATCGAACATTGCAGCGTAAAAATTAAATCTCTGAAAATCTTTTTAAATTCTATTGCTAAGTTTGTTGAATTTTGGCACACACCACACAGTGTTTGCTTACTCCTCCTCCAAATTCAAGTGTGTGACATACACCTGCCCTAAGCTCTCGCTGTGTGTGCGCGGACAGTGTTGAGACCTGCTGCCTTTGTTATAGTTCTTCTTCTAACTAGTGGTCTTTATCATGTCTGCCCTGCCTTTTCTTTGTGCCAGCTGTCTGCCAGCCAACCATAGTTTATCATTTACCACTGCCATTTGCCAATTACTATGCCAAGCAAATGTAATTAGTTGGCACATTGGCAGTGGATAAATGCACTTTGGCAACAGACTATTCCACCCATTTACAACGCCAGTTTGCCAACCATTTTCCCAAATTTGTATACCACTTGGCATACATTGTTAAATTGTTTGCAATTGGCAGTGGTAATGAATGTGATGCACAGACAATGCCATTATTTTGATTTTACCAATGTTGTAGTGCCAAGTTGCAAACAATTTAACATGTCTGTATGCCAAGTTGACATACAAACATTGGTAAAAGGTTGCACTGGCAATTTGTAATGGTTGGAATAGTCTGTTGCCAAGTGCCATTTATTACTGCCATGTGCCAACTATTTTTTCTAATTTCTGTGTGCCAACCATTTTGCTAGTTGTGGTTTGAAAGCATTTTACACAGTGTCTGTGCCAACCATTTACCAGTATCAGTTTCCCAACCAATTTAGCAGTGTCTGTGTTGCCAAGCATTTACCAGTCAGTGTGCCAACTATACCAATATTCGTTTACTAATCATTTTTAGCATTGTCTGTGTTCCTACGCATTTAGCCAGTGTCTGACTTGATCAGTGCCAACCATTTACCAGTTTCTGTTTTCCAACCATTTATCAATGGCTGTGTGTCTTGCTTTTACCACCGAGTCAGTGTGCCAACACTTTTACTAGTAGACGTGTACTAAGCTTTTACCTTTGTCTGTGTGTCAACAATTAGCTAGTCTGTCTGATACTGGTAAATGTTTGCACTGATCACAGTTTCCCCCAAATTTATTAGTGTCCTGTGTGCCAAGCATTTTACCAGTCTGTGTTGCCAACTATTTTACCACTGGTCCGTGTATAACATTTTTACCATTCTCTTGTGCCAAGCATTAACCAGTGTTGATGTGCCAAGCATTTAACAGTGTGTGTCCAAGTATTTTACCATTGCTTGTGTGCCAAGCATTTACCAGTTTATTTGTGCTTAGCATTTTATCAGTGTCATGTGGCCAAACTTTACCAGCCTATGTTGCAACTATTTTACCAGTGGTCTGGTGTACTAAGAGCATTTGTTACCATTGTCTGTGTGCCAGCATTTACCATATTTGAATGGTCTAGTGCCAGCATTACACCATGTCTCTATGCAAGAATTTACCAGTGTCTCTATGCCAAGTATTTTACCAGTCTGTGTGACAACTTTTTACCAGTGGTTCCTGTACTAACATTTTTACCCATTCTCTTGTGTGCCACATTTAACCAGCGTTAATTGCCAAATTATTTAGACAGTGTGTGGCCAAATATTTTACCATGCCTGTGTGCAAGCATTTTACCGTTTATGCGTGCTAAGCATTTTACCGTGGTCCATGTACAAGCAATTTTTGTGTGTGTTTGTGGGTCAAGCACTTTTCAGTGTCTATGTACCAAGCATTCTTACCAGTTTCTGTGAGCCCAGCATTTTCCAGTGTCTGCATGGCAATCATTTATCAGTGCCAGTTTTTAGAAAAAACTATTTGTCAGTGTCTGTGTGCTAAGCATTTTACCAGTCGGTTTGCCAACCATTTTTACCACTGTTCATGTACTATGCATTTTAACCATCCCGATAACAAAAATTGGCGGGCACCATACCCATATCAGCCATTGTAATTGCGCGTCTAAATACATTTGCTAGATGTATGGGTAAAGTATGATTGATTAAAAAATGAGTGCCACAAAAAATTTGATGACTTTGGATGTTTTTTTTTTTAATGGGAATGATTATTTGGTTTGTGGTGCTGATATGTGTTTTGCCGTGGGTGGGGGGGCCCATGTCCAAGTTTTGCATCAGGGCCCATGAATCTGTAGTATGCCACTGCTACTATTTGAATATCGGGACTTGTCATACAGCACTGCAACTTGTATCTTTAGGGAGCACTCGTAAACCAATATACATGCACATACAACACTGACTTTCTGATGTATCTCTCTTCCGAGTGTACACCCAGGGTCTAGGGAACCCTCATTCCATGTGGTTCCATGCACTGGTCCTGTCTGCACAACCCAACATGTATGTTTCTTCATTCAGGGTTGTTCTTTCTTCTGTTAAAGACGTCCTTCTTATAACAGGAAATTGAATTTAAAAATTTTTAAAGGGAACTGTAGGGTTCCAAAAATACTTTTAGGTAAATGAGGTAAGTTGATAGGAATTGCTCCCCTGAGAATCTTTTGCAACTTTATTTCCATTGTTTTTTTGCATAGTTTTTGAAGATATTTAAAGTTTTGTGGTGTGAATCATGAAGTGCATCGACCAGGTTCCTGCACTTCTCTGCTTCTGCTCTGAATGTCATCAATCTTTCCTGTGTTCCTCTCCGCCCCTTTGCTCCCCCCAATGGTCCACTCCCACTCAGTGGCCCCTATGGTCCCTCAGTTGCAGCCCCCCTGGGCCATTATCTAAAGCCCGTCGTGCCCCGACCACTCACGGGTGCCGTGGCCCCACCCACTTGCAGGTGCCTAAGCCCCACCCCACTCAACGGTTTCCTAGCCCCGTCCACGGCGGGTTCATAGGTTATCAACCCCCCCCCCCCCTCAGAAAACTCCTGTGGAATAAGCCTTCAGGGAGAGTGAACTCTGCTGAAAAGGGGGGCTTTGGTTTTCACAACCAGTGAAAGAGAAGGGCTGTAGATTCCCTTACCTTCTCTGCAGGGACTCTCACCACAGGGAGGAGGAGGACTCCGTCTCCTCACCACGAGGGATCTGAGGCGTTGCTTGCCGGCGGCTCTTGTCAGGGGAGAATACCTCAGGAATGTCACTGTCAGCCTCCCACCCATATAACTTTCTGGTTAGTCATTTCTTTATATCTTGGGCTGTGGAGACCGCAGTGCCCTTTAAATAATAAGAGCGATCATCTCCTCCAACCCAAAAATCTTTATATTGCACTTCTAATACCCTTAGCACCATTATAAATACATATGTTAAAGTTATTAATACGAGTCATCTTACTGAATATATAAAAAAAATCATAAAACAATCATTTCTTACAAGTATTCAAGGGGAATAAACATCTTAGACTATATACATGTATTAAGGATTAACCTATACTTAAATATAAGAGCTAACCCACTGGGAACCTATTTTTATTATATAACCTATCCAGGGCTATTATTAACCCTTTTCCGCTGCACAGATCGTATATTCACGATCATGCAGTGATAACTCAAACTGCCACAGATCGTGAATATACATCTGTGGCTTCCCCACCCCAAAATTTTTTTTCCCCTGCTAGGGCGATCTGGGGGCAGATTCAGACCTGCCCCCCTAAGCCCCCTCGATCCCCCTCAGTTTCGTCCAAAACGAGGGGGGGATCGGGAGATATCCCTACCTTTAGCCGGGTCCTCAGGCTGAAAGCGTCCCGTGGAGGAAGTACTTGCAGAGGAAGGGAGACTCTCTGGACCATCAACGGAACTCCTCCTTCACCGGGGTCTTCCCTAAGATAGGTAAGATGCTGCCCCCTGTGGTCTAGTGGAGGTACTGCAGTAGATCTCTATTTAGATCATGCTGCACGTGACCTGTATAGACAAGCGTGTCATGCTGACAGCTTACTATACATTTGTGAATGGAACTCAGTTCCATTCACAATAGGATTTTTCTAAGCTTTGCCTACTTAGCGAGACTTAGAAAAAAAATGGGGACAGAGATAAAATTTGGTGATCCACTTCTGATCACCAAATTATCTGATCTTTGCCAATGATGAAAAATCACTACTTACCCTGGAAAAGTTTCCCGGGAAGTGATTTTTTTACCGATCGGATCTGTCGAATTGGAAAACGGCATTTACTAAGTTCGGTATAGTCCCTAAGATGATTGTGATGATCATCTTTGGGAATGATCCCCACAAAAAAAGGGAGGAAATGCACACAAAAAAATCTAAAAGTGACTACACACACCTTTTTTTTTTTACCCTAAAACTATAATTAGCAAAACTTTGTCTTCTTCCACCTTCACCAAGTCCCCCGGTGAATTCGTTAAGTAACGCGGATCATTTATTTGTTGGATTTCAGGGACTAACCTATTTTAGTAGGAAATTATTGCAGAGGACCAAAAAGACCGTATTGATTTTTTTAAGATCATAAAGTGTGCAAAAACTTGTGTGACTCTCCGTACAACTGTTTTCACTAAAAGTGGAGGTAGGGGATGGAGTAGGGGTGGCGGGGTGCGGTTTATGGTGCGTTTTTGTATTATGTTTTCATTATAATGCAATTGCGCATGGATCCCATTTGAGCTAGTGGGTGGCCCGTACTCTGTTTGCACCCACACCTATGCATAACCGTTGATTCAGGACATGTGGGAGATTGCAGGCTTTAGTGGTTTTTTTACTTGCCGAGTGGGGTTTAGGGGATTTCAACCATTGAGTTCCTCTATTTTAGTTTTTTCACAACTAATCTCCTAAAGCACGGAGTTCTATGGATAACAGCGCCTGGAATTCTTATAAAAGCATATACCTCAGGGGAAAAGGGTGGGGGGATGAGGACGGGACACGTAGCTGAAGGTGTGTACTTCCAAAAATATATAGTTTGTGGGGGTATTTCCAAGTTGATTGGCTGTTTCAATTACAGAACACTATAATTTTTTCTTGTATTTGGATTGTTCATGCGTTTCAATTGAGGCTAGTTGTGTGGCCCGTCTCTGTTTGCACACCCTTATGGCTACCGTTTGATTCAGGACATGTGGGAGATTGCCGTTTAGTGGGTTTTTACTTGCCGAGTGGGTTTAGGTAGGATGTCATCACCATGAGTCCTCTTATTTTATTTTTTCACAAAATTCCTAAAAGCACGGAGTTCTAATGGATAACCAGGCGCCTGCTGCATTCTTCAGTCTATACAGAAAGCATGATACCAACACGTAGCTTGAAGGTGTGCGCTTCCAAAAATATAGTAGTTGTGGGGGGTAGTTCCAAAGTTGGTTATGGACTGTTCAATTACAGAACACTCTTGATTTTTTATTAACTTGTAATTGAACTTGTGCATGCGGTTCCATTGAGTAGTTGGTGGCCCCCGTCTCTGTTTGCACCCACCCTTATGGCTACCAATTTGATTCAGGACAGTGGGCGATTGCCGTTTAGTGGGGTTTTTACTGGCCGAGTGGGTTTTAGGTAGGATTTCAACCATTGAGTCCTCTTATTTTTATTTTCACAAAATCTCCTAAAAGCACGGAGTTCTCGGAATAACCAGCGCTGGAATTCTTCATGTATATACAAAAGCATGATATACCATTCAACGTAGCTGAAGGTTTGTGTGTAGCTCCAACAAATATATAGTTTGTGGGTGGGGTATTTTCCAAGTTGATTGAGGCTGTTCAAATACGAACAATTTGATTTTTTTTTTGTAATTGGCTCGTGTATGCGTCCAATTTGAGACTAGTTGGTGGCCCCCGTCTCGTGTGCACCCATACATATGCTACCGTTTGATGCAGGATATGTGAACGATGACATTAGTGGTTTTTTGCTTGTCAAAAGGGTTTAGGTAGGATTTCCAACCCTTGAATTCATCTGTATTTTATTTTTCACAAAAAACTCGTTTAAAACATGGGACTTTTTGATCAGTGGGCTGGAATCTTCATGTATCGTATGAAAGCATGGCATTAGTAACGTAGCTGAAGGTGTGTAGATTCCAAAAATATATATAGTTTGTGGGGATCTTCCTATGTTTCGGACGTTCTTACGACAAAGTGTAGGCTGTTCAATTACAGGAGACTTTGATTCTTTCTGTAATTGCATTGTGGCAGCGTTCCCTTTGAGCTAGTTGGGTGGCCACGTTCTCTGTTGTGGCACCACCATAGCATAACGTTTTGATTACAGAACATGTGGGAGATTGATATTTAGGGGGATTTTATTTGTGGGGTGGGCAATTCCAAGTTTTGGGCTGTTTTTGAAATTACAGAGCAACTTTGATTTTTCTTTAATTCAAGCTTGGGCACGGCTCCGATTTGAGGTAGCTAGTGGGGCCACGTCGCTGTACATCCACAACATATGGCATACGTTTGATTCGATACATGTGGGGAGGAGTGATATTTAGTGGGGGGGTTTATTGTGGGGGGGGCATTTCAAGTTTTGGGGCTGTTTGAAATTAAGACAACTTTGGAATTTTTTCTTGTAATTACACTTGTGCATGTGTCCCATTTGGAGCTTAGTTGGTGGGCAGGCTCTGTGTGCACCCCAACATATGGCCATAACCGTTTGATGTGTAGTATTATGTGGAATTTGACATTTAGTGGGTTTTTTTCTTTCAGTTGGTTTAGGGTAGGATTTCAATCCTTGAATCATCTTATTTTATTTTTCACAAAACCTCCTCCATAAAACACCAGAGTTCTGTGGATCACTGGGTCTGGAATTCTCATTACTATATGAACAGCATGGCAATCGTACCGTAGCTAAAGGTGTATAGTTCAAAAATATAAGCTTGTGGGGGGAATTTCCATGTTCTGACTGTTTCCTAAAAAATTGTAGGCTGTGCAAATTCAGGGCACGTTGATGTTTCTTGTAATTGCATTTGGTGCATGCATCCCATTTGAGCTAGTTGGTGGGCACGTCTCTGTGTGCCACACATAGGGCATACCGTTTTGATTCCAGAACATGTGGGAGATCTGATTTTAGTTGGGGGGTTTATTTGTGGGGGCATTTCCAAGTTTGGGCCTGTTTGAAATTACAGAGCACTTTGATTTTTTTCTTGTAATTACACTTGTGCCTGTTTCCCACATTTGAGTCTACGTGAGGCCATGTCCCTGTGAATCCCCGCAATATGGCATATACCGTTTGTTCAGGGCATTTGGGGAAGATTGACAATTGACAAGTTTTTTTTAAACATGACATGGGAAATTTTGCCATGATTTTTAACTTTGAATTGTATTTTTAATAAATTTTTCCTGACAATCTGTAAAAAAGCGAATTTTAACAGAACTGCGCTCATACCATTGGTTTATGCATAAAAGAATCACACCATTGTGTATATGACGATGTGTAAATTCCAAAAATATATAGGTTTGGGGGGTATTTCTAATATAGAGGGGTGTTTGAGTCTGACAAATCTGAAAAGTTGCTGTAATTGGGCCATTGGTCATTGGCGCACTTTGTTGCTAGTTGATTCCCTACTTTGCGTGTGTAACCTACATAGGGCATACGTTTATTCAGGACATTTGGGAGATGATATTTGGTGAACTTTTTTTACATTACTTGGGAATTTTGCATGATTTCTACCTTTGATAGTGTTTTTTTTTTTTTTTCCAAATTTTTAGAAATCTGGCTAAAACTGTGAACGTCTCTACGAGAACTGTGCCCACACCAATGATGTACGAATGAACAAACTACAGATTTCGTAGATAAAGTGTGTGGATTGAGAAATAATATGGTTGTGGGGGTTGTTTTGTTCGTGCCATTGTTTCACACTTTGTGGCTTTTGGCTTTCCCTCCACGTGTGTACCCCACACATATGCATCCCCGTTTGATTCAGGACATTTGGGAGAGTGCTTATTTAGTAACTTTTTTTTTACAATTCCACAAGGTTTTGGCATGATTTCTCCATTTTGAAGTTGTTTATTTGTTTCATTTTTTCAGACAAATTGCGCGAACTTCTATGAAGAACTGTGCCCACACTATTGATGGTATGAAATGAACAAACTACAGTGTTTACATAGCTGAAGGTGTGTAATTTCAAGGAATATATATTTGTGGGGGTTTTTCTCCCCCCCCCCCCTAAGTTTGGGGGTGTTTTGTTGTGGAAAAAACTGCGACTGTCAGAATTCGGAATTGACTAAAACTAAATATTTTTCGCTGTTTCTGAGCCATCGTGCCATTGTCTCACTTTTTTTGGCTTTTCTCGCTTCCACTCCGCGTGTGACCACACATATGTCCATACCGGTTGATGCAGGAACATTGGGGAGAATTGAAATTTAGGACTTTTTTACATTCGCATGAGGTTTGGGCATATTTCTACCTTTTAAGTTGTTTTTTTGTTCATTTTTCAGACAAATGCGAACTTTCTACGAAGACTGTGCCCACACCATTTGCCTGGTATGAATGAACAGCTACAGTGTTAACAAATAGCTGAAGGTGTGTAAATTTCAGGAATATATAGTTGTGGGGGTTTATTTCTAAGTTACGGGGGTGTTTTGTGGAAAAAACTGTACTCTGTCCAAATTCGGAGTTGGCTAAAAATTTTCGCTGGTTCTAAAACCATTGTGCATTGTCCCTCACTTTGTGGCTTTTTTCGCTTCACGTCCCGTGTGTAACCCACACATATGCTAACCATTTACCATTGATTTCAGGACATTTGGGCTATTGATATTTAGTAACTTTTTTTTACTTCATGAGGTTTTGGCATGATTTCTACTTTTGAAGTTGTTTTTTGTTGATTTTTTTCAGAACAAATGCGAACTTCTAAATGAGACGGCGCCCAACATATTATAATGTATGAATGAACAAACTACATGTATACTATCTGAGAAGTGTGGTAGATTTCAGTATAATATAGTTTGTGGGGGTTATTTCTAAGTTACGGGGGTGTTTTTGTGGAAAAAACTGCAGACTGTCCGAATTCGGAATTGGCTAAATATTTTCGCTGTTTCTTCTTAGGCCATTGTGCATTGTCCTCACTTTTGGCTTTTCGCTTCCCACGGGTCCGCGTGTGTAACCACACATATGGCATACCGTTGATTCAGACATTTTGGGAAGTGATATTTAGTAACTTTTTTTTACATTCATGAGGTTTATGGCATGATTTCTACCTTTTGAAGTTGTTTTTTTGTTCATTTCAGGACAAATTCGAACTTCCTACGAGAATTGCGCCCACGCCATTGATGGTATGAAATGAACAAACTACAGTGTTACATACTGAAGTTGTAGGTTTTCATGAATATATAGTTTGTGGTGGGGTTATTTTCTATTCTAAGTTCGGGGTGTCTTGTGAAAAAACTGCAGACTGTCCAAATTCACAGAATTGGCCTAAATATTTTCGCGTTTCAAGCCATAGCTGAGGTGTGTAGATTTCAGGAATATATCGTTTTGGGGTATTTCCTGAGTTGGGGAGTGTTTTATGGAAAAACTGCAGACTGTTCAAATACAAAACTGCATAATTTTTAATTTTTTTTGCTGCTACTCTACTGACCTTTGGCACTGGTCCCGCTCTGGGTTAGTTGGTAAGCCATGTCTCTGGGTACCCCATGAATGTGGACAAACCATGTTATTCGGGATGGGTTAGGCTTTCAATATTGAGATGCGGTGAACTTGCCTCCACACGGTACTTTTAGCTGAAATTGCATTTGAGTTTTCTCTGAGTTTACAGTTGAGGAAAAAAAGGAAATGTAGAAAATAACTTCCAATTGGACGAGAGGCTTTGCGTCCCGGGTATCTGCATTTTTGATCGAAACTAACCTCACGCGTAAAATCCTGCGGGTGTGTAGTTTCTAAAATAATCTCACTTGTGGGGATATTTTAGTTAATTTGGAAATATTCTATGTTAATTGTCAGTAGTGGGTTATACATTTAATTTGGTGTAATATTCCTTGAAGGTGCAGTTTTGAGTTTGGGGGGGTCTCCTGTAAACAGGAAAAGTCGGGTCCTACATATTTCTGTTATCGTTGTATCGGAGTATCTGAAGCTTTTTAGAAACGGAGATTTTTGTGTGTAACCTTAAGATAACTTAAGTAAAAAAATGGGTAAAAATCCCATGAAAATTTGCAAATTTTTTCATTTTTTTTTACATAGTTTTTAACCCATAATTCCAGTTAAAATTTCCAGAAGAGTTTACAAAAGTTTTTCTGTTACCATGTTAAAGTAAGACTTTTGTGGCTGAAACAACAAAATGTATAATATCCTGATTTACTGCAAGGTTTCTACTGTAAAAATTAGTCTAAAGCGACCATTTGAGGGCAAAATCCTGAAATTCTTCTGGCCAGTTAAACGCCAAAAAAAAAACTAAAAATCTAAAATCCCGTGCAGTGAAAGGTTAAATGCTATTTATACTAAACATTTAAATTACAATTCCTCATTAAATCCTTTAGGCTTATGTGTTCCCATTGAAAGTATCCATCTCAGTTCTCGTTGGTCGTAACAATTTCTCCATTCTCCACATATCCCCCAACCCCAAGATCATTTGGTCTGTCCGATTGTTTGTTATGTTGTGGGGTTTTCCCCTTGTAAATTGTGGGTGTGTGTGGGTGTATGTTTGATAAACATCATTATAAATAAACAACACTTGACCAAACATGTCCGTGTGATGCTAAAGGATACACCCAATCCCTTTTTTGGCAGGCATTCCTGTCTGGGAGCATGATTTTTTCTCAAATATTTAATTTAAATATTTATTTATTTAAACATGTATTCCATTCCAAACAGTAATCCCCTGGTTACCTCCCCATAATGCTTGTCTTCATGCCGTTTCCTATAACTTATCTAGAAATTTACTAACTTGGCAAAACAAACAGACAAAACCAACCAGATATTTACTTATTGGAAGAGGTAACTGTCCTCTCTTGGTTAAAGTTGTCTAGTTGTGTTAAGTGTGTAGAATTTTTGGTGATTATCTGGTTTCCATTAGCATAAATATAATTTTCCGAGTAACCGGTATTGGCTTTTCATCATGCAGAAAAGTAAGCTCAACACAGACCAAACAATACAAAAAAACCCATCAGCAGCGCCCACCTAGCCTTTCAGATACTGCCAGAATCGCCAACGTTACATTTCTAGCATTGCAATTCCCAGCACAATACATTATCATATTGTTCTTATTCTACTTCTCATTAAGGAACAACTATACTGTAAAAATAACTATTTACAATAAAGCTCCTGGGGCAAGGAGAGAAGATGATTATCCTCCCACATCCCAAGGTTTTTTTGTTGAGGATCTACAGCACATACAGCTTCATCTGCCAGTTATGGCCCTGGGCATTCTTATTAAATAGTTAGAGATGTTCCGAACTTCGAACATCCGCGAGCGGACCCACTAAAATGAAACATATCCTCTAAATGATGATATTTCTTGTAATTTCCAAATTTTCGGAAATACGTATTTTTTTCGAAATAAACGAGTAATCCTCGTAAAATTTCGAAAATTTTTCGAAAATACGTATTTACAAACGAAGAGAAATCTCTATTTTCGAACAGTTTCGAAAATCGTATTTTCGACACATTCCCTTCCCCGAATTCCGAGAAATCTCGTAATTTCGAAAATTTTCGAAAATACGAGAAATCTGCGGTTTCGGAAGTTCAGAAGGCAGAAAAATCCGCTGGTTTGCGTCGAACGGGATATATCCACGCGGATCCGGGTTCGGATCCCGAACCCGGCCATCCCTATAAATAGTACTGAACATACAGGACGACTGGCAGTGCAGTTTTATTTGTCCTGTACTCTCCTCATAGAATGATATTGGAAGGTAAAAAGCAAAAAATGTGTTCGCATCTATAGTTTTCCCTTTAAGGGACGAGACCTTTACCTACTTTTTGTGTATTTAAGGTGCACCAAAAACTTAGGTTTAATTTCAAGTTTATGGTTCCAACCAACTGTAGATGATAAAGGTAACAAAAAGACCACAGCACTGTCCTTAATAACAATAGTGTAACACATGACTGTAGCTGTTTGAAACAAGAGTTTATTTAGTCCTTTCTTAAGACTCCAGTTCGAACATGTTTGCAAACGCTGTTTCAGTACTAAAACTCTTGTTTCACACAGCTTACATGTCCTATTTAGTGCTATTACACTTTACTACTTGTTTATGGACTGATTATCCAGCCATGTGGGACTGAGCCGATTCATCGCTCTGTGTACCTTGGATACCCACCTGCTTAGGAAAATAGACGGAAACAAGGTGCGGTAATTAAATCCTGTCGCTGCTTACCTGACCATGCTCAATGCAATTCAGAGTTACTTTCACATTTAAGGCACTGTGGGAGCAGCATCAGGTAATCTAGAGTGGGGTGTTCTATATTTACCCATGTAAGACAAAATTGACTAGTAATTTGGTCTTACACTCACTGCCAATTTATGACGCAACAAGGGTGTCAGGACAATCCACACATTTCGAGTGAGCTATAAAGAAATGACCCAGGCTGCCCGAGCTTCTTGTCTGCAATCAAAACTGGCAGTGGAGTGTAAGCCCATGTTGCAAGTAATGAGAGGGAGGGAGGTGGGCTTTCCTTGTTTGTTAACTTAGTACAACGTCACCCTTTTACTTACTTTTTCTAGGTTCTCTATTTATGTACATAAACACAAGCGGGAGGGGAAGTGCTTTTCACATAAAGAAAACACCAAATAAACGTTAAAAAGTCACTTATGTATTATTAGTAATCATGTGTTCTTAGTAATAATGTTGTCTTCTTTCTCTCTAGACAGATCTTTCTTTGTCCTGTTTTGCTAATAGACTTCTTTCCTGTTCCACTTAGTGTGGGGTTCCCTCAGGGCCTCGGTTTTAGGACCCTTGTCTGTTCTCCCTCTACACTATCTCTCTGGGAGAAATCATCATCCTCCCTCCTTCGCAATATTGCCAAATCTCCCTTTTCCTCGCTCTCTCTCCACTACTAAAATTCTCATATCCATGCCTTTTAAAACCTCCCTTCTTGACCTACTGTAACATCTCCCGGCCTCTCATCTCTCTCTTCTCTAGTCTAATCGGCAGCTCGGATCATCTTCGCTCTCCTCCAAAAGGAAACCAACAACCCCATACTTCAGTCCATGTGTGCCTTCACGTCCAAACAGAATCTATTCAATACCCTACTTATAAACCTTTTTATCCCTTCGCTTTAACTGCAACTTCCTACTTATCTTTCCTCTTGGTAGTTTATGTTCCAGGCCGTGCCCTCCGTTGCTTGCTCGTCAGGAAACTTCTCACCACAGACCCCCAACACTGCTGCCTCCCACCTTAAACCATTCTGCCTATTGCTGCTCCCTACCTTTGGAAACTTCTCTTCCCTGCTCTCACTCTTCGTCCTGGTTACCATATCCATTAATACTTTCAAATCTACAGTATATTTGTTACCCGTTTAAGCACTTTGTACCTTTGTATCCCCCCCCCCACTTGTAAATCTGTGTGTTGTCCCCTCCCACTTAGATTTAAGCTCTCGGGGCAGGATCTCATTCCTAATGTGTCAAGGCTTGTTGCACTTATATCAATTTATGCATAATTTATACATCATTGCTTCTTAACCATGTATGAAATTTTATTTAATTTAATTTAATTTTTTATCTATCTGTATAATGGCTTGCAACTTATCCTTTTTTTATAACTCTGAAGTTTAATGTAGCACGTGCTGTGTAACCAAGTGGGGCTTTATAAATAATTATCCTACATACATACATACACTTACCCCACTATAATATCACGGATTAAAGTCACCTGAAATTTCCCTGCCTGTGGCCTTGTGCTTCCTATAATGGTCCGTAACCCTCTGTGACTAAATCCTTACATAATATTTAATTGTCTGTCAGTAAGAGTAGACTCTGGCACACTGCACTAAGTATCATTTCTAATATAAAACGAAGACAATCAGCTTATAAGGGGACTGGATTGAACAAAAGCAACTCTTGCTGTGTTGGATTATAAAAATAGCCTTGATTACTACTAACTATCACTTTATTTATTTAACATGCAGCCTATGTGATTTGTATTTTGCAACTTCTATGTAGTTTGCAGGCAGACCTACTTAGGCTGAATACCCAATCTTTTACTGGCTGTAAACGGTTCATTTTTTTTTGCATAAAAGGAAGGGTTTGGGGTAAAAATACACTGTTTTGCAGTCTGACATAGCAAGGGGGACCTTTGGCTTTTGGTCAATACTTATGCAATTCACAGTTTTTGTTTTTCAAGTTTTCCTATTCTCTAGTTTCGATCTAGGATTCAGTAAGCCTCCTAGAGCTAAATTTGTAATCATTATTATACTTTATTACATTTACGCATAATATATCTGCTACATGAATCCAGAAAAATATGTTTCTCTAGTTTGTTACAAGGGAAGAAAAATAATAAGTTTCTCAGAATCATGGCAAATCCTTAACTACTGTTTGGAAGTTTAAAAATTTTGGAACATTATTTTATTGTAAAAAAAATCAATGTGAGCTGAGTTTCTGTTTGTGTTCTCATGATCTTGCTTATATTACGCTTTACCACCATCTAATGGATTGTGAAAATAGTACAGTTTGAAGACTACATTTTGTATTGGAGACTTGAAACCATAAATTATTGGAATCCCCGAATCCGAAACAGCATATTACAGGCCCTTTCATGCCACCCTCCTCATAGAGCAAGCCATTCAGATGGAATTTTTACACTTAGGAAAACTGTTCAAACGGATGATTCTTTCCATCAGTTCTTTGAGGTCCCTAACAGATAAATTGATTAATAGAGGTGTATAGTAAGGAAAATTAAAAAACAGCTTTCTCCCTTAGAGTCAAACAATATCAATAGGACAGCACTACCTGTATCCCGCAGTCATACCATGGGAAACAACTACGACAATAAAAAATAAAAATAAGGAACAGATGAAACAAAACTTAAATGTATACTTTCCACCACGCGATAATGGCCATGACTATCAATATCGTATCAATAGTAACAAAATTGCTACCAATCCTAGAACATGACCCAGATCTTAGAAATGTCATAGATAGGGCTGCAAAAATGTTCATAAAAAGGCTAAATCTTTGAAGGATGTGTTTATCCCCTAGCCTTTTTACAGTAAAGATGTAGAATAGTGGGTTGTGGTTTAATGGTTTACTAAGGGCACTTATCTTGTGGCGCTAGAAGTGCTAACCTGCACCCATATATATAATCAGAATTTTTCATAGTTCCTCAACTGGTAAATCGTACAAGCTTAATAATAATGATACATAAACTTCCAATTCAAATTTTGTGTATATCTACTTACTCTTCCAAATGCCAGCTACAGTAATTGGACTGTAGCACTAGCAGGGGTTTTCAATAAAAGTCTTAGTTCTTAATCCCATGGGTATTCTAGTATTCAAGATGGAATATCCTCTTCACTTCTGCTTTCATAGAATGGTATTCTATTCTCCTGTGTGCATCCAAGCTACCCTCTGTATTCCTTGCACTCTAAGGTAACGGCTTTACCCTGGTGCAGAACTCTGCTGCCCTACTTTTGTGTTCACATTACATTTTACGATATCCTTTTGTGTTCCCTAATCGTCAACTTAAAGGGACCTTACAGGGAGATCAATAAAAGTTCTTTATGATTAAAATTGGTGCTAATTTTGGGCCCAACCATCAGTGTAAGCTACAAATGTATAATATCGATTGGTTTGGGCAAATTAGGTCACATATTTCAGGGTATTCAATAAAAGTTCTTATGGTTTAAATGGTGCCTAATTTTTGCCCGCAACCAATCAGATGTACTTGAAAATGTTAAATCAGATCTGATTGTTGGTGGCAAAATTAACACTCATTTTAAACGATACGACCTTTTATTGATCTCCCTGTGGGATGTTTAATATGCGAATGTATTAATATCATAAAAATTCATTACAAGGTTTTATTTTAAATGGTTCATTGTATTGTTGTTTAACTTACCTGTAACCATCCCACATAGGGAGGCCAGGTCTATAAGATTGTTACCATGAGTTCCTCTTATCCAGAACCTATGAGTATAAACAGGTTCTGTTCGAAACGCGTAAGGCGTGAGATGCCGGATTCCATGTGTGTTTGATATCAGAATAAAGTGTGCGTTTTTATTAAACTACTTTTGGCAAGAAGCGATTTCTTTAACACTTAAGTGTTACCTTACTCCCGATCCTCCACAGCAACAGTGACAGGTCCCGACTGCTTCCTGGTTCAGAGTAATTATAGTGTGCATGCCTGATAATGCGCGCTATAGTTACTCTGAACAGGAAGTAGTAGGGAATTTTCACTGCTGCAGCGGAGGATCGCTTGTGAGGTAAGTTTCTTTGTTCTTTGTCCGTCGCTCCTGGGGAATTGATTGAAGAACGGGAGGTAAGGCATAGCTCCGGTCTTCAATCAATACATTAAAGGAATAGTTCACTTTTTGAGTAATATTATACAGTCATTTTATCAGTCACTTTGATACAGATGATATACAGATGATATACCCTTGAAATGTGGTGTCAAGCAAGAGTGTCTATTGTCTCCACTGCTTTTTATATGTGCTATTTAGACACTTTTATGTTCCATCGGACAAGATAAGATGAACCATGCTGTCCATGTTCTGGGTGGTGGAGGGTTACAGACAAAAGTACTTGGATACATGGATGATATTGCAATACAAAAACACTGATGATTTTTCTATTAAAAGAACAGTCCAGAGAACAGATTATTTCAGTGCTTCATCTGCTTTTAAATTAAATGTTAATAAAAGCAGTTTATTAGAGATTGGGGATTAGAAATCCACATCAGATTACTCAATGCAAAAGAAAGAATCTGTAATCATTTTAGGTATAGTTTTTAATTCTAAAAATAATGGAAAGGAATCTTGGGATATCACTATGGAAAAAATGAATAAGAGAGTAATGTCTTGAATTAGAAGTCAACTATCCATAGAAGGAAAAGTTTTATTGATTATAATGATTTTTTTTTGCAGATTTTATTGCATACTGCTTTTACTTTCCCTCCACCTGTTTTTTTTTTACATTTAAATCATGTTATCAGGTTATGTTTTGTTATTATCTGGGGCTCAGGAATGGAGAGGTATAAATGTATTTACATGTGTAAACCTCCAGAAAAAGGTGGATATAAAACGTTTTTTATATACAAAATACTTGGTCTTATGACTCCAGGTTTCTGAAACAAATGTTTTATGGTCTTTCTTTGTTCAATATACTGCTTGTATGATTTTTAGAAAATATGGATGGTATCAATAGTCTTTAAAGAATCGAGTTTGTTTTAAGCCCCCCTGTTTTTTTCATCAATAATTATAGAATTTAACTTGCAAGGAAAATGTTTAAAGATTTTCCTTGCAAGTCCCATAGCACATATGTCAGAAAACTAAATAAAAAATGTTTGGGCTAGGGTAAGTTATAAATAACTTTTAATTTGTCATAAAGATCTACCATGGGCTTGTGTTCATTTGTGTGTTCCTACTAGGGTATTTCAGCACAAGAGAGGTGGGGCAGCAAGTGCCAAATGCCCAAGGACTAATTGTTATGAAGAAGAGACTGTAAAACATTTATTATGGGACTGTTTCTATTCAAAGAAATTATGGAAAACTATAAACCCGCTTTTGGAATTGGTAGGGGGAATTCAACATTTGTCCAAGAAAACAAGTTCTGAAGGTCGCACTCCTATAGTGAGTTCAAATCTTTATTGGTGACCACACATCAAATCACAACGTTTCGGGGGTAAACCTGCCCCCTTCCTCAAGTGATGATCATTATTACCCCTTTTTGTTGAGGCATGCAACAAGGAAGCAGTGCCACTGCATGCTGGGCATGATTCCCCTTATATAATAATGTATAATATGGAGAACTGCTTTTAAGAGATTCAGAATTTTTATGAAAGAATAAGAAACAGACTCTAGAAATATTGAATACCGGTATTCTAGAACTATTGAATTTTCAAAAAATCTTGAATTTTTGGAATAATTACCAAATATTGAATGCGGAAGCTCTAAAGTAGGAAGTTGTACATGTACCTCAAAACATTTCCCAGGTCCCAGAGCCATGTACAGTTAAGTTACCATTGCTATTTTAACCTATTTTATTTCAATAACTTTTCTAAATATTTTTTTATATGAGATGAGGCACTTACACAGCTAGTACTGCAAACCACCCTGTTTATTGTGAATTTTTTTTGATCTATGCCAATCCTTTCTCAAGCTTGAGAAAGGGTCATGATAGATCTGAAACATGCAGCAATAAACAGAGTGGTTTGCAGTACTAGCTGCGTAAGTGTCTCCTCTATAATATATAGTGGGAATAATATTGTATCTCTCTGAATATATCCCTCCTATATATAAGAATATTTATATTTTTAGGGAGATGGCATTGAGGAGCTACCAATGTGATGGGTGATATATAATATTACATGTAGGAAACATGTGGCATTTCTCACTACTACCATCTACATGACCATAAATATGTGCATATATATTGTATAGTACTCACTTATATTAGGTACATGACAAGTATATAAATGAACTTACATTGCTGGTACCACTATTTTAATATGGAATAGTGAAAATGGAAGGTTTGGCCAAACCTCTGTCACTGCTTAAACCTCTGCATTTGTTACACTGAAAGGAAGTGTAAGAAAGTTCCTGTATTGCACCCAATTATGTGCGGTTTGTAAAGCATGTGATGGCCAATCAAAAAGACTTCCTGTAGAGGGAGACTCCAGCTGTTTTTTGCTACACAGGAAGTCATGTGTCTGAGAAAATAAAGGAAAAACTTTGCATGTCTCTGCCCATTTCTCTAAGAATGCAGGGAGTGACAGTTTTTTCCTCTGTTGTACTATTGGTAATTTAATAGGATGAAGCTGTGAAGTACCTCTATTTCATTGAGAGCTTTTCCCCTTTAAACCCACCTCATTTTAAGCTATAAAGCTATCTGGCACTTGTGTTTCCAGTTCCTACCCCATAGAAAGCCATTAACATGTGTCCTGCACTGAGGAAATCTGTTTAGTTTGAAACATGGTAGGATAGTCTGGGAGCATTATAGGCCCTCGCATTTTCCAATATTTAATCCTCTCTAACAGAATCCCTGGTGGCTGTTTGTGTTAGTGGGGAGGGTGTGTAGTGGAGGACCATATGTAACTTGCCACTTAAAGGGGAACTGTGGTCCTCCATTTTGTTAGTGCCGCCTGGGTTTAGGGTTGGAGAATGTTCACCTGCTGTCTTTACTGCTGAGAAATTTTAATTAACATACCAGAAATGCAAAATCTACATTATAATTACCCAAAAGTTTCTTTCCCCTTATTTGCATAATGAGCAAAGGAGTTGTGGGGAAACCTAGCCCTAACTTGCTTAACTCCTTGTAAAGCTTATTTTTCAAAGCTCAACATGCACAGAAGCTGTATGTTTACACATGAATTCAAAAATAAATATAGGCAGTGGTATTTAATATTTTTGATTATTTTCTTTAAAAAAAAAATATATATAGTACGCTAGAACTGCTACTATGCCATGATTTTCCTTTACTGTTAGAAATCGTTCCAAGGTATTTGACCAGAAAAAAACTAAATCAGATTAAAAAGTAATTAAAAAGGTAAGAAATAAAGATTTTTTTGTCAGGGCCTGCTCCAACATAACATAAATAGAGAACTACCCAGCAGCAGTGCTGTTTTAATACTTATCACCAAATAATGAGAATATAAGGTTTACCGGGGCTGAAGGTAGCTCATTGAGCTTACCAAGTCAGGTGTAGAGTAGACTAACAGCTAACTGTTGTAGACATTATTCCTAAATAAAAGACTAAACCAACACTAAGATGCAATTCAGATCTCTTGCATTATATAATGTCTCCCAAACACACCTTTAAAATCTGATTTGTCTCATTTAAATCTTGAATCTGATTGGATCTTGGGTATTGGACCAATCCAACACCCCACCCCTAAATCTGATTGGTCCAATACCCAAAATCCAATCAGATTCAAGATTTAAATTAGACCAATCCAGATTTAAAAGGTGTGTTTGGGAGACACTATATAATGACAAAGTTTATTTCTTGAAAACGCTAGTCATACAAGTACAAGTCATTCTGAATTGAGAAAGCAAGTCGGATGACTAGCGAAGCACCTTCAAGAACTAAACTTTAAGTCCAGTTTATCTAATTGAATACAACAGATATACCATGACCTGGATGAATGAGAACCCATACAAGCATCAGATAATGTCGTTCTGATGACTAAAAAAGAAGGGAAATCAATTGTTTGCATGTTTAACTGATTCTGCATGTTTAATTAATAAATAGAGCAAGGGCTACTGTACTTTAATGTTTATGCAAAACCCTTCTTATTGCTGGACATATCGCCACAGACAGCAAGCACACTGCCCACTTTAGGAGGAGAGTAGAGATGGGCTAGAACTATTCGAGTTTGAATGGACTCGGATTTCTCGAACTATCCTGGATTCTCAGACTTTCGATATTTTCTGGACTTTCGATAATTATCGAATGTTCAAACGTTTGAGGCGAGCGAATATGCGAGTAAAATGTCTATTATACCTATACGCGAGCATTGAATCTGTGAGTAAAATGTCTATTATACCTATACTCAAGTATCGAATCTGCAAATAAAATGTCTATTATACCTATTCGCGAGTAAATATCGAATCTGCAAGTAAAATGTCTATTATACCTATACGCGAGTATCGAATCCGTGAGTAAAATGTCTATTATACCTATTTGAGAGTAAATATCGAATCCACAAGTAAAATGTCTATCATACCTATACACGAGTAAATATCAAATTATCGAATGTGCAAGTAAAATGTCTATTATACCAATACGCGAGTAAATATCAAATTATCGACTCCGCAAGTAAAATGTCTATTATACCAATACACAAGCAAATAACAAATTATCGAATCCACAAGTTGTTCATGGGATAATTATAGAATGTTCGAACATGAGAGCTCGAAAGTAGTGCGCATGAGAGTAAATCGATTTTTCGAAAGTCCTGGATATTCTAACGCGTTCCCCAGACCATTTCCCAGGTCCCACAGCCATTTGCATTAAGTTACCATTGATATTTCATTCGAACTTTTCTAACTATTTGACTCCCATTGACTTTAATGGGTCCGTTTTTGAATTTTCGAACTTTCGAACTTTCCATATAGTTCTAAAGTTCGAAAACGGACCTAACTTTCGAAAGTTCGTCCATCACTAGAGGAGAGGAATTAATTGCTGCACTAATAAGAAACAAAAAATTGAAAATATCTGGATAACTGTTCCAAAAAAATAATCAAAGTATATCGCAAAAGTACACAGGATAGCACTCTCTGCAAATGTATTTAAAGTAATTTTGGCACTGTACATTCCTTTTAAGGATGTCCACGTATTCTCTGATATGACCTATTAATGAACAATACAACAGAGAGTTTATTGGCCCATTAATATATTTGTATAATGTGATCATATCCCCACGCAAACATCGCTTCTCCGATGTAAACAGCCCTAACTTGTCTAATCTGCCTGCATAGTAATCCCCTCCATTCTCCTTATTATTTACTTTTCTGAACTCTTTCCATTTCCAAGATGTTACTTTTGTTTATGGGATTCCAAAACTGTACTGCATATTCCAAATAAGGCCTTACCAATGCCTTTTAAAGAGGGAGAATAATGTTTTTCTCCCTTGAATCTATTCCTCTTTTTATAAAAGACAATATCTAGCTGTCTGGCTACACTGCTAAATATATAAAAAAAAATTTATTTATTTCTAGAAACCATGGTAAAAGAATAAGAAACCTTTAGAGCACTAAAGGTTTCCATTGCATTAGAAATTGTAATTCATCATACTTAATTTGTCCTTTAAATATGTTACCCAGGTCTTACAGAGCAATAATTTATTTTGCTTGCCATACTTACAGTACCTTGTAGGAGCAACTAAATTAATTTGTGTAGCAGAAGTGTGCATTGTTGTATCAAAACCATAAAAACTCACAATTTCAAATAGATGATTTGTTACAAGCCTCCCAGAATATCATACTGGATTAACTTGCCTTTCCTACAAAATTGTAAGACCTTATCTCAAAAGAGACGATCAAACAGCTTTACCAGACTGATTTTAGATCAAGAAAAGCAACCAACTTAAGTATCATAATGAGAAAATATACTCTCCTTCTGAAATATTCTAGAAAGGATCCCATGATGCACTAGGGAGATTGTCACAGGGATTATTTTTTAAATTGGTTTGTTCAGTGAGCATCACATCTACCCAAATGAAATAGGTTTCAGTACTGGTCAGTCAATAATCCATTTTACTACCTGTTTCCATGCCAGTAGCTTGTTTTAAAAAAAAAAAAAAAAAAACTAATGTACAATGAATTTTGTCTTCATCACATTGACTATGGAAAATGAAAACGCCTACAAAATTTTAATGCATTAAAGCATTACAAAAGGTAAATATTGGCAGTTGTGTTATAGTATTTTAAAGATTTGTGTTTTATATTACACACAATAAAAAGATTTTCCAAGTTTTCAGTGGTAAACTGTTCACATCAAATATTGCTTGTTTGATAAACAGCAAAAATAAACTAACTCTTATAACATTCCCATCTTGAAAGCCCATTTGCATGGCTGCCTGTTGTATACATAAAAAGTGTGTAGAAGGAAAGGGGTTTTAATCTGTGACCCATCTCTTCTTTCTTGTCCATGCCACCTGCTTAGGATTAGCAGATATCTGCTAATTGAAGGGCATGCTTAATAAATATAGCTATCATGACTGAGCTGGTAGCAAACTGATTGGATTTATACTGCATTTATTCTGACAGACATGTTGCATATATTAGTAACAAGTATCCTTTAAAAGACAATTATATTCCCCTCCCCCTCACTCCTCTCCTTCCACAGCCGAATAGTACCAAGGGTAAGGACCTAAACAACTAGGTCCTTAACACTGGGTACTTTACAGACCCTCTGTAATACTGGCAGCTCCCATTCCTCCTTTTGTTTGCAGTGCATGATGTGGTCAATAGGAAGACACAGTCTGTGAGATTTGTGTCTTCCCATTTGCCTTATCGTGGACTTACAGTAAGAAAAGGATGGAGGAGGAGTGGACCAATTCGGCAAAGTAAGTATTACAGATGTAAACCGATGAGCTGTAAAAGGTAGGGACTAGAGATGGCCAAACTTGCTAAAAAAATTTCAGATTTTTAAACTTAAAAAAAAAACAAAATTTCAAAATCAGACCAAAAATTCAAAATCAGACCCATTGAAGTCAATGGAAGAAAAAACTCGTAATTTCAAAAATTCACGAAAATATGTGAAAACTCGTAATTTTGAAAATTTTCGAAAATACGAAAAATCTTGTTATTTCAAGGGTATTTTTAATTTTAACGGGTCCGCTCACGGATTTTCGAATTTTCGAATTTTTTCGAAAATTCGCGGATCCTCGAGCGGACCGGATTTTGCGAAGTTCGGACATCTCTATTCTTCATATGTGTGCTACTTTCGAGCTTCCACATTGTACATTCGATAATTATGCCACATTTCAAGGTTTTACGAATTCTGTAAACCTCCTATATACAGAAGCAAGGGTTAACAAATACTTTATTTTTCCCATACACATAAGCTAAAAATTGCTGTGGTTGGATGATTTTAGATCATGTAGCTGAAAAAATTCTGAAAATCGAATCTCAAATTTGAAAATTCTCGATAGTTTCCACAAATTCGATAAATCTCAAAAATCAAATCCTGAATTCAGAAATCCTTGACCGTTCATTCAATAAAAGTCCGAGTCCATTCACATCCATGAAATCTGATTCAAAACCAGGTTCGGGTTTGAGTCCATCTCTAGTGAGGACCTAGCAGTTTAGGCCCTTACCCTGGTTACTGTTTAGGTGTGGATTGGAGATGAAGTATGTATAATTGTCCTTTAATTATTTTTTTTTTTTTTACTTAACTTATAACCCTACTGTCCTGCTGTATATGTGAATGAAACACACTCTTAAAGGGGAAGTTCAGTGCAAATACATATGCCATTCAGAAAAAAGAGCAGTATTTTTTCATCCCAATGACCTTAATCTGCCAATTCAGCATTTTGTCTGTGTATAAATAAATGCAACCGAAATACTGACCTCCTGTTTGCAGGATGCCTAGTAGAGACCGTTATGGTCTTGCCCTTGACCCAGCGCCTGGGTTGATTCAGTTGCTCAGTAGAGATCTGAGCATCTTTGACCCATCCAACAGCCAATCAGTAGAAATAACTGTTAGAAACATTCCAAGGAAGTGGGGCATCCTGGGAAGAAGAAGGACCGTTGGAACCTGAAATGTCAGCTCCCTAATGTCAAAAGCAAGGAACAGCAAAGGGTATGAAATCAACTAATTTTTCAAAATGGGAGAGAATATGTAGAATAACTAAGAAGGCATTACACAAACTAACAATTTAACAAATATTGATAATTTCCACTGAACTGTCCCTTTAAAGTTAAGGGAATGCCTGATGACCAGCAGTTGAGAAACTGCATAATCTGTGTCCCCATTCTCCAACAATAATATAGCAGCAATCACCAAGAGTTGTTTTGACATTTAGTACAACCATTCAACCAAGATATATGACAGACCAGTTTTGATGTAAGGCTCAAACTAAGGTAAAGTGAATGCACAAAAAGTAGTGTCCTGCAGGTTTTTGCCATTTACACTAATTACTTTTTCCTCTGTTTTAGAGGTAAATTAAATTTGATGTGCCATCTAGTAAAGGAAAGGAAAGAGCCAAAGACTTACTGCATTATACGTTATGTGTACTGTTTTATCTTTTATGGCAGATTAAGATCAGTAGGTATTTGTATGGGTCTTTAGTTTTTTATCTGATTATTTTAAATTTAAAGGAATAGTGTTGGGCTATTAAGCATTGTTCTGGCACACAATGCAAATAAAGTTATGTGTTGTGACCCATAAGAGAGGGAAAGAATTTCCTTTTCCTTTTTTTTTTACCAATTTCAAAAAACATTGTTTGAGCATTCGCGCACATGTAATAAATTCAGATTGATCTGCTTCCTGCTTTTCAGTAAAGCATATCTTAGCAAAGCAATAGTGAATATAATCAGGACTGTCTCTAGAATTTTTGGCACTTGACACAAATTTCCAAATGCGTTAGCCACCACCCGAAGGTGTGTAGTTTTATAATTGAAGTGGGAGGCTTTGTACACATTGATTTAATTAGTGTCATTATCATTGTATGTACATATCAATCCTCCATTTATTTACAATACATTAAAGGACCCACCCTCTAGAATAGTATCACCACCCCAGACCCACTATACTTCCTGTGGAATAAAAGTTTTTAGCCAAAAGATTTGTAAGCTGCCACCACGTTAAGGTAGATAGCTGGGCCCTAACTAACCTAAATAATCTAACCTAGCTTAACCTAACAAACTCTATGTACTGGTAGCCATGGGAATTTCATTACATACTGGTAGCCATTGGAATTTCATTACATACTGGTAGCCATGGGAATTTCATTACATACTGGTAGTGGTAGCCATGGGATTTACATTACATAATGGCAGCAAACTGACAATTTCATCATATAATGTTAGCCATGGGAATTTCATTACATATTGGTAGCCATGGGAGTTTCATCACATACTGGTAGCCATGGGAATTTCATTACATACTGGTAGCCATGGGTATTTCATCACATAATGGCAACAAACAAGTGACAATTTCATCATATACTGGGGTAGACTATTACCTACCCCATGTACAGGGCAATCCACTCATTATATTAGTGCAGGCAGTGGCAGCATTGCCTCCACTAATGTAATGAGTGCATTGCCCTGCAGTTATGGTTTGTGCTCAGTTGGTAGGTTATAAATTATTCAATTCACAATTCACAATATTAATTTAATGGTTGAAATCATAATCTTCCTACCTTGATTCAGAAATAGTTTGCAGTAAACTTTACTGGGAATGCAAACTGGTACAGTAAAATTGGCCCTTTTCAGACACAACGGTGTTAGCCAAAACTAGGCAGTTTATACAATTTACTTAAAATGGTGACCCAATCAGTGTTGGTAGGTTGCTGCATTTATAACTGCGCACAACTTTTTATCAAACAACTGAATATTTTATTTTTGTTTTTACAACACATCACGATTCTTTAGATGAAAAACATCAGTTATACAGAAACAACAGTTTCAACAAACTAAACTAAAATGTGAAGCATGTTTATTCCTTTGTGTCCTTTGGGCCATATTTATAAAGTCGCAGTATCGCTTTTTAGAGATAACGCGACTTTAACGATCGGTATCGTAAATTTACGATCGGAGATTAGCAATCATAAATTTACGATACCGATCGTAAATCTATGATAATGAAATCATAGATTTACGATCCCCATAGAATACCATTGCGGTAGTTTACTACTGCACGGTATTCTACGAACGTTTCTTAATTAACGAACGTTCAGTCGTAACTGTACAATTGCACATTAACGACTGCGATCATAAAATAACGAACATTACAAGCACGTAAGGGCATGTCAATCTCAAAGCAGTTTCTTTGGTTTCTGTGCATCATGAAGGAGAATGAACAATATATTTTCTATTTTTACAATTTATGTCTCAGACTGGACACCTTTGGTCAAAATGTAGGGGGTTTGTGCCTATGTGGGGTTGTTCACTTTTCATTTTGTTTCCCTCATTTAGGCCAGTGACAATGGTATTGTTACACCAGGCCTTGCTCCCAATCTGTCATTCATTTAGAGACTAAATAAACGTATCTGTGCCAGGGGGGCTTTGGGATGCTAGTGATAGAGACAAGTGACACATGACTTTATTGGTGGCCTCAGATGTGTCACAATTCACAACATTGCATTGTCTCCCAGTAACTGCTGAAGAAAAAAATTAACATCATATAAAATATAAAGAATTTCTTTAAATTAAAAAACTTCAATGCTCTTTTCATTCAGATTAAAGATTTAATACTAAAAAATACTCTTAATTATGGTTCTGTATAAATGTTAAAATAGCAATAATTTTAGGAGACACTTAATGACAGCCAATCCAGTTTGCAGGTGATATTTCACATTCAATGTTATTGTCTTTCTCGTCCTTATGGTTCCCAACATATATCCTGACAAAGTCAGAGTAGATTTTTAGTGCTAGTGGAAGTGACCACAACCAAGTTCAGGTGATTAGGACAGTGATTAGTGCATGTTCACCCCCAAAACTAAAATGTATTCCACTACTGGCCCCACTGTGTAGTTTAAAAAAATCCTTACCTTACATTACTGCTTCTTATGGTTCTCCTGCAGTGCTTGTCCAAAGTTCAGGAAACTGAAGAATAGGAGGTGTCGTCCTGTCTAAGAGATTTCTGCCTCTTCTTTGTCCTCTGAGAAGACAGTGGCAAGTGCAGGGGAGCCCTTTTCTCCACTCCCTCCCTTCTGATCCCTCCCTGGCTGCCCTTCTCCTAGCGTAAAATCTTTTTTATATTATGTTGGCCATCCCTTCCCACCCCAACCACAATATTAGATGTGTAAAAAAAGAATTCGAGCTCTACTTACAACCCTTTGCTCCCGCGGCATTCTCTATACCTGGCAGCCTCGGATGTTATTGGTTGCCATTCAGCCAATCACAGCGGCGGCTTCCAGTCTGCCAGATTAGAATGCCGCAGGAGCGAGGGGCTGTAAGTAGCATTGTGATTCTTTTTTTACACATCTAATATATGGGACCAGTTGGGGGGCAACATTATATCAAAAATTTATGGAGATATGCTTTAAGTTGCAGAGGATTTATTTACGCTTTGCTCATTGCAAACTCTCTAACATGATTCAATTTCTGTAGCTGATAACCACTAACAGTGAAGCAGTATATACAAAGATAGTGTTGCATGATGCACACATTTCTGTTGTTAAGCAACTTCTATTTGTAACATAAACTGACATAAATGTGTCACAATAAAAGTTGCACATCAAGAAAAGTTTATACATTGCTATCAGGCCCTGTCCTGAGTTCTCACAATCTAAAACCCCTTTAACACACACCCACATTTCAATATGTCATAGCTATGAAAAACAATAAAATCCCATTTTACATTGTGACTTAAAGGGCATGTCCACTCCATAAAGTACAATTGATTTTTATGTGCAGGACCCCTCAAAACCCTGAGACATCAATACTTTCTATTTTCCCAGACATCACCGAAGAGAGAAATCTCTCCTGATCTCTGATGGCTCCTCCATGACATGCTCTGCCGTCCTCTTTAAGCTGCACAAGTCACCAGATTATAAAATCAGGCATGCACGCAAATATTTAAAATGAGCAGTGCTAGATTGCCATTTCTTATTGTTTGCACTCCATACTTTTAAACTTCAAATTATGGGAAAGTATGGTGATGCAAAAAAACAAATGCTGGGCAAGTACCTGGAAATTATTTTATCACTGTGGTCACTTTTACACTGTTTGACATGGTTGTAAGAGATTTCCTGCAATGCTCTAATTGGAATTGACAGGCATGCATCTTTTGCTTCTTACATGATTACATCCTTTTTTGGCTTACATTAGATTTTGTTTAGCTCTCCTTTATGCTGTTTACAGGCAACAATCAGTGTGCTATGAGACAAATACTAATGAAGCACCTGTAGCCACCACTGAGATGCATCACACGGGGCCTTTTTAGCGATACCGCGTGTTGGTTAATTTACGACCGCGGTCGTTGTTATGGCCGTTAATTACCGAACGTTCGATCGTAGAATACCGTGTGGTAGTAAAGATTTTGTTATCGTAGATTTACAATCGGTATCATAAATTTATAATCAGTATTGTAAATTTACGATCTTGAAACCGGTTTAACGATCATAAATTTATGATACTGATCATTAAAGGGCATGTCCACCCCTTTTTTAAAAATTTCATATGTTGTAGGGCTTCCTCCTCCAGCCCCAACCGCATTATTCTTATTTTCATAAAGTCCCCCGATCATTACTTACCTTCCCTCTATCCTCCGCCATGAAACTGCAAGCAGGGGGCCGGACCGGCAGCCACTTCCATGATTGGCTGGGGGGCAGCCAATCACGGACACGGATGCCGGTAGTTCAGAAAAGAGGGAAGGTAAGTAGAGTTCGGGGGACTTTCTGTAAATAAGAATAATGCGGTTGGAGCTGGGGGAGGAAGCCCTACAATATATCCAAAGGGATTTACACTAGGGGGAGGGAGATGAAAATGGGAGGGAGAGGGAGGGAGGGGCTTTACTGCGCATGGCAAAATTCTCCCGGAGGAGAGGCAGGAGGCAGAGTCCTATATGGACTCTGCTAGGCTCCTGGTGGCCAGTTCTTTGGACTTTGGGGGAACTTTGTAGGGCAGCCATTTGAAGCTGGGATGTAAGGTAAGGATTTTTATGCACTACAGAGTGGGGTCAGTAGTGGGGGAAATTATAGTTTTGGGGGTGGACATGCCCTTGAAAGTCGCTGTAACGCTAAAAAGCAATACCGCTGCTTCATAAATATGGCCCTCAGTCACCAGAATTGGCGTCTGTACTTTTTTCCAGGGGTATGTGAATTGACTAAATGGCAGCCATAGGCTACCATGAGTTTTTTAATTAGAATTTCAATGTGCCATGAATGATAAACTCGTTCCCTCCTGGCCTTTAACTGTAAAATTTAATTAGAGTGATTACAATCATAGGATAAACAAGACTACATGTAATATATATATAAAATAAATACACAAGAATATAGTCTTTAATAAACACATTTGGTTAGCTTAGGATAGCATTCACAGGTACATAAAATACATACGGCATAATGAAATCAATCTCAATTTTAGAAATTAAAACTAGCAATTAATAATTGACTGGTTTCACAAAATTATAAATTACTTCAAAAGGACAGATAATTGAAATAACTAAAATTTACATCACGCAGTTAACAGGAAAGTATAAATTTGGGAGCAATAAGTCATCAGATGAAGAGATGGCAGTCACACAATTATTGTCCTCGTAGTATCTTTCCCCTTCATTCTTCATCAGGGTAGCTGAAGGAAATTGAAGAACTGGCTTGGTCGCACATTTTGCTATGCTCTCTATATATAATCTATGTGAAATTACATTCCTGATTACGCAGAACAAGCCAGGAATCATAGATAATCATTGAACAGCTGTGCCCCCAAGTCACTGAACTGAATGTTAATTTCAGAGTAGGCTAAAAATAGATGACATGTCACAGTAAAAAAGGAAAGACATTTCATTAAAATGGAAAACCGGAGTTAGACATTTTGGAAGCTCTTGACACTTTCTGGAGAAAAAATAAAGGTGGTTGGGAAAAGAGATATGCATAGAAACAAAATTAAAAATGACTATTTATTAATATTGTACAGTGGTCAGTCGTCATAGTCATCATAATAAGAAAACATTTTATGTCATTGTAGCATATACTGACACATTTATACTAATGGAGTGAGAGTTGCAAAATGGGGTACATACAATTATAAAAGGATATGGGAAAAATAGATGACCTAAAAGTAAACGTCATATATATCCCTTATATTATATAAATAAATTTATATTTTTACGGAGATTGCATTGAGTTTTTAGGAGCAACTAACTAGGTGGGGGTATATAGCATTATTACACATAGGAAAGGTCCATATGTATGTGTGTAATTATCACTATTTAATTAAAATCACCACAAGAAATAACACTATACAAAGTATAGTATTACTACCTACTACTGAATTACAAATATTTTTTATAAAATAAATAAACTAAACTTACTTAACTGGACACCCCTAAGTTTGAATGCAAAACTCAAAATGATAGGTTAAGACATACCTCCAGGATTTCTACAGGGTCTCCATGTAGACACTAAAAGGAAGTGGAATTTTACTAACATCCAATGAGAGGTTCTGATCTTACACTGTTAGCAAATCAAAAAATTCTCCTAGGCAGAACAAGAGTTTGTTCTCTGTATTAAGCTATGGAGGCTGCTACTGAAAATATTGATCTAAATCCTCCTGTCCTTGTACCTGCAGATGAAATGCCCCAATTAGATTCAGTAGCTCTACCAGGCCCAATTGCCAAACCTATTTTTAAACCTGATCCATTTGATGGGGTAACTAGGGAGTAGACTGATTGGCTAGAACAATTTGAATTGGCATCCACTATTAATGGTTGGGATGGAGGTGCTCGCTGGCAAGTCCTTAGCCTTTTGCTTAGTGGTAAAGCCAGGCAGGTATACCAAGGATTTACTGTAATACTGAAATAAAAAGCAGTTATCAGTTATTAAAAATTGGACTGAAGCAATATTTTTCAATTAGATCTTTATAAACGAGCATATAAAGGATAGATCCATTTCTTTAGGTAAACTGAGAATGAGAAATGTTTGTTTATATGTTAGATTATTAGGGCAATGCTATTATAATAACATGATGCTGTGAGGTACATTCTGTTATAATATATGAGGTACCATCACCACTTGCCGTGATGAATACTAATAAGTATGAACATAGCATGTTTAGTTTCAACCACACAGTGTGGCAGGATTGCCTGGGTCTACTCTCAGACCTGCAGGATTATCCTATTTGGTTCCTCTGGAAGCTGGTGACTGTCTGAGTAACAGTTTAAAATATACCTGTGTAAAGATTCTATATCCACACATAGCAAAACATACACACACATAATGGATATATGAATAAGCGGCACTCCATTCCACTGGTTCAGCAGCGCCCGGGTGTCCTCCAATAGATATAAAGCAATTCGATTCACGGAGTCACTCACGGGTCTTCATAAAACAAACTCTTTTATTCAAACATGTTAAAAACGCTTAAACATCAACGCGTTTCGGCTAAACAGAAATCCGTCCTCAGGATGTGACGCACAATGTGTGGGACAACACATTTATACCCTGTACCCCAAACCAGCTGTGAAAGGGAATGTATACCACATAAAAACAATTAAAAACAAACATCTAAAAACATACCACATACAAAACTCCTATGTTAGCTCTAGATATAGCTACATAATATCACGCTGTCCAGTGATATATACTTTACCCAAAATTCACAAACATCTGACTTAACCACCAGGATGGCCCATTGTTTCATCACATGGCTCACTTTTCAAACCCATTGCACAATATATTGACACATTTCTGCAACCATCTGTGAGGAATCTGCCTTCTTATATACGTGACAGCCAACATCTGTTTGAAATGCTTAAGACCATATCGACATCTGGATCTAACATATTTTTGATGACTTGTGATGTTAAAAGTTTATATACCATCATCCCGCAGCCTGATTCGGTGGAGGCTTGCCGGTTAGCTCTAATGAAGGCTAAACACAAGAGTCCTCCTATTGATTTTCTCTCTGATCTTTTGCATTTCATTTTGGTCAATAATTTTTTTCAATTTAAGTCCCAATTTCTATGTACAATGTGCCGGGGTAGCCATGGGGTCTAATGTGGCTCCTACCGTGGCTAATTTATACATGGGGTTGTTTGAGGAGAAATTTATTTTTCCACATATGGATCAATGTGTATTATTTTACAAGAGATACATAGACGATCTTATCCTTCTTTGGAGTGGCACCAGAGAGGGGGCGGAACAGTTTGTGTGCACTCTCAATGAGCTTGACACTCCTGTCAAATTCACATGTAATTTGAGCGCAGACACCATAGATTTTCTTGATTTGCGTATATTCAAGACTGAGTCGGGATTGGGGTCCACCTTATACAGGAAGCCTACTGATAAAAACTCGCTTCTTTATGCTTCCAGTTGCCATCCACATAAGACTAAATGTGGTCTAGTATTTAGCCAATTCTTGCGGGTTCTTCGGAACAATACTGACAGTCTTCTTGCCGATGTGCAACTGGAAGAGATGTACAACCGATTTATTGAGAGGGGCTACCCGGGTAGGATGCTTGATTTTGAACTTAATAGAGCTAGGGCCACTATAATGGGACACACCAATGTCGAAGGGGTACAGACAGTCGACAAGAGCTGCACGATGGATTTCTGTACCACTTACACACCCCATAGCAGTGAACTGAGAACAGTCACTGACAAGTATTGGAATTTGGTTACGAAAAATAAACATCTCCCTTTCCATAACACACGAATGAGACACGCATACAGAAGGGGACGTAATTTGGCTAGCTATTTGATACACACCAATGAAGCACCATTACCAATTACTTTATCACTAGTGTTCCTAAATTGGGCTGTTATAGATGTCCGAATTGTATTACCTGTCGTTCCATGTTAACAGGTAAAGACTTCGCCCATCCACATAATGGACGTAGGATACCCATCAGAAAGAGATTCTCATGTGAGAGCAGATACATTATTTATTTTATAGTCTGCCCCTGTGGTTTATACTATATTGGTAAGACTAGGACATCGTTCAAGGAAAGGATGGCCAACCATCGGTCCTCTGTTAGACAAGCCCTTAATAGTAGAGAATTGTACCGTGTTAGCCATAGATGAAAGTGAAGACATCTTGGATATAAAAGGTATTACTTTATATCCAAGATGTCTTCACAAGCCCTTAATATGAGTGAACCTATAGCTTCTAATTATAAATTTGGAGATCTGTCTGTCGCTCGACACTATAGAAAGAAGGGCCACCCACTATCTACTTTGAGATGTATGATCTTCGATGGTTTGACTACACGAGAGATTCAGTCTAACATGAATCACGATAAGGTGCTCCTGCAAAAGGAAGCACGATGGATACATCAACTTGAGACAGTAGCTCCTAAGGGACTAAACGAACAACTTTTATTACATTGTTCTTTGTAATTGATTACCGAGTTGAGCGAGTGGCTATATATCAGGGTTTTCTTTGGCTATCTATGTAAGAATGGTATTTTATGTCCTGAGTATTCATATTGTACTACTGTCCCTCTCTTCTTACTACCTTAGCTATTTTGTTACATTACTTAGCAATACTACATTATTGACACTTTTATATGTATCTTTTTCTTTTTCTCTCTCTGAGCTTCGGATTTATATTTGATATTATGTAGCTATATCTAGAGCTAACATAGGAGTTTTGTATGTGGTATGTTTTTAGATGTTTGTTTTTAATTGTTTTTATGTGGTATACATTCCCTGTCACAGCTGGTTTGGGGTACAGGGTATAAACTGTTGTCCGACGCATTGTGCGTCACATCCTGAGGACGGCTTTCTGTTTAGCCGAAACGCGTTGATGTTTGAGCGTTTTTAACATGTTTGAATAAAAGAGTTTGTTTTATGAAGACCCGTGAGTGACTCCATGAATCGAAAATTCTATATATATATATATATATATATATATATATATATATATATACCAGTCCTATAAGTCCTGACATACAGTATTTAGTTATTATATGTCTTGGAAGAAACAAAGGAACACGTTTTTAAATGCCATCATTCCATAATCTAGCAGTGTCATGGGAGATGACTTACCGGTATGTTAAATATGCAATACCCACCAGCTGTGAACTATATGGACTACAACAAACAGTTATTGAACACAGATGGTTGTGAAAATAGATAGATAGCTCTGGGCACAAAAACATCTTTAAAGGGCATGTCCATCCCCAAAACTATAATTTAACCCACAACTGGCCCCACTGTGTAGTGTTTAAAACCTTACCTTACATCCCAGCTCCAAATGGTTCTCCTGTAAACTCCCTCCAAAGTCCAGAAAACTGACCACCAGGACCCTGGCCACCAGGGAAATTGTTTCTGCCTCTGAGATGTCCTCTCAAAAGATTTTGGCTTGATCAGAGCAGCCCTCCCTCCCTCCCTTCCCTCTCCCTCCAATTTTGCTCTCCCTCCCCCTAGTGTAAAAATCCCTTTGCCACATAGTAGGAAAATATATTATAGCGTTTGGGGCTGGGGGAACTAGCCCTACTATGTGGCAAAAATTAGAAAAAGGGGTGGACATGCCCTTTAAGTGTGTTTCAAAACTATACATTGCTTGATTTTTCTGTATAGCTGTTGGCAGTCTGCTATGAACAAGATTAGAGAACAAGAGGAAGGGTTCTATACTGCTTACTATGTCCCTAGAGGAAATATGTATATCCAAGATATACATAGCTCTTAACTTATTGTCAAACAGGAAGGCAGAGAGGAATGCGGCAGGCGTTTATGGTTGGTTATATAGGTAGATCATGATTATTATATTTAGGGCATGCAAAATTCATTGCTTGACAAGCCGTAATTAATAACATTAGAATTCACAAATGTCACAAGGACCAATCAATCTATCCATCTGCCCTGTTCTGTGTTTGTCTGCCTGTCAACCTGTCTATCCTTCTGTGTACCTATTTATCTTAAATACTGGATGTTTATACTGTTTATAATATTCTTATTATATTAATGTGTCACCATCATATATAATAAAACCCTAAGTGTGCGTCCCTGTGTCCGTGTGTGTGTCACTGCAGTTCCTATGGACTCCCACTAGAGGGAGAGTCTCTGCAGTTCCCATTGACTCACCACTAGAGGGAGAGTCTCTGCATTTAATATTGACTCACCACTAGAGGGAGAGTGTCTGCAGTCCCTATTGACTCACCACTAGAGGGAGAAACACAGGAAACACACGGAGGAAGAACAGCAATTAAACAGACTGCAGGTAAGGTAGCTTGGGACAGGGCCCCCTGGATTTGGGACAGAGGGGGGGGCCTGGATTCGGGACAGATGGGGGGCCGGATTTGGGACAGAGGGGGGCCTCTGGATTTGGGACAGAGGGGGGACTCTGGCCTTTTGACACTAAGAGGGTACTCTGGCCTTGGGACATGGAGGAGGACTATGGCCTTGGGACACTAAGGGGGCACTCTGTGCTTCTAGCGCCCGTTATTGTAGCAGGCTTAATGTCTAGTTACTAATAAACTAAAAGAATCAGTTGAAAAAGTAAAAAAAGGTACCAGCAATGACCTTATTCCCCACAGACCTAGAGGGATGTAATTATATTGTCAGGTCCCCTTGGTTTTCATTATTAGAACTAAAAATGTTTTGGCAGTCTTCACTTTTAATGATTTTGCACACCTGTTCTTTGTACTTCCATTCTCACCTTTTCCTACTTTGTATTCATCATGCATACTTTTGCTTTTTGTTATTTCCCTTTGTTCATTCTTTGATACTCCATTCAGTATTCTACTCTAAATTCCAACATTTCCCAAATGGGGTGTATTCAGTCAAGTTTATACCTGATTTCATTAAAGGTAACTTACAATTGCCTCCAGTGTTCAGTTAAAAATAATATATTTGTTATCGTTTCTTAGTGCCCCTGTGTCTTAATTTTTTAAATCTTTATTTGATGCACAGAGGTATCTACTACCATGTATTTCTTTATTAATCTCATTGGTCTTAACCTGAGGCTTCATATGTTCTCAGAAATGTTTATTGCATGAATCTCATGCCACAAAGATCAAAGAGAAGATGAAAGAGAAATCCACATATCCTTACTAAGAATTCCTTGTCTGTTCTACAGAAATGTTTCATTCCTTTCTCCTTTGTATGTGTAAGAATACACTATCAGGGATTCAATAAAAGTTCTTTTTGTTAAAAATGGTGGTAATTTTGCCACCAGATAACATTTAGCGTTTAAAAGATAAAATCTCTTTGGTTGGGGCAAAATTACCACCATTTTTAACAAAAAGAACTTATATTAAATAACCTATATGTAATTTTAGAGAACAAAATAAAATGATTTTGACTTTTTCAGAAACTCATCGTTTAATTCCATGTTACCAGGAAACTATGAGGAATTCAATTCAAATGTGTTGTGCAAACATTGTACAATTATAACTTCTCTAATAAGCTATCAATGTTGCGCATTAATTGATACCATTGGTATACAAGTGGCGGTTAGAACATGTTTTCAAGTTTTATAGCCCAAAAATTGTTTATTAAAATAGTAATTGCTAACAAAGTTATACCTACATGAAATAAGTAATAACTTTTACTACAGAAAACCCTGACATTATCACAAGGACATACAAAGTTTTTTTTTTTAGCCAACTCACTATTCTCTTTGGATGAAGCACACTGGGCAGGCCTGAACCTATCTATATAGATATGAGATGAACATGCAATGAATATGATATATATCACATATAGTTCTAGATGAACATGAGATGAATATACGTAGTATCACAGATGCAGAGAACTGATCCCATCTATCCCTTTATTAAACACATATTAATACAGTACAAATACTAGGAAAATATCTCCTCATATCAACAGACATGTTCTCCAATGATTGGTGGACTCTGGTTCTCTTTTCAGCTATGTGACCGATTGCCGACTAACTGTTACTCTTCCGTGTCCTATCAGCAACAAACCAAGCGGTGAACTTGAGGGATGGATGCCGAATGGGATCACACGTCCTAAAAGTGTAAACAAGGAACCAGCCTCCAATCTTAGCTCCCAGCTTGCTTTGTAACTCTGGTTTGTAATAATAACTGGATAAAAAAAATACTACTTCCTCTTCCTCATTTTTGTATTCGTAATATAAAATGCAATACTATAGTTACTATAGTATGGCTGCCACAGAAATGGAAGGATAGGTTAGTTTTGGTGGGTGTGTATTTGCATGTATGACCATAAAATTAACTTTTCTTTGATGATTGATTACGTTTTTTGACTATAGTTACCATTAAAGATTGTCTGCCATGGAAATAAATAGTCAGCCCCCCAGTTTATTATCCAGTGTCCACAGCCTTCTAATGCATTGTCCAGCATTGATAGCCCTCCAGTTTATTAGCCAGTGTTAGTCAGCCATCCAGTTCATTAGCCACTGTTGTCAGAGCTTCAATTCACTAGTCAGTGTTTGTGAGCCCTCGTGTTTATTATACAGTGTTAGTCAGCCCTCCAGTTCATTAGACAGTGTTCTCAGCCCTCCAGTTCATTAACAAATTTTACTGTGCTTTACCAGAACAGTTAAACTTAGTAAGTGCTGTGTTTCCTCTACTAAAATGTAGCTCTCTTGTCATGCCCAGAGCCTGCTCTACCTATCACCTGTTATGGGGTTGGAGAGGGGCCATTTAGCATTTAGCGGTAATATCAAACCTTGGAACTCCAGATGTTAAGAAACTACAACATGCATCCTGCAACCAAACATCTGGAGTTGTAGTTTCTTAAATATCAGTGTCAGTCAGCTCTCTAGTTTATTAACCAGTGTTTGCAGTCTTCCAGTTAACTAGCCATTGTTAGTCAGCCCTACAGTTCATTAGCCAGTGTTGTCAGCCCTCCAATTCACTAGACAGTGTTAGTCAGCCCTCCAGTTTATTATCTAGTGCTTGCAGCCCTCCAGTATACTAACCAATCAGATTATTTTCCAATCAGAATTGGTTACAATTAGTTTCTTTCAGAGTTCTTTCAGAGATTAGTATACCAACCAGATTCTTTCTGAAAGAATCTGATTGTAACCAATTCTGAATGGTTACTATCAGATATTTCCAGAAAGTATACCAATAAGATTATTTCTGAAAGAATCTAATTGTAACCAAAGAATCTGACTCGTTAGTATACCAATCAGATTATTTTCCAATCAGAATTGATTACAATCAGATTCTTTCAGAAAGAATCTGATTGCCTGTTCCCCAGACCAAGTCCCAGAGCTATGTACAGTACAGTAAGTTACCAATGCTACTTTTCCTTATGTTTTTTCTCCCATTTCTTGTGGAATTTTCAAATTTTTCCAAAATTTCGCGAATCCACAGGTGGAACAGATTTTAGCAGTTTAGCCCATCTCTAGTTGTCATCTTATCATTAGTCAGTGTTGTCAGCCCTCCAGTTGATAAGCCAGTGTTAGCCCTCCTGTTCACCAAACCAGTGTTGTCAGTTGCAGCAAAAACAGACCATAATCCATGGCATGGCTAGGTTCTTGTAATGCGTATTAGGATTGAGGAGCATTTGCTTTTGAGCAAAACAGAGACCACATGAGGAACTTAGAAAGAGAGAACCAAAAAAAAAAGAGAGTGGAATGTTCATTTCCAATGTATGTTTCTTTAAAGTTAAGATATGCTTTACACTTTTTTGAAAATTTTTATTACATCATGCTAGAAAATTAGAGCATCTTCAGGGCATTGGTCCACAAAAGATCTAAGGATAAGTTTCCCCCATCTAACCTTTATCAAGTTCTAAAAATAAAGGAACTGTATTTTTGACCATGTATAAAATATTGAACATGGTATCAGGCCATGAACGGCCACAGGTATGATTACAAGGCAGCCATAATACAACAGTATGGACATAATTTTGCCAGTACATGTCAGCATCCCTCCCAGAGGAAAGACCGGAGGCAGAGACCTTTGGACAGGAAGACAGCTCCTACTCTTCCGTTTCCTGGACTTTGGACTGCAGGGGAACCATAAGGAGCAGGGGTTTAAGGTAAGGGTTTTTTAACTATACAGAAGGGCCAGCACTAGGGTAAATTTGGGGGTGGACATGCCCTTTAATGGACTGCAATGTTTTTTATTAAGTTTCTCACTACATGGCAGTGCAAAACTCAAACAATACTGAATCATGTGCACACTATTGTTTGTAAAATAACATAGTGCTCTTGAAAGAAAAGGAAACCCCACTTTAACTTGATATTGCACTGGGTTGCAAGTGTTTTTCAATGCCTTTGCTCCTGAGTTTAAGCCCACATAAGCCTCTAATAACCTAACAAACTTTTAACCCCACAACCTAAATTCCCCCAAACCCTATTTTTGCAATATTTACCTTTATCCTCTGCGCTCCTGAAAAAATGTATGGTTATATATTTATCAGCTCACGTAGCCATAAAGTAGCTGGCTCATGCAGCCATCTTAAGTCATTGGCTGGGATGTCTTGTTAAGTAACAGTTAAAACTGGGAAGGTGCAGTCACTGTTAAGACCCAGGTTATACTAGGGGCGCAAAGCCCTCAAGGCACTCAAACTGCATGAAAGGCAACAAAATTAAATGATAAAGGGACAACCAGGCCTCATAAAGTAAATATACATGCAAAGTCTTGGGCAAGGGAAGGTGACGATCTCACACAAAACACCAAGGGGCACACCCAAAACATAATCCTGTAGATCCCACCCCTGCAACACAGAGTTCCAGACTCAGAAATCCTCGCAGAAGGACCTTGCGATTTGATAAAACACCAGCATGAATGGCCTGTTCAACAGGAGTCACGTGCCAAACAATCATCTCCTGACCGAGGCACGTTTTGAGGTCACACGTCTTCTTCCGGGTCTGTGATTTTGCATTTAAAAGTAGAGATGGGTGAAACTGGGAAACCCATTAAAGTCAATGGGAGAAAAAAATCTGCACATATCCACCTTGATATTTGGCAAAATAGCAATGGTAACTTGGTGACCCCACTCCCCAGCACTTATAAGTGCACTTATGACCCTTGGAAGGGCTCATCAACCACCTCTCTACGTGCTCCAGAGCCCAAGATATAAAGAAATGACTGACCAGAAAGTTAATGGGTGGGAGGCTGACATGTGGCATTCCTAAGGCTTCTCCTGCACAGTGCCGCCGGTGAGCACAGCCTCAGACTCTCTGCTGTGTGAAGGACCTGCAGCTGCAGAGAAGGTAAGGGAATCTACAGCCTTTCTCTCTTACTATGTGAAAACAGCCTTTTCAGGCAGAGTTCTCACTCTGCCTGAAAAGGCTGATTCCACAGAGTTTTCTGTGTGTGTGTTGGGGGGAGGGTTCCGAGTAACCCACGGCACCTGTGAGTGGGCGGGGTTTAGACACCCGTGAGTGGGTGGGGCTTGGACACCCGTGAGTGGGCGGGGCTTAAGTACCCATGAGTGGGCAGGGCCACGACATCCACAAGTAGGCGGGGCCACGACACCCGCGAGTGAGTGGGGCCACATTGGGCTGTAAGATAATAGACCATGGGGGCATGCAACTGAAGGGACCATGGGGTCCATGAGTGGGAGGGACCAGGGGAGCTGCAAAAGGGAGGAGCAAAAGGGAGATTGACTGACAGTTTCAGAGCAGGAAGAGGGAAGTGCAGGGTAACCTGGTGATGCTGCTGCCATATCACACACAAAAATGTAAATAACTTCAAAACTATGTAAAATAAACAATGGAAATAAATTGCAAAAACTCTCAGGGGAGCAATTCCTATCAATTTACCTCAAGTCATTTTTGGACCACACTTCCCCTTTAAGTCTTAACTGAGCATGCTTCTCTACTAGGGCGAACAGAGGTCAGGTGATCTCACTCATCCTACTGGAAGCAGGAAGTTTGAACATTCACCCCAATGTAATTTCTCACAGGCTGCAACCATGTATGCGATTGTCAGATCATTGTAAAGGAAATACTGCAGGCTTTCATTCAACCCTAACTTGTTTTGAGACCACGCCCTTTAATTTAAAATGGCTTAATATTACTTGATACCCTGCTGACCTTCATAGACAACTTGGAGTAATTGTTTTCTGTAAGACTGTGTAAAGTCTCTTAACATTATAGTGGAGGAATATTGTCACACTTTAAAAATTTGCTTTTGATCATATTTTCCTTTATCCTCCTAAACTCCAAGGACTTAATATTTACCCATTGGCAGGATGTTCCTAAAGGCAAATAATTAGCCTGATGTTTGCCTTCCTATTATATCTTTTTCCCGGTTCTACCAAGTAGCAGCAGCACAGCCAATAACTAAGTGGTACCCCTCAAGCTTCCCCCTTGTACAGCTTGCTTTACAACAAACATGTATTTGTAAAGCGCTACGGAAAATGTTGGCACCATTTAAATACATAATAATAATCATTTGGATCATTACAATACAGCTGCCCTATAAACCATAGATGCAGTCGCAGTGATTTGGGGGCATATTTATAAAAGTCTACATTTTTCACCTAGTTAATAACGGCGAACATCGCAGCGAAAACAATGCAAATTGGTATTTATAAAAAAGTGTGAAAAAAAGACTTCGCGTCTGAAAGACGTGAACAGGCACGATAAAGAGCGAAAGTACAGGCACAATAAAGAGAGAAAAGTACAGGCACGATAAAGAGCGAAAGGTATTGCAGCGAAAACTTAAAGCGTCTACAAGATGACTGCATTGCGAAAACCATTAGACATAGCCAAACAAAAGTAGCTCCTCCCCACTCATTTTCTCTAGCCACAATGATAAGCTTAAGCTGCTTGTTTAAATAGTGTTTGTTATCAATCAAACTTTATTGTTCCTGTTTTATAATTATGTTAAATTTGTAGCAAAAGAAGTGAAAACCATATCCAATCATTGTTACCAGCTAGCCAGCTGTTCAACATTCTTGGCACTATATTTCAATTCAGCAAAAATTGGGAGAATACAGAGAAAAAAAAATAATAAAGTTGACAACACGCCTATTATCAACGTAAATGCACATTCGAAAGGCGAACGGACAGAATGAGTTGGTTGAACACTACCAAAAAGCAGAGCATAAAGCACACACCCTGAAAGCTAACAATTGGCCTCACATGCAAAAATGAGCCTACATTGCGACCGCTAAAACGTCCCAAGAAAAAAGGGGGTGTAGGTGCGTTCACGTGAAAGACAAAATAGCAGACCTCATTTAAATTCCAAGCTAAAAATGTGATGAAAAAGGCAAAAGAAATTTTACGTCACATAAAGTCATTGTGGAAAGTATAATAAAATTTAGCGAAAAATAAAAATCTATACCTTCATAGAGGTGTCCAAAAAAACATGTTAAAATAGTAGAAAGATCATTTGTATGAATGTGTTGTAATTTTTGGGTGCATTAAAAATCATGAAAAACTCCAAAATCTCAACAGACATGGTAAAAAAATGCCTTTTCGCCATCTTCAAGTTCGTGATAATATTCCGCTCCATTTAAAGCGAAAACACACTTTTCGCTTTTTAAAAACCGCGTTATGCCTTTTCGCTCCCTTTTCACTCAAATTACCATTGCGATGTATGGCGAAGTATGGCGAAAAGGGTTTTAGCGATAGGTCGCGGAAATGTTTTTGCCACTCGTTAATGCCACCTTTTTAAATCTCGTTAACTGGCCTTTTGGCGAAAAACCATGCGGAAACCAAAAGCAAAAAGTTTTCGCGACTTTTCGCTCAGTTCAAGCATGTATTAAAACTTTTATTTTGAAATTGTGTGCATATTTTGCTTGTGCATTATGTTTGTGTCCTTGTATCCAGGTGCATTTCATTAAAGAAGTGGCAAGTTGACTACGCAATATTCAGGTTTAAAGTAATGAGCTAAAATGCCTGTAAATTTAAAAAAACAAACAAACAAACTTGGGATCGCTTCCTCAGATTCTTTAGATAAACAAAAGCAAACTTTTATGGGGCCTGTATCATGTTTTGTGTTTCTAGCTTTCTGGCACATTCTTTTCCAAAAGACATTGCACACCAAAAATTTTATATTTAAAGAGCATGTCCACCCCGAAATCTATTATCCCCCCCACTTCTGGCCTCACCATGTAGTGTAATAAAATCCTTACCTTACATCCCAGCTCCAAATGGTTCTCCAGTAATCCCCCACCAAAGTCCAAAAAACTGCCCACCAGGCAGATAGCAGAGTCCATATAGGACTGTGCCTCCTGTCTCCCCTCCGGGAGAAGTTTGGCATGCGCACTGCAGCCATTCTCCCCCTCCCTCTCCCTCCCATTTTGCAATCCCTCCCCCTAGCATAGAAACCCTTGGCCATATATTAGTATTCCTTTCCCCAGCCCCAACCGCTGAAAAAGATTTTTAAGAAAGTCCCCTGAACTCTACTTAACTTCCCTCTCTCCCCCGGCGTTCTGAGCATCCGACAGCCATGTCCATGATTGGCTTCCTCTCAGCCAATCACGGAAGCGGCTGCCAGTCCCGCCCCCTGCATGTAGTGTCTTGCAAGCAGAAGGCCAGGCAGTGCATCGGAGGAGAGAGGGAAGGTAAGTAAAGATTGGGGCACTTTCTTAAAATTATTTTATAGCAGTTGGGGTTGGGGGAAGGTATACTATCACATGTGAATTTTTTTTTTATAAGGGTGGACATGCCCTTTAAAGGGCAAGTTTAACCCCAACAAAGAAAAATTTACCCTCAAACTGCAAGTCGCACTTCCGCTAAATGTAGTTGTAAATTAGCCTAATTGGAGTGCTTCCACAATCCTTGTATTGTATGTATATTTGGGAGGCCTGGTCAAGCCTCCTTGTGGTAATAGCACTCCCAACATGCCCCTTTAATGGGAGGTCCTATGCTTTTAATATAAAGCACTGAATGGCCTCTTCCCTCATTTTAACAAGCCAAAGGGATGGGGGGGAGTGAAAGCCTGTTGTATGGATCTAGTGCACAAGTATGAGAAATGCAAAAGTTTGCTAATGGTAATTGAAGTAAAAAAAGGTTAGAAGTTAGGACCTTCCAGACTGGGGTTACTTTGACGTGGTTGGAAGGCTTTTCATTCATGTGATCACAGTAATGTACACTAAAACCCCTTTGTTTGTAAAGTATGCCAGTGTGCAGATAATATGATATTGTATGGGGCCTAGGAATGTGCATTGATTATCTTCTCTATGTTTGTATAAATGTTTGACCAGATCAGTAGCACTTCCGCTAAATGTAGTTGTAAATTAGCCTAATTGGAGTGCTTCCACAATTCTTGTATTGTATGTATATTTGGGAGGCCTGGTCAAGCCTCCTTGTGGTAATAGCACTCCCAACACGCCCCTTTAATGGGAGGTCCTATGCCTTTAATATAAAGCACTGAATGGCCTCTTCCCTCATTTTAAAAAGCCAAAGGGCTGGGGGGAAGTGAAAGCCTGTTGTATGGATCCAGTGCACAAGTTTAAACTGTTTACTGGAAAACTGTTTTTGAACAAGAAAATATAGGGATTTTTTTTATTTGAAAAAATCCTATATTTTCTTGTTCAAAAACAGTTTTCCAGTAAACAGTTTAAACAAGTCTACAATAGCTTAAAGCAGAAATCGAGATGTTCAATTAATATGCTGCTATTCATCTAAAAGCCTTTCCCACCTTCCCTCCATGTAAGCAAGGGCTATAGACGCATATCAACTCGCAAAGGCGCCTGAAAACGTACAAGGACTAGTGACACATTCTGGGCTTAAAGCCAAAAAAATTTCTAACTCCGTTTTCTGTCAATCCTCTCAGTTAAGCAAAACAAAGAATTAAAATGGGGGGTAGAAAGAGAAAGATGGAGCTGAATTTGTCCTTAGTGTAAAATGTCAACATTCTGATTAAAGCAAACATAAAGTATTCAGAACTCTTGACAACATAAACATGAATTATCAAGGATATGCAAATAGGAGCTTGATTTAGAGTATGTAGGGGTTGGAATTTAATGTTTACGTTAATATGGCTTCATGTACGAGAACCCCCACCACCCCCATCACCCCTCGGAAAAATTGGCTAAAAGCTATTTTGGAGCAGATGACAAAGGTTTCATGCATACGAAAATGTGCTATATGGAAATCCAGCCCTTATCCTATGTCAGGAGTAGGCTGACTTTTCGAAGTAGACTTTTTGTCTTTTCCTATTGTTCACTATGATTTTTTATTTTTTTTTTTAAATCCCCCATTTCATCTATTATACAAGAGAAAAACATTTTTCACATTAAGAGACGGGTGGGGAACAGATTTTCTCCGTCGCTATCTTGTTAGACACAGACCTTAGAAATTAAAATTGCTCGAAATGCGTTTTAGGAATCCTCTCAGCATGCAGCCTTGATGATATGAAGTAGTACAGCTACAATATAATGCAATTGAATTTTATAATTAAAATTAATGGCAAATGAATAATAAATAGCTTGTATTTGTCCAAAGTCCCAACGGCAGAATAGATTTCTAGCAATTATTTCTCTTTTTATTTTTAGTTTTCTTTTCTCCTTATAAAAAAAAAAAACTTATTATAGATAAACATTAGCATTGGAACATGTGTTTAGCCTCTGCTAAGGTTTAAATAATGTACATGTTGTCCAAGACTAGGATTAATTCTACAGTAGCCTTTGGAATTCAGAACAAAATAAGCACATTATGTCCATTTATAAACACGAAGAACTACAATAGTCCCTACAAAGAGCTGCTCAATGGTTATGGCCATGTAAAAAGTAACGAATAGATTGAATTTGAGTCGATACTGAATATAAAATGTAAAGAGATATCAAGGGCTGATGGTGGGTCCTAAATATAGTGGAATGGGTCTTGAAAAAGGATGTCATATGGCCGATAGGAAGACATTTTATGGAATGTAAAGGTTTGACGGACCTGATGGTAAAAGCAATAGAGAGAATGTTCCCTCCTCTTACCGGAGGCGACACTCTACACCTCATTAATAAAAGGGAGGTGTTATGGATATTCCAGCTACAGAATCGATATCCATCAGGACTTAATGCAAGATGGGACGTTTCACATTTTATACTTAATAAATGTATATCTTTTTGTAAATATATTCATATGTGTTTTTATTGTAGCTACAGTATGCTATTCCTTATTTCTTTGCATGATGCATTCCTAATATAAATGTCACCATATGTAATTTAAATGTATTAATTGACTAATGTATTTTATTAGCATTAGAGATGTAATGTGGGTTCGAAAAGAACCCAGTTTCGAATCAAATCTGAGGGTTTTGAAGTCCCAACGAAACTTTTGGAACTCCCAAATTTCACAGAAGCCGGATTTTTTTTTTTAGGCGAAAATCGAAAGTAGCCGATTTTTGAATATCGAAACTCGAATTTTCGAACTTTCAGAAAAGTTCGAAAATTCAAAAACGGAATGAAACTCAACAGTTTCGATTATCTCTAATTAGCATTTGCATTGTATGTTAATTCATAAGCTTTTTAAGGAGAGACCCTTCATATACACCTTAACCAAAGTGTGGGCTTCTTTTTATTTTGCTTGGAGTTCTAATGGTGCCCAGAGAATTCTTTGGCCTGCACAGTTTTAGCTGGGGTCTGTGAGCGGCTTGCGTGTATCTGGTTTGATTCATATGAAGGCGCCTTTAACAATCGTTTATTCGATAGTATATTTATGATCATGGCCATAAATCTACAATAACGCCCATTACCACACCCTCAATGGGTTGCATCTCTATCCAAATGGGCCGCGGGTTGGGCATCACTGGATTAGGAAAAACGTTGCTGCCTTTTAAGGAAGGAGCAGTCACATGTGCAAAGTCACTTCACATGCCCTTGGGAAGCTCCACCCAGACATAAGAAAAGTAACTTTTGTTAAATGTCAGAAAATATTTATCTGTCAAAATGTCATTATAAATGTTCCTTAAAATAAATATTAATGTGATCAGTTTACATTGTGTTTAGTATTTTTCATCAAGCCCCTAGCTCCTACATTAATGACTTTATACAACTGTAGTGATTGACAAGGTAACAACAGGAAACATTATTTATTCCAAAGCCTCAACCAGGCATTGCATTAACTAACTGGGATGAGTGATATAAACAGTTTGTGCTGCTAAAAGTTAAATACATTGCTTAAAGAAATACCACAATCTATTTGTACTGATAACACTAAGGGGCATATTAAAGGTTCGTTAAACTTTTCGCCGTTCTTTAACGCAACATTTTTGCCTAATTTGGACTTTTCGCTATTTATAAAGCAGTGATAACCAGTGGCGAAAGGTCATTTCCACTACATTTCGCTTTTCGCCATACACCGTAGCGGTAACCGCTCAAGAATATTTATAAAATGGCAAAAAGTGTACTTTTGGCAGCCATTTGCATCTGAACAAAAAAGTCATTTAATAGCAAGAATAAAGGTAAATAACTCTGGAGACACAAAGTTTAACACAGCGATCCTAGGTGCTAGATTGCACCCCTATCTTAAAGGGCAACTGCGGTGTCCAAACAAGTTAGGGTTAAATGAAAGCCTGCAATATTTCCATTATTGCTCAGTTAATACTGGGGAAAACAGGAATTACCTGGGGAAAAATTGACAGTTGAGAAAGGGAGCCTATTAATGCAGACAGGCTGGTCACATGACTAACTGGTAACGTGGCTGAAAACAGGAAGTGTTCAAGCAGGAAGTAACATTGCTGAACCTTTCCAGCAATAACTTCTCATGACGTATCTAGAGATGTGATTTCGGTTTTATTTTGATATATTTTATTATATAACCCTTACTAGTTTCAAGACCACAGCTACACTTTAATATTTAGGGTCTTATCACCCATGCCTACTAGTTTTACCATGCCAATGTACCATTCTACTAAGATGATGTCTATCCAATGGTTTAAACCATGTGCTTTGTTTCCAAAGGCAATTAAAGGGTAACTGTGGTCCAAAAATAACTTACGTAAATTGACAGGAGTTGCTTTCCTGAGTATTTTTGCAATTTACTTTCATTATTTTTTTTACATAGTTTTGAAGATATTTACATTTTTATGTGTGATATGTGATCACCAGATCCCCTGCACTTCCTTCTTGCTCTAAAACCATGTGACAGTCCCTCTCTGTGTGGGAGGCATTAAAAAAAAAACAAAACAGTGATTTCTTCATATCTTGGGCTGTGTAAGAGGAGCTTGATGGTTCATTTGAAGAGCAGGGACCTGGCCTTTCATTTAAAAATCAAAGTCAACTTGTTTGGAAACCACAGTTTCCCTTTAATAGCAACAAGTCAACAGGTTTTTCAGCTACCCTACTTTAAAACACTTGGTTAACTCAAGGGAAGTTGGAAAATGGCACCACTCTAAATGAAGAAGGTCCCACCGCAATTCAACACTAGTTAAAATATCAACTTCGGTAATAATTACAATTTGATGCATTTCCATATTTTGTTTGCAATAGAATATCAGAGATACCGTGAATAACACGGAAATTCCTCTCCCAAAGAAATGTGCCCATATTTTGTGCACTGTTCCCACCTTTTGTTCCATCTCCAATGATATATTGGCGAGGGAGGATTTTTGCATACAATTTATGCTGCATTTTCCTTCAAACAAAACCAATCTGACAGTTGTGAATACGTTTCATTACGCTGGATAAGCTATTAGCCATCATTACCTGCTATTTGTATAAATATCCATTAATTATTATAATGGTTTCGGTAGACCAGACTTTGAGGGATTTTTTTTTCTCTCTCTAAAGACTCTCTAAAGAATAAAACAGAGAGTTAAATAAATGCAATTTATCTATATGGTTCATTTAGTTTATTCCGACTTTTCCAAACAAATGAAGGAAAATACTGTAAGCAGAGCAAACGAACGTCGCAGGGATAGAAAATCTCGCTTTGGTAGACAACACAAGATATAACTCAGCGCCTGAAATGTTTCCAACTAAAATCTAACTAAGAATACAGCTTCAGGTATTTCATCTGTCATACCAAACATTTTCAATATCCACTGAAAATTCGGCAGTAAATTTTAGTTTCCCCATTAATGTCAAGCCACATATAATGTTGGCCTCTAGCATCCAAAAGTGAGTTGTCAGTATTCTATTTCACACTGTGCTGTTCAAAATGAATAAAAATTACCTTTGACTCTTTAAAATGGAACTTTACTGCCAGAGTGGCCCAGAAAGAAAATAAGGAAAAAATAATAATTTTTTTTAACAAAACAAAGTGTGGCTTTGAGTAGTTTTGCACTATATTTTATTATCACACGTGATACAGTAGATAAGAGCATCATTATTGAATAGCTACGTGGAGTAATTGATGCATTTGTAGGATAAAGATGAGGACCATATATGGTACTTGCAACTGAAACAAATAAATGTAATTATGCCCTACGGGACATGTTACATGGATTGTAAGTAAAGCAGTAGCAAGTAAGAAGCCATGAAATCGGGCATGTGTGTGGCTTGCTATAAAAGGTTCCTTAACACTTAGCTCTAAGGGGTTCGATTGTATTGATTGGCTTGTAGTCAAGTAAAAGGTCTGTATGAGAATATTAATTCATTTATACTCTCTAAAAATGTTTTAAAAACAAATAAAATCACACATAGAACTGATAATCTTATATTTAAAAAATACTGTATAAATATCAGGTAGGAATAGATACACGCAATATATTATATCCCTAGCAATCCTATTTGTTCCCTCAAACTACCATAATATCTAGTATGCAGCTAAACAGTTGTATATTGGTAGTTTTAGCCCCAGGCTGCAAAGATTAATATACTGTATTTTATCTATCTTTAGTCAGAGCGAACGGATGGGATTCTGGCTGGGCTGCTGTAGTTCTGATTAGGATTAGCAATACAACATGATAGGTTTAGAAATAAGTGATGGCCTAGTGCCTGGGGTATACAGAGAAACCAGAAATATTTTTTTGGGAGTTTAAACTTGAGTCCCTTAGACTTATCCATGTTATTATAATTTAGTGTTTTCTTTTTATCAAAGGTCTTAGTGAATGGTCGGTAATTTAGTTTTGTTACATCACAGTTCAATATTTAGTAGCTTCAGAAATACATTATGGTATAATTATAGATTGTATAGATTCATTTTAGTTTGATAACGCAAGTTATATATAAAATTTTTGTCCTCTATAATTGAATGTTGCTTACCCAGGCACCCAGGACTGCTCTTTTGGTACCAGTACAACTTTCGATGGAACTAATGTCACTATAATCACTAAATTGCGTTTAAAGATGGGGGAAGACACAATTTTGTTTTTGCAGAAATTCACAAATCTGCAATTTTACTGCCAAAGGGGCATGTTTATAAACAATCCCTATTTATGCCATTTTACTATCAATGACAAAGATCAGTGTTTTCAGCATATTTAAAAATTTTATAATTTTCGCATAGTTTTGTGTGGCAGTAGTATCACTAGAGTACATATAAGTAATAGATACTGTAACTAAGAAGGCTTCTATTTTGTTGCCAGGTCAACCAACAGCCCATGTAGTCTTTTAAGAGTCACGCTCCCTGACCCCAGTATTCACTGTTTCTATGCACAGGGTATTTTCTATACAGATGTCTCTGCACCAATATAGAAGTTCCTGATAAGACTTTTAAAGCTGCTTGTTACCCTGCAGTTTATTTACCAGTCAGTGTGAATTATATACAGCCTTCCTGGGGCAATACAAAATAGTCCCCTAATTTTACAAATATATATTTTTAATTATTCTAATGTATTCCTAGCAAATAGATAAGGCTTCTTAATGTACCTATGCTAGTTGCATTTGCAGTAGTGGCTCAACTGGTAAAGCATAAGTTTAAGAAAGACACAGTCCAAAATGTCACAAGTTCAAATCCTCAAACTTACTTTTTGTTTTTTGTTTCCATTATGTTCCTAGCAAAAGATAAAGTTTCTGTATGTACTAGAGTTTCATATAGTACCTCTGATAGGCATAGAGGTAAAAGACTTGCTTTTAGCAAACAGTGTTCATGAGGTTGCAGGTTCAATCCTCAGACTTGCTTTTAATTTTTACTGAAATGTTAATATACTGTTAATTACATCCATGCTGGCTTAGGAAAGCACTGCAAGGATTATTTTTCTTTTATGTACGGTATGAAAAGAAAATGATTATTGAATGGGCTTTTAAAAAAAACTGAAATCTCTGTTCTCTGTCAGGGAGAGTGGGGATCCCTGTGTTGTTATTTAATGGGCTACCAGATTCCTTTTTTTTTATCTTTTGAGCACTACAAGGCATGTGAAGAGTAATTTAGCTGGGGTTTACCTAGCTAAGGTGGATTATGGCAGCTGACCCCTAGTAAATTAATTTTATAAATTATTCAGGAGCCACAGCAAAGGGAGAGCTGAGAGCTTGTTGTATGTTTGTGAACAATGTATGGAGACATACGTTTTTCTTTAAATATGACACATTTTCTAAAACTCCAACGATGCAATTTCTTAACTAAAAATATAATGTTTGAAAATATGTTTGCAATCTCTCAACAAAATGTTCCGAAATTCTTTAAATCTTAGGATCTCTGGTATACTAATGTAAGATCTATGTATATTACATTAACAACTTCCATGATGTTAAATCATCTCTTAATTTGCATTTCAATACAGTATATAATAATTTATATTCTTCTTCCTTTCTGACTTTTCAAATGTTATACAATGTTTACACCTAAATACTTATTTATAGAGATGGACGAAACTGGTGAGTTTCCTTCCAATCGCGGCACCTAACAAATTTCTGAAAATCTAGATTGAACTAGAATTTTTTGAATTTTCAATAGGATTTTCGAATTTTTCGATAGACACGTTTGATTTTTCTAAAGTATTTTCGATTTTCGATTTTCCAATGGATTTTTTGAAGTTTGTAATGGAATTTTCAAACTTTTATATGGAATTTTATATGTTTACTTTTTTGAATGTTTGATTTTCGATAAAAGTTTAGAGTTTGAACATTTTGAAAAAATCCTTTGGATCCATGGATTTTAGTAACCGGCAGTTCCAAATCGAAACCAGGTTAATTTCAAAAGTGGGATTCATCAGTACTTATATGTTGATAACATCCTGAAACTTTTGATATATATATAATTTATATATTTCTCAAAAATGTTTAATATTAAAGTGTGTTTCGAAAAAATAAATTTAATTACTTAATGTGTGGGCATGTAAATAAATAAAGAGGTAAATAAAAAAGATTTATTTTTGTTCAATCCACTGTTAAAGGGCATATTAACCTTTAAAACAAAAAATCTGGTGACTTGTCAGTTATCTGCCCCCAACCCCAGCTGCTATTTTTACCAGTTTATTATGCATTTGTAATCAGATATTTAATAAGTTCTATTCCTTTCTGGCAAAGGTATCTGCCTCATTCCTCTGCTCAGTGAGCTTTTTATAAGCTTGAGCATGTGCAGTGGAAACATAAGAGGAAACAGCAGTAAATCATTGGCTGTGATGTCAGTTGTCACAACCTTGATTGACTGTATGAAGCTAGCTTACTCTGCCAGAATTAATATCTGGTTAGTAATACAGTAATAAAGTACAGGTACAGTAATAAAGTGCTAGATAAAGCAGCAGGTTTGGGGGCAGGTTTGGGGGCAGGCAACTGACAATTGACCAGTTTTTGTTTTAAGGGTGAAAAACTCAACCATTTAAATGCCCTAGTAATAAAAAACAAACCTCTTCCTATACGATTTCCAATAAATATTTAGCTAGTTTTCGATAGGCTTGTGAGAAGTTTTACTGGGGGGCCCTGGAAGATGAATGAATATAATTGTTCAATAAGTACATTTATGGCCATTCAATTGTCCACTTGTGAAGATATTTATTTATCTATTTGTTAATTTATTTATTTCTTGGACCCCCATCCCCAAATTGCATTTTTGTTGCCCTATAAATGTCATCTTTATAACACACAATATTGTGATAGTTTTTGGTAAAAAGGTAACAACATAAAATCAATGAATCTATACAGTAAATCCCTTTGAGAAATAGTGTAATGAAGCACTGGGTCCTGGAAAGCTCCCAGCATGTAAAATATTGCCTTTAGCACTAAACTATGTAAATGAACAATAACGCAATGTTTATAGCTATCCAGTGTTACCTCCCCAAAGGATGGTTCCTGTAATACAGGTTAGAATCCATACTGCTGCTGGTTACTGTACAACAATGCCATTGACCTATTTCTACATACTTCAAAACTAAATGGATTTCTTTGTGTTTTTGGCCTGCAAGGGATTCTTCAAAAAAACTGCATCTTTTTGAAATAGTATTTTGTATAATTTGAAAAACTCGAAAATCAATGAACCTTACATATCCTCTCTAGTTTGATTTCTGATTTATGCCCTTTAGCTACAACAAGAAGGTTTTAATTATTATTTAATATGCACCATATAGTATTTTCAGAGAGCCTGGACCATTTCGCATTATACAAAAAAATACTTACAGCTCATGTTTCTATACAGACGAACAGTAGCAATACATAGAATGCATATCATCCTACTTGGCTTTCTTTGTTACCTTCCTAGTTTTTCCTGCAGTGTATTCAGTGAGAATTTTTTGCTCTGAGGATGGATGTTTAGACTTGAGATAACTCTTTAAAGGGTATATTCACCCCTTAAAGTAAGGTAAATTGCATCCCAAAACCCATAATTACTAGTGATGGCCCGGTTCACGGATCCGCGGTGGATTTCCCTCATTCGCGAACGGCGGATATCGCGGATTTTCCGGATTTACGCCTTCCGAACTTTTCTGAGCCGCATTTCCGAAAATTTTCTAAATTACGAGGATTTCTCGTATTTTCGAAAATGTACAAAAAAACGTATTTTCGAAAATTTACGAAATTACGAGGACTTCACATATTTTCGGAAAAAAATTCATTTTAATGGGTCTGCTTGCGGATTTTCGAATTTTCGAATTTTCACGAAAATTCGTGGATCCTCAAGCGGACCGGATTTTGTGAGTTCGGACATCTCTAATAACTACTAGTTAGAAAGCTGAGAGATGTAGGGCTAATCTGTTAGGCACCAAAAATGATGCTCTCCCTCTTCCCTCTGTTTCTCAAAAGGTTCCACCTCCTCTTCAAGCTCTCCAAGCTTTTTTACGTGCTCAGAGAAGGCAACTAGGAGAAAACGATTTAGTCATTGGCTGTAATGTTATCGGTTACATCCATGACTGACAGTTGCTAACTGGATGTACCAGGAAGCAAAAAGAGAGGCAACAGAACATAAGGTAGCATTTCAGGTTAGTGTAATATTTCAACTATTGCAGCTGTGGGGTTCAGGTGGGGTTGAGGGGTGAACTTGTCCTTTAAGAGATGACAATTTTTTGTTTGCCTTTCATTGAATGGGTGACAGGTAGAGATGGCAGAAACTCTCCAGTTTCATTCTATTTTCAGATTCCTGGATTTCTGGAAAATCCCGAAGATCCGAAAATGGAACGAATTTTCGATTATTATCAAATGTTCAAGGCTATTTTTGATAATTTTCTAAAATAATCTTAAATGTTCGATAACCCTTGAAAATATGATTAGAGGCTACTTTCGGGTTTCCGATCATATTTTTGTGAGGATTATCGAATGTTCAATACTATTTTCGAAAATAGCCTTAAACATTCGATAATAATAGAAAATGCACTCCAAAGTTCCGGAATCCTGACGATCCGTCCAGATTCATACGGATCATTCAGATTTCGGGACCAAGGGGTTCCATGTTGGATCCAGGTCTAAGTCGGACCCATATCCCATCTCTAGTGACAGGTGAAAATTTGGTTTTGTATCTTTTAGCTGGAAAAACAAATTTCCATTTAACTGCAATACACCTGTGCAAGAATAGACATTAATCTACTCTATACAGGTACATTACTGTTTAAAATTTTTGCTGTGTAATAGTCCCAGTATAATAAGTGTAAATAGGTGTGGATAGTTAATGCTGCATATTTGTGAGCAAATCAGATTCAATTAACAGATCCATTTGGTGTTCTTCTAATGCAAACTAACCAGAACATAATGATTCCCATAGAAACAGCTTAAATATATCTACAAATAATATAGACTGAACAGTCTGCAGCCATGGCATCAGAGGGGTAAACTGCAAACAGATGTTCCATGTTGATATGTTTCGGAAAATAGCGTTGTTATACGTCCAATGCAACATAGAGAATAAGAAATAAGAAGGATCAAGGTACAATGTTCCGGGCCTTCCGTCTACCTGCACATTTGGTTAATGGTGGACGTATCACATACTGACAAACGTGGAATGATAATAATCAGTCAGTGTCACCAGAGAAAAGGTGCCCACCTCCTTTTTACAAATTACCCAATTAAAGCAAACACGTCGGCTATAAAAGTCAAAATCAACAATGTTCCGTCCGCTGACAGACCATCTAACATATGAAATCAATATCACTTTCTAGCAACAAAGAAACAGTACTTACTGTACCACCTTTTTAGTCAAATAAAACAATCGATCATATCTTAGTATTTATCGAGCGAAAGCTTGAGAAGAATTCAGAAAACAATCTTACTTATCTTCAAACTAAATGCAAGGTTAAGACATCGCACTCACCTAGATGTTTGAGAAATGTTTTATAAATACTGAAAGTTAAAGTGTTTGTAAAACTTATACCAAGAGGGTCGAACTGTGAAGATCAGTTTCATAAACTCTTGCAGCTAGAGATGGCCGAAACTGTCAAGTTTCGTTCCGTTTTTGGATTTACAGAACTCTGGAAAATCCCGAAGATCCAAAAATCCGAAAACGGAACATACTTTCTGGACTTCATAAACCCATTTCCGAGGATTATCGAACGTACAAAGATATTTTTGAATAATAATGTTCGATAATTCTTGAAAATATTATCAGAAACTGAATTCGAATTTCTGGTCGTATTTTCAAGGATCCGCAAACGTTCGATAAATATAGAAAATAGGCTCCAATGTCCCAAAATCCGAATGATCCGTCTGGTTCTGTGTCAGATCCGGGTCCAAGCTGGACCCGGATCCCATCTTTACTTGCAGCTAGAGATGTTCAAAACCGGCGAGTTGATTTAAATTTTTGAATTTACGGAATTCCCAAAAAATTAAAAAATCAGGAAATTAAAAAAAAAAGTAAATGGGGGAAAAAATCTGCAAGTAAAGTAAGGGTACATAAAGCATGAGAACTTACTGTGGATGGCCTAGGCACCTAGGAAAAGGTATGGGGAACACGTATGAACCACCAAAATTTAAAAAAAATTGAATTCCCTTCACGCAAGCTATTTTCGAGGTTCAGCGTGTATTTTCAAGGCTACTTTTCGGATTAAAAGTAGCCTTGAATATGTGGTAATCCTCAAAAGCAGCTATATATCAGCAAATGAGGCGGAGCACTCATCTGGATTTTCTTAATAACGGAAGTTTATTCAAACATAGTGGTCACATCAACGCGTTTCAGCCAACTTGAGGCCGTCACACACCCCTTCCAATAACTCCCTCCTATGCTGCTGTAGGTTCCTCCTCCCACCCAGTGGAAATTCATCCATGTCAATTTCTAAAATGCATGCCATCTGAAGTGCAATCATATAATGCATAGTGAATAAATATGGAGTTTTAAAAATAAATATTAGAAAATAGACTTAAAAGCAATGACATATGGTATATCAGCACACTTTCCCCATATTGATTGTATTATACACTGAGTCACATATCTTGACCTCTCAACACCTTTAATATTTATTTTTAAAAGTTTTTAACTTGTGTTAAAAACTACAACTCCCAGCATTCCCTGGCTGCACAGAATGCTGAAAAATTTAGTTTTTATACACCCTGGAATAAAGCAATTTTTCTGACTTACAGATATTAAAAGCCCATAGTCCTGCTATAGCATTTCCTACCCAAGGGCGCGAACATGCAAGTGATCCATCTGCCCTTCCCTTACATCCATAGCTATTACACTATTGGACTAGGGAAGGATTATATACAGTAGGTCACTAGGCAGTAGGAGTCATGAACCTTACCAAACTTGCTCTCCTTTTCATGTTCCAACTACCTGCCAGCTAGAATCCAGGTGGAATATCTGTAATTTACCTACAAGTCGGAAAATAGACCCAGGCAATCCTGCCACAATGTGTGGATGAAACTAAACAGCCCCATTGGGTGACCTGAGACCCTATAAAGGATCCAGATTAACATGCTAGGTTCACAGAAAGTACCAGATTTACAGTTGCTATGGGGTTCGGACTTAGGAGCACATGATACTAATTGGCTTTATAGATCAAGGTGAGGTGGTGTTAAAGGAGCTACAAGCTCCCCACAGAGTATAAAATAAAATATTCTTATAACAGAAGGTACCTCACAGCCTCACATTATTATAATAGCATTGCCCTAATAATTTAACATATAAACATATATTTCTCCCTCCCAGCTACATACAAAGTATCATCCTTTATATCCTCTTTCCTGTGTATCATACAGAAAGTTTTTTTTGTGATTGGTTAAGACTGTCACATGTTTTACAGATAGCACATCATTAGGTGTTATACTGACATTACCTCTTCCTTTCAGTATCCACATGGAGACCCTTTAGCAGTCACAGGGGTGTGGTTTAACCTCCCATTCTGACTATCTCATATTAAAATAGGAATCTCAGCTCTGTAAGTAATTGTATGTATTTTTACTATACTTTATATACATTTATTGATGGTCATTTAAATGGAAATAGTGAGATAGTACACACATATACACCTTTTCCATATTTAATATCATACACCCCCACCTCATTGGTAGCTCCTAAAAACTCAATGCAATCTCCTATGAAGATGTTCTCACACTTTTCTGACTTGCTTTAAAATATCAAAATATCAAGTGGTAAATGTGTAATTATAACGAAAATGCTTGGTATTAAAATTAGCCTAGCTTGGCTTTCATTATATTACATATGCATATCACAATTATTATGCATATTTAATGGAGACTTTATCATTCATTCAGATATGATAGAAAGCCTTCTGGCCATTAAGTCAATTGACAGAAGGCAAAAAAAATTATCTCGTCAGGCAGAAATAATAACGTCCTATTTCCATTCCTAGATTGGTGATTACACAGTCACCTGTTTTTGCATTATACTTTGATGATTAATTGCAAAGATGATATCAAAAACTTTACTGGGCAGAACAAATTTGTAGTAATGACTTTAATAGTCGAAATAACTATTTCTTAGTATCTATAAGTACTTCACTGGAGGGATCAAGAATCTTTACCTGTCTTCTTTTAAATAAACGATACATTCAGACTACAACACATTTTTTTCTTGACTTTAAATGATAGGTTCACTATCCTTTTTTTGCCTTAATTGAAGAACAGGTCCCAAACTGTTTCCAGCTTTTCTTAGCACGTGCACGCTAATAAGAGCTATCATTTAGTTAACCTGTCAGAGGAGCCAGCAGTGGATTGTGCTCGTAGGTAAGTTTCCTCCCTTTATTCACATCTTCTGTTGGATTAATTAAAAAAGAGGAGGTAAGACATAGCTTCTTACCCTCCTGTTCCTTTAAAACCCTTAGTTATTGCCCCTTTTTATGTAAATTCCTAAAGCAAAGAATTCAGAAAAATTACATGCAAAAATTTGGTACAGAAGTTATATATTATATATACACCCATATATTTCTTCTGGCACTAGATTTGTCCCAGAAGGGTCTGGGAATAAGTGTTCCATAGCTGGGCAATGATGGCTCATAGGTAGGGTTGCTCAGGAAAATATGTTTTCTTCATTTTTAGAATTTAATGGAATACAAGAAGAAAAGGTAGAACATTTTTTTAAAAACTTCTATTCAGATAACTGCTGTACTTTATATCAACAAACTGTTTAATTAAAAGAGGCCGTAATGGAAAATAAATACTTTTAATCTAATAATTAATACTTGTATGTATTTCCGAGGATCTGAGGTGTGTGTGTGTTGCTGCATGCCTTCAATACAGTACTTGATTTGCTTAGTCTCAGTATCCTCCCTATCTTAACCGACAGCTCGTTCCATCTGATAATACTATCTGTGAGGTCAAGCATGCTCCGTAATGAATATGAGGCTGCAACGGGAGAGGGAATTTCCCACCATGCAATTCACACATGGCAAAACTGTTCAAAGCAGAAGAGTTTATGATACTGAAATAAAGCACTTGATAGCTGAAATGTAAGATGGTTCAGATTGCATATCTAAAGAAATAGGGGACAAGACAAAATAGTACAGTGATAGTTATGAACAATTATAGTTTCCAGTAATGGGCAATTTAAAAAAAGCAGTGTAGATGTCCTTTGATTAAAGGTCTAGTCGCAGATTTTTTTATGCGTGTTCATTTATAAAAAAAAAGTTGCAATAACTATCTTGAGAAATACACTAGGGATAAAGAATAAAAAAAGATGAGATATCCTACTATATATCAATAAGCCTGTGAAACAGGAAATTAATTTATTTTTCATTGATAGAATGATAATAAAGGGATGAACACAGATAAATAACGGCAAATGCAGATGCAGTAACACTGGTATAACAATATATAAAGTATTTGTTCATGCTGTGCTAAATTTAAATGTTCTACAATGATTTTATGGTTGCATAATTTTTACTGCTGTTTTGGTTGACTCATAGTAATATTTTGAAGATGATAAGTAGGATAACTGAATAAACTTAGAATTAAGTAGAAATATATATAGATATACTATATTTATATACACACACAATAGAAGGACTGTGGAAGCACTCCTAAAGCTAAATGAGGAAAGCGGCCTTCCATTCATTGCTTTATATTAAAGGCATTTTAAAAAGCCAATGGGATGGTGGGGAGTGAGAAAGGCTTTTGGAAGGCTTTTCATTCCTGTGATCACAGTAATGTATACTAAAACCCCTTTGTTTATTATGTATGCCAGCGCGCAGATAACATCATATTGTATGGGGCCTAGGAATGTGCATTAATGATAATTAAAATATTTGACCAGATCAGTAGCACTTCCGCAAAATGTAGTTGTAAATTTAGCCTAAGGCGTGCTTCCACAGTCCTTCTATTGTATGTATTTATTAGGAAGCCTGGTCAAGCTTCCATGTGGTAATAGCACCCCCAACACACCCCTTTAAAGGGTATGTCCACCCTTGAATTTTTTTTTTGATATATCATTCCCCTGTCCCCCCAGCCCCAACCACTCTATTTTGATTATTAGAAAGTGCCCCAAACTTTACTTACCTTCTCTCTTTCCTCCGCCGCACTGCCAGGCCCTCTGCTTGCAAGAAAATGCAAGCAGAGGGGCAGGACCAGCAGTCGCATCTGTGATTGGCTGAGCGGCAGCCAATCACGGACGCAGCTGCCGGGAGTTCAGTGCGGCAGAAGAAAGAGGGAAGGTAAGTAATGTTTGGGGCACTTTGTAAAATAAAAAATATAGCGGTTGGGGCTGGGGGGACAGGGGGAATGTTATATGGAAAGGGTTTTATGGTAGGGGGAGGGATCCTAATCGGGATGGAGAGGGAGGGAGAGGGAGGGGGAGAAGGGCTGCAGTACGCATGCCAAACTTCTCCCGGAGGCCAGATAGGAGGCAGAGTCCTATATGGACTCTGCTATCCTCCTGGTGGGCAGGTTTTGGGACTTTGGGGGGGACTACAGGAGAACCATATGGAGCTGGGATGTGAGGTAAGGATTTTATTACACTACATGATGGGGCCATTACTGGGGGGATTATAGTTTTGGGGGTGGACATGCCCTTTAATGGGAGGTCCTATGCCTTTAAAATAAAGCACTGGATGGACGGCCTCTTCCCTCAATTTTAAAAAGACAAAGGGCTGGGGGGAAGTAAGAAAGCCTGTTATATGGATCCAGTGCGCAAGTATGAGAAATGCAAAAGTTTTCTCATTGTAATTGAAGTAAAAAAAGTTAGGACCTTCCAGACTGGGGTTACCTTGACGTGGTTGGAAGGCTTTTCATTCCTGTGATCACAGTAATGTATACTAAAACCCCTTTGTTTATAATGTATGCCAGTGTGCAGATAATATCATATTGTATGAGGCCCAGGAATACTGTATATCTTGTAATACAATCCGCGGTGCACTCCAGGGTCTCAATCAAAGAAACAAATTTATTGTGTTCAAATCAAACTTAAATTTTCAATTTTATCAACTCACAATAATGGACACTATTGATGACCAAAATGCACTGAAGCTTGATGTGAACACAATAAATTTGTTTCTTTGAATTAGACCCTGAATTGCTCCATGAATTGTATTACAAGTTGGATATTTCTGTGGCGTTTTTACAGCACCCAGGCAGATGGTTATAAAGAGCAGAGAGTGGCCGTGCAATGGACATATATATATATAAAACTATATATATATATATATATATATATATATATATATTATAAAATAAAAGCGTTTTAGGTGTATATTTCTGGTGTTCTGTGCCTGTTATAATTTTTGAAGTTAAATGATTATAAAATATATATTTTAAAGGCAGTTAAATCCCCTCCCTCTTTCCCTTTCCCAGTGATAGTAACCTGGGTGAGGAAAATAAAGTGCTAGGTCCTCACCCTTGGTCTTACCTAATTCCTTACAAAGAGCCTTGCAAAGTTAGCTTTGTGAAGCCAGCTCCGGGCCCACCCCCACCATAATTCTGTATCGAATAAATGGGAAGTCACGTCTGCAAGGGGCGAGTTTTCCCATTGGTCAGTCCAAGAATATGACGGGAGCCAAGAAAGTGGCTTCACAAAGCCAACTTTGCCAGTCTCGCTCTGGAACTAGATGAGGAAGTAGCTTTCAAAGTCTTATCAGGGACTTCCAGATTGGTGTAAAGACTACTGTATAGAAAATACTCTGTGCATAGAGACAGTGAATACTGGGGTCAGAGGATGTAGCCCTTTGAAGACTACATGAGTAGTACTGGCAACAACATGGAAGCCTTCTTATTTACAAAATCTATTATTTACATGTACATAAATCCAACTTACTAGAGAACAATCTTACAATGTATAGATGTTCTGGGAAGAAAAGCTTTCAGATTAGGATTTAAAAGTTCTCCTTTAAACACAGTTTTAAAATAATTCACAACTTAAAGGAGAAATCCACCCTAAAATGCAATTCCCAAGCAAATATACACAGTAAAGTCATTCAGCACTGAAATATTTGCAGTTACTGCCCCCTTGCTTAGCTCAGTGATCTCAGACATGCTCAGTTAAACTAGCTTGTCATCTACAATAAAGGGAAAGAGTTTGTTGCTTATTGTGTAAGGGTAACATAGAAAAAAGTTGTACATTATTATTACTTTCAGTTCCTGGACCACAAGTCAGGGAGAAATGGGTTTTTGGGTTTCTTCTCCAGGGGGAAGTAATGTATTTGCTGTAAAAAGCATCGATTACAGGAGGTACAAAATGGTGTTTGGTCCATTTTAAAGGAGAAGATAAGATTACATACAGATTTATTTCTTTTTGAAGAAGAAAGGTGATGGAAAGGGCACTAATCATCTATTAATCATCTATTAATCATCTATTAATCCTAAAATTTGAGGTGCTACATAAAAAAAATAATGTATATTTGAGCAACAAAAGAGAAGTAGTCTAGTAGTCTATTCCTGTGTTGAAGATACAGTATTTACATCAAAAACATTTAAAGCACAGAACCAGGGGTCCAGAAGAGAAATCTAATAAATTAATATAATACATTAACGTGCATATTGTAACATCTTGCATTGGTAACGTGTGCCTTGGAGTCTTGGTCCTATTAATATCCAGGTGAACCTGGTACCACCTAAACCACTTTTTATCCTCTTTGCTGTTCTGCAGTTTATTCCTGTTACACTGCAAAGATTGAGGTTGTAGTAAAATGTAAAGAGTTAGGGCTAGCAACACCAGCGCAATTTCTCCCATGCTAGCGGTTATGTTTGAGATCTGTTACTGCACACAAGTCGCAACACAGCACAGTAATGTTAGTGGCCACATTGCATGCGCTGCAATCTGTTCTCAGAGCACATGCTCTCCGATTGCACACTGTTGTGCAGAATGCAGCTAAAATGGAGGTTAACGTGAGTTAAATCTTTCCTAGTGTGGCCCCAGCCTTAAAGGAGAACTAAAGTCTCCTGACAAAAATGCCCCAATAGAAAGAGCACATTCACAAAGATAAAGAAAAACAATTAGACAAAAACAATATCAATAAAGCTCCTAGAGATGGGTTGAACGTGCAAAAATCCTTTTCGCTCATATTGTGTTTTGGCACTCCGCATAATGTTTTCTAGATTTCTCGTAATTTCAAAATATTTCAGATTTTCTGAAAATTCAGAGTATTTTGAAATTATGAGAAATTGGAATCTACGTTCAAGAATTGAATGTCTTTTCCTGTGCAAACTTCTTATTAAGTCTTGAAACCCCAGACTTCTCATTGCTATGGCTAACTGGGGGTTGGCACTGATAAAAAAAATAGCTGCCTTTGGTTAAATGGGAACATGTGGCTTGAACATTGTTCAAGAAAATTGGAAAATTCAGAAATCCTTGAATGTTCTGTAATTTTCGAAAAATTTTCAAAATGCTGTTCGGAAAAATCCGAAAAGTGGAACTCCAGAAAATACACAGAACCACGGATCTTGGAAATTAGCCTCAGAATTGTGTTTGGATCTGCATTTCGGTTCATTTCTAATGCACTATGGTTCATTTCTAATTTTAAGCTGATGTAATGACACATATTCAAAAATGGTAGTCGTTCGTAGCCTCAAAACTATAGACCTGTAAGTTTAAGATCAGTGGTGAGGAAAACACTTGAAACTTTCTTACGGGAATTTGTCTCCAGAACTGATCTAATAATAGAAATCAGCATAAATTCATGGGAAACAGATCAAACTTGCTTGTTATTTATGAAGATGGAAGACTTAAGATTCTGACATAGAAGTGGGCATGTCTTGTAGTTAGTAATGATGGGATCCGGGTCCGACCCAGATCTGTCACAGAACCCCTCAGTTCTGAAATCCGAATGTTCTGCCCGGGCAGATTGTTTAGGTTTTGGGACTTTCTGGACTTCGGGGAACATTTTTGATGATTATCAAATGTTCAAGGCTATTTTCAATAATCCTCGAAAACAGTTTTTGGTGGATCCAGAGAGGACTGGGTAAGTTTCTAAAATTTAAAAAATTGAAAATTATTGATTCTGTTTCATCCAGTGATCTTTCCTGTTGCCTGTTAGAGTCAGGATGGAGTTTTCCCCCTTTTTCTTTTTGCCTTCCTCTGGATCCACTATTAGGTAGGTTTCATGAGTAGGTTAATATAGTTTGACTAGATGGACATGCCTTTATTCAACTTCCAAACATTATTTATTAAATCTTTTTTTTAAATTAAATTTTTTGTATAATTCTAAATTAGTCTAAAGTTCTTTATACTCAAAACTATACAGCCACTTTCATTTGTTGAACATCTGTGTTTGTTTTTGAATGGATATATTTATAGGGGGTGCTATGTTTAGACATGTTTCAACATTAGTTGGATGTTGTACCAGGAATCCTAATACAGCATTGGAATTCCATTCTAAATTAGGCACCATTTTTAATCTGTAAGAATTATAATGCCACTAATTATACTGCAGTGTTAACTTTGTCCTTATTTGAGGGAAACCACCCCTATATAGAAATACCCCCAATATTATTTAATCTTTGTTCCTAACTAGTTACATAGCAGCTACCCTTACCATGCACATTGTATGTATCTTAATAGAAAATAAGGCAGTAATGTAGACATGTGCTCTGCATAGTTGAATATTGTGTGATTATTAATTTTGTGAATCAGTCAGCAGTGGTAAAGCCTGCTGGGAGTTTGGCCTGCACTTTCAGTTGAAGCTAAATCTCTTGCCTAGAGAAAAGTAAATGTTTACATTGATACTACAGGCTGCTCTTCACTGTAGAGTAAATTTTTACATTCTTTATGTATTACAGCCACTTCCGGGGCCCATTAGGGATGTCTGAATGTACTGAAATGTGTTCTGCTTGCAGATTCACAGATTTTTTTAAAAAAAAAATCTAAACATTCGAAATTATGCAAGTAGACCCATTGAAGTCAAGTTCCACCTAAAATGAAGGTATAAATAAAAATGGTTATTTGCTGTAATTCGCTTAGGTACCTGGGAAATTGTCTTAAGAATATGTATCAATGCCCTAAATCTCTAAATAAAAATCCATTACCAGGAACTTCATGTGATTCCTGTTTTGGCATTCCACGTAGTATTTTTGAGATTTCTAGAAATTCTGAAAATTGTTGATTTTTAAATTTGAAATTCCTAGAAAAATCGAACATTTTATAGTTCGAAAATTGTCGATCGTTCAATAATAATAAAAAAATCAATCACATGGTTCAAAAAAAATCCAAAAAAGTCAGAGATCCACAAAGTCCGAGTTGTGGCGGACCCATGAAATCCAATTTGGAATCGTGTTCTGGTTCTGGTCCATCTCTAGTTCCCAGTGAATTGATAAAATGAATAAATCAGCAATAATGGGTATTTATTTTAGCAATAAACACTAATATTCTTGTAGGTAAATAGTAGACATTTAATGAAAACACTATGGGGGTTATTCAATAAAAGTTCTTATACTTTAAAATGGTGCTAATTTTGCCCCAACCAATCAGATGTTAGCTTTTAAATGTTACATAAGTTCTGATTGGTTGGGGCAAAATTAGCACCATTTTAAACGATAAGAACTTGTTTTCACAAGCTTCGGTCAAATAAAAACCCAACAGAAGATACTGTATACTGTCGGGGAAATGTTAACACTCTTGATGGCAAATTTATAAAAAAAAAGGATTGACTAAGGTGCTGAAAAATACCAAGGAACAATTTAAGAAAAAAATCCATCAAGCTCAGTTGTATGAAGAACGGATGTTCTGAACATAATGTTGCAACCATAATATATTTTGGGGTGAAAGGTTAATAAAGAATTAAGTAGCTCAGAAAATTAACTTAAAGGTGTGAATTTTTTTTTGTTCTAATTTAGTTAAACATCTTGCATCTCATTATAACCAAGCCATTGACTACAGGGCTCTAGATGACAACAATCTGAGATTCCTTTTACATCTTGGTTAGTGAAACGTTTGACAACAATGGTGTTGAAATCTAATTCTTCACTCACATGAATATTACCTCCCGCGGAGGAGCCAAATGAATAATTGTCAGACGAGGAAGAGGATGATTCATGGTTCCATGTCAACCGTAAAAATAAACAAATGACATAATAGGCAGGAGAAAAATGTATTTTGTAGAAACGCCAGGAATATGGGGCAAATTGAAAAATTACTTGGAATAAGAATGGCAAAAGAATGAAACAGAACCTGAGGGACAATAAATTGGGATGAATCGTTATTTTATTAAGAACTTTAACACAATTGTTCGGGTATCCAGAGCAAATACATTTTGAAGGTTTACATTGATTTACTGAAATGATATGAAAATAAAGCATGGATGCCACTGCACATTGAAATTTAAAAATGCCAACCTTTTTATTTTACACAATGCAATTGTAAATACAAAAATATTGATATTGATAACTTCACACAAACCATTAAAGTTGACCCAAAACCAGCCTGCTCCCCTATCCTCTGTCCTGTTGATAGTACCCAAGTGGACCCCTGGGTCTTATCGTATTGCTATAAACAAAGCCTCCAAAGTGGGCTTCTGAAATCCTGCCCCCTTTACTTCCCAATATTCAACCAATGGGAAGACGTGCTCCTTGTTGGTGCCAATGGTTGAATATTGGGAAATAAAGGGGCAAGCACCATCACAAAGCTGACTCAGGAGGGGGGCCTTAAAGGGTAAAATTGCCATTAACATTTTAATATAATTTCTTTATTTGATAAATGTCATTTAAGACATTAAAGCAATGGGACACAAAAAGTCTAATATGATTTAGACCTCAAGTCCTTACTCATAGACTCACATTTTTGTTCCCCAATTAAAAAGGCCATATTGGCTGATCAGATTGATACAACCAATGAACACATTTACATAGCTATATAGCAAACATGGCGTTCATTTTTTTAAAGGCAAGTTATACCAAACACAGTACATGGGGAATTTAAAAGGGATAAGCTAATATTTGATTGGTTGGGGCAAAATTAGCACCATTTTTAATGATAAGAATTTTTATTGAATAACCCTTTATGTCTTTTTGAAACATCGTCACAGAACAAAAATGGTTAACCTAACCAATAATCAATGACTGTCCAATGAAAATCAAGGCTGGGGTAAAAAGAAGGATATTAATGGCAAGAAAACACACCAGGCAGCAATTGCTGTATCCAAAAGACACAATAAGAGCAACACCTTGTATGCAGTGCAGTGAAGAGTGCTGATTACATGGGGTAGAATAAACAGCAGCAGCACCTATATATGGTCCAGAACAGAATTGCCATTTCCACAGATTAGGACGCAGCCACATACCTGAATCGTAAGGGGAAAGGACATGCATTTGAAGACTGTAATGGTAATGTCTTGGACAAAGAAGAAGACTGGTATAAACAAGGTGGGGACAAAGCAATATATCCAGAAATAAAGAAACCAAGCCTGAATAAAGATGTTTGTGTGTACGTGTGTGTGTGTGGGGGGGGGGGGCATCCTTCCCTTACACTGGAAGCTTAATAGCACCTATTATCTACTGACGCATCAGTTTTCAAATATAGTAAATGTATTTAACAGAAGACACACATAGCTAAATACTGTAGACATAGGGAATTCCAGTTAATGGTTTGTGTTTGTCAGTAAAGTTCTTGATTTCACACATTTTATAAGTAATGGAAATTAAAGTCAATACAGTTAATTCCTTGCATCAGAAAATGTTTAGATGGTTAAATCAATGTGGATCATAAAAAAATAATCATATGGTCCAAAGCATTAAATAGTATCTCCATCCTATCAATAAATATAAACCTAGTATTCATAATACTTACAGAACTAGGTTCACATCTCCTCTGCTGCTGGGAGCTAGTTACGAGCTAGCTCAGCAGCAGAGTAGGCAGCTTAGGTAGCAACCATCAGCCATTGGTAAAGATGCCAAAGTGTGCATCACAGCTTTGATTGACAGATGAACGGGGAAGCTGCAGAGGAGAGGAGAGAGCTACGGTGAGAGTCTTGACAGATTTTTGGATAAAACACACAAGAGCATAGTTGTGTTCTGTTTTATTGTTTGTGGAGTTTTTTTGCCATAGATTTTTACACTATGGGAAATGTGCTTTATGAAAACTGAACCATTAGGAGAAATTACGGAGAAGGATTGCGGAACTTAATGAAAAACATACATCTTTTGCACAGGCTATATTCCCTCAAGAAATCATAAAAGTATTAACTTTGACAGATTCCGGTCTGTATAATAAAATAACATAAAAGTAGAATTCTCAGTATGTGCATATTTATGAGTAATCCTTCAAATATGAATGCAAAAGATGGCTGCCTGTGACATAAATAATATGAATGTTTTGTCCTTAAAGAAGTTTACATGCTGTGAATTTGTTATCAGTCTTTATGCTGCATGAGTTTATCATTTTAACTTTGATTTTCTCATAAATAAATACAAGATGATAAGATATACAAAGCCTCACCCACAAGAACAATGGCTTCATTTTCCCCAGGTCTTGAAATATAATAATTCCTAGAACCTTATTCATTTCGGATTTTCAATGACAGATGATAATTCAAAACAATACCCTGAAAGTCATATATAATATGCATTTGATTTTGATTTTGATACAATTGGTATTGATAGCTAGGAGTCTACTTATCAGGAGGCGAAATAATATTTCCACTATTAAACATGTTTTTATATTTTTTATTTTTCCCTAAAATGATTGTTTATTATGCCATTAATACTCTCCAATCAAAACAAAGTAAAAAAAAAAAAAAACACTTACTGGCAAAGGGGTGTGTGTCAGTTAAAGGACAACTCTACCCTGATAATAACATCTTTTAGAAAGAATGGCCTCTTTAAAATATTTGATATATTCTACTTTGTCCCCTGAATTCATTACTGTATGCCTGGTATGCTTCTGGATACCTCATGGAAACTGAGCAATTTAGTGAGCTGGTTATGAGCTTGAGCATGCTCAGAATAGGCAGCTAGGGGATTAGTATTCAGTCATTGGCTGAGATGACAACTGTCAAATCCATAACTAACAATTACTAACTGTATGAACAAGGAAGCAGAAACAGGGGCAACCGGACACTGCACAGGATTTCAGATTAGACATATATATTTCAGATTTCAAACTATTATAGTTTAGGGTTTGGGGTGTGTGTGATTTACCTGTATAAAAAAGTTTTCATTTAAGGGCTGGAATTGCCATTTAATGGGGGGAGGGGTATTATCCTGAGCAAGACAAGTTCTTCAGGACAGGGGTATCCTAATTTGTCAAGGTATGATGCACTATATCTATTCATCTATAATAATGTATATATAATTTATATGTATGTGCATTCTTAAGATATTTGTTGAGCCCTTTATTTTTTATTTTATCATTTATGCTGGTGTGATGTCATGCCACAAGGCTGCACAGAAGTGAACTTTCCTGACAATGGTCTTGTGACAACAAATCTCTGTGGCTACTTTTCTGCACCTTGTGCCCCCCAATGTAGTGCACAGTGAGATTCCTTGCTCGCACTAAGATGGGTGTGGGGTGATTTAAACTCAAGACTACTCTCCGGTATCATAACTAGCTAGCGGTGGTAGCAGTGTAAATTGAGAAGTGTATGGGTCGTTGGTGACAGACTGAAGCAACATTTACAATAAAATGTAATTTGCAAAAGATTATATTGTTTTGTATACAGGAATATGCCCAATAGCACTAGCATATTTCCCGGAAGTGAGTGAATAACTTAAGGGGCCCTTTGTTCCATACCTTCTAACATTTCCCCAACGTTAGCCTAAAGTTCAGACAAACACCTGACAATCATTTTTGAATGAACGTTGGAAACGCTATCCAACTAGTTGAATATGTAGCTAGGTGGAGCAATAATGTGTGATGTATAGTAGTGATATCTACAGTGTCAAGTGTGAATTTGTTAAAATAGTAATAACAATTAGTTGTCTAAATTCTGTATCATTATATTCTGATACAAAAGCAGATTTCTACAGCCAAGTAGCAAATAATCATCCTTTTTAACAATTATTGTGGTGAACAAACATTTTTGGATTGCATATTGAGATCCCATTTCATTTTGATTAACATTGCCAATAGATAGCAATTGTTTTGACCTCCCTACCTATGCTGTGTTTCCGACAGTTATTGGAATGTTCATGTTTTTTGATGCCTGTTGCGTCGATTTCATTAATATGAATATCGATTAAAAAACAAAATGTGAGGAAGATGGGGAAAAAAACGCACAGAAGCGCATTGCAGAAAAAGGCGAAGTTGGGATGAAGTATAAAGATGGATGCACACAGGAATTTCAGCAGATTGTTTAACTTCACTAATTTGACAGATAACATGGACAAATGTGGTTCAATATAATATTTGAAGTTGGCATGGCTCCCAGAATACATATCCTGACAATCTGACAGGGAAGTCTACTGTGTCATTTTATAATTTGGCTCCAGTTGACATTTCGTGTTCCAAGACATGTGAGATAAAAATTTCATGGGCCAAATAACGAAAATAATAAAGAAACCAAGCCTGAATAGATGTGTGTGGATGGTTCAACACCAACTGTCTGCCATGAGCAATGCCTTTTTGACACCTTACCCTGGGCAGTTTTGATAACATCTCTTAAGGTAGGTACACACCTTGGAATCCTATCCTGAACTATCGGTCTGATAATATTACATGCTGTGTACACAGCTTTAGCTACAATGCAATCAACACCTTGCATTCAGGAGGTCCCTGACATCTTTCTGGTATATGCTGATTGGGACACATTCCAGGGTATTTATTGCCAAATAATTCCCGTACAAGTCATTCTGAATTTAAACTAGTCAGATGAAACATCCAGTTGATCTAACTAAATAACACAGATATACCATGACCTATATAAATGAGAACCTTTACAATATTATTATTATTATTATTATTATTATTATTATTGTTATTATTATTATTATTATTATTATTGGGGTAGACAAAGGATTTACTTGAATGGGAAACAATGTAGACTAAAAAGTGTTCTTCTCCCTTTTATGTTTTTTATTTTATATACAAAATGGGTTTTTAAAGGAACTTAAAAAACAAGTATTTGGCATCCGTTTCAATTATTCACAGGGAGGTGAGAACGCTTATTCCCACCTCTCTGTGAATAATAGTTTGCTCAGGGGACCTGGAATTTACCTTACCGCGCTCCTCTCACAAGCCCCTCCTGCACAGAACAGCTGTTCTGTCCCGATCGCGCCCTATCTTTTGTATTGGCGCACATGCACCTAAGATAGGGTGCGCGGTTGGGACAGAGCGGCTGTCAGTGAAGCAGCAGCTTGCGAGAGGAGCACAGTAAGGTAAGTTCCTGGTCCCCTGAGCAAACTATTATTCACAGGGAGATGGAATAAGCTTTCTCCCCTCCCTGTGAATAATAGAAACGGATGCCAAATACTTGTTTTTTAAGTTTAGTGTTCCTTTAAATTCATATACAAAATATTTTGGTGGAAGCATAGTCAATTTGCCTTACCTGTCTAAGTGCTGTGTTGGTTTAAAACAAGGCTAGATAAGCTTCAAAGCACATGAAGAATTACCAGGCTTCCACCAAACATTGAATACTAATGTGAAAAACCATAGGAAGCCAGTGTATTTATTTCAAACACATAATTCAAAAGCTTTTAATTACATTTAATGAAAAATGTTTCTTGACCTCACATCCTGTGAATGCATGCTCCTGACAAAGAAAAATTACTTGAATTTAATTTAAGTTTTGCTTTTTCTCCATCTTTAAGTAAATATGGCAGAGGTCACAAGAAGTTTCATCTGTTTCTTAAACTATGTTAAAATGTATGAAAGTTAACTGGTCTAGCCTATAATTAGCTAACATTTAATTTAAAGTTTTTAAAGAATTCATTAAATGTAGAAGTTTGAGACTAAAATGTCCTCTGAATACATAGTAACATCAATTAATTTTAGTTAAACCAAAATAAATTGCTTAAATTAACAAGAATAAACTAACAAACTATATGGGAGAAATCCATTAACTCTTTCCTGATGATAGTGTTCATGATAGCTAAAAGCCTCCCTACATGGATATTGCACTTAAAATGTCATTGCCCCTTTCTTAACATAAATTCCTCATTTGCCATTCTATAAAAGCAGATGAAAGTAGTTTGATATTTAGGCAACTTTTTAGTTTTTACATAGAGAGATTTTGTCAAACTAAAAGTGTGATAAATCCTATTTAAGTATTTAAGATTAATGGGATATAAGGACGATGTCAATATTAAAATGATATGCTATTCTATTACCGTATATACTCGAGTATAAACCGTCCCGAGTATAACCCGAGGTACCTAGTTTTACCTAAAAAAGAAGAAAAAAGAGATTGACTTGAGTATAAACCGAGGGTGTAACCCCTACTAGTATTTGCCACTTAAGATGTTTGGAAACTACAACTCCCAGCATGCTTTAATTGATGGGAGTTGTAGTTTTCAAACATCTGCAGAAGCCAATACTTGCAAATAGGGGTAAATCCTCCTTTATTTGTGCATACATACATATTATTTGTGCATATTATTATACATATTATTTGTGCATATATACATATCCCCTAATAACCAATAACATGCATGAATACAAACAGCATACTTCTGGAAGTGAAATAAATTATATTATGCCTTTTAAACCTACGCAAGGCATAAGGATGTTGATGAATCTTGGATTTTTCTTTGTAGATAGTATTTCTGGCTGGCACACACACTTAAGGTTCATACACACGCTTGACCACAACGCACTCGTGTGGTGAACGGGCATTTCGGCTGAAAATTGCACGTGGGTATGCATTCAGTCAGGGGTCGTCCGTCGATCTGCCTGGCGCATTGACGAACGATCCCCACCTGAAACACATAACTACATGCGATTCACGGACGGAATGGCTGTTTGACACACGAATGCATCGGGGTCGTGGCTCGGTGCACACATGTGCACCTTGTATGAACCTTTAGTAAAAAAACAAAAAAAACAAAAAGGACTGACGTAGTTAGTAGTTCTAAAAAGTACTTTTGTTTTAAACTAATTAAATTATGCTAATTTGATGAAGCTAATTAATCCTAAAAAGGGACTGCTGTTTTAATTATAATATACAGCTAATTATTCCTTAAAATTTCTTCAGGGTCATCACAAAGCAATTAATTTTTAAAGGAGCTAAATGCTCCCCGCAGAGTATAAAATGAAATAGAGCATTCTTATAACAGAAGATACCTCACAGCCTCACATTATTATAATAGCATTGCCCTAATAATCTAACATATAAACACATATTTCTCTTTCCCAGCTACATACAAAGTATCATCCATTATATCCTCTTCCCTACATACACATCACTTCCTGTGTAGCATATAGATAGTTTTTTTTTATTGGCTAAGACTGTCACATGTTTTACAAACAGCACATCATTGGATGTTATAGTGACATTACCACTACATTTCAGTATCCGCATGGAGACCCCTTAGCAGTCACGGGGGTGTGGTTTAACCTCCCATTTTTACTATACCATATTAAAATAGGAATCTCAGCTCTTTAAGTAATTTTATATATTTTGTATATTTTGTCTTGTACCTAATCAGTGCTATATTTTATATACATTTATTGATGGTCATTTAAATGGTAATAGTGAGAAAGTACACACATAGATATACACCTTTTCTATATCTAATAACCTATACCCCCACATCATTGGTAGCTCCTGAAAACTCAATGCAAAAAAACTACAATGCCTGTGAAGGTATAAATATATTTATAGAAAATAAAGGAGATATATATATATAACCAATTAGCAATGTTCTATTAGCCATCTCAAGAAAGCAGCAATATTATGTAATACAATTGTTTAGGTATCAACATTACAGCTATTCATCATTTTATTCTTGTATTTTAAAAAAAGACAGCATATTCCATAACATACGACAACATGTTATTACAGTGGTAGACATTTTAGAAAGCAATACCACACCTCAATAAATAAGGTCCTACAATGCTTTCCTCTTGGGAGGTTTTAAAGTTGCAATATGTTCTCACCTCGCCCCCCTTGTGGCTCCCACTATAGGAAAATAAGCAGCATAGATATCTGATATCAAAGAAATTACTCATTTTTTGAACTGACTGCAGGTATCGACACGCACTGTATTTATGTATTATTTACAAGTTCTAGTCTTTTGTGATTCCTGCTTATAGCACTGTTTGGATGAAATCGCAAGAAAAAACAGAGACTATTAAACACAAAGTTTAAATATAGCTACAGGGACAAAGACTTCATGACAGTTTGACAGATGTCTTGGAACAATCACCCATTCCTTCATAACTAATTACAAAATCATTTATCTATAGGAAAGGACAAAACAAAAGTAATTATGAAAAACATGAGTCTTAAGGGATAAAAAGATAACATCAGTTTAAAACATTGGAATGATCATAACCATTTAGAAACTATTGGTTTTATTGAGACAATGACAGTGGTACTTTTTCAAGCCAGAGGGGACATTATTTTATTTGCCAAACACTGGAAAATATTCCTTTCCTTGTTATGCTAAACTTTACACCCAGGCTCTGGAGAATAATTTGATGAACAGTTCATTAAAATTTTCTGCCGCAGATGAATTTCAGCTAAAATACACAAATGTTTTAATTATGCATTCCTTTTTAATTACGCTAATGACTTGTAATGTGTTTATGTTGGTTTCAAGTTTAATTTCTTTTCTTGGATTAGGAAGTTGAATTAAGGATTGTGTTGATTGGTGAAATGACTTTATTGATCAATGTTTGATCAAGAGTTAATTTAAATGTGAAAGCATGCTATATCTGTAGAGGGACATGGGTTTTAATATCTCACGGTCAGATTTAAATGCACTGAAATGGAGAATGAGACTTGGAACCCTAATTCAATGTTGATAGAAATATATTGACATGAGATAGAAATTGTCTAGGGAAATAAGATCCTACTGATGTACGTCTGAAGAAAAAAAAATACTTTGCTCAGGAATAGAGTTTGGGTTTCTTTATCTGTTACATAATACAGTCCATAAAACCAGTGACCAGTAATTGCCTCTATTGGGCTAGTAAAATTGGGCTAGTAAAAAAAATTTGGTCAGTTGAGACAAGAACTGTGCCTGTGCATTGAAATTTGTGTCTTAAATGAGAACTTAAAATCAAAATAGTACATTAACTACCTATTGTAGCTCCTATTGATGCTTCAGTGCTAACTACAGCTTTGGGCTCTGGTTATAATTATCATTTATCAATAGAATATTTATTTTTTAACTTTATAGAATTAAATATATCATGTACTCATGAATATTAGATATATATGTGACCTGTCTAGAGACAAATGTGAACAAATGTTTCTCCTTAGTGTTATGTTAAGTAAAGGATGGCCATATAGGTTAGCATGTAAAGTCTGAGCCAATGGGAACTGTGGTATCCTCCATTGCTTGTGACATCATTCCATATAAGCTATCTGTGGTTATTGAGTAATCACAGACTAATTGCATATGCAATAAGGAAATGGGAGTGTCCTCTGACAACGGGCAAGTAGTCCAACCAAAAAAGTGTTAAGCGTGCATTTTCATTGGTTGAACTGCTAGACCAAGGTTACAATGAAACGGTAATTTTACAATGAAAGGAGGTGTTTTTTTTTTTACCTATAAGTTCTCCTTTAAAATGGCTGTCCTTCCCAAAAAGAAAATAGACAAAATCTAAATAAAACAAGTACACAATATAGGACGAGTTTTGTGTGAGAAATCTAGCTGTGTTATTATTTTAGAGCTGTCAACATCACTTTCAATGCATAGTGTAAAACTCAATATCACATGTATATTCCTCAATGTCTTTAAACACTTAAAAATCAATGCAGGCCATGGGCGCTTTAAAAAGAGTCATTATAACGCCTTCGCCCTTTTACCGAAACGACTCCTTTTTTTGACAAAATCTTTTGTTACTTCTATTGCCAAACAGGCGTACAGGAAAAGATGTTACGGTCCATTAATTATTTTTTCTTACGGAGTTTATAAATTTAATGTCAAATAGACTCCGCCGAATGGTATATATTTATTTCCAAGGTCCCATTCCTGCATCATTTTATTGATTTAGGTAATTTTGGTTATTGAGTTTGATGCATTTATAAAAGATAAGCTATTATCAAGCTAAATTGAAAATCTAGCGAGTTCGACTTTCCTAGTCGATCCACGCTGTTGCCCGCTCTATTGAAATTGGAAATATACAGAACAAGTCTTATTTTAATGGGGCTGCTTCTTTCTTTTCCAATCCATAAATTTGATTTGTTTTTATAAAAGAAAATGCAAAGTCTCTAACACGCTGTGAGCTATGTCCTCATCTAAATATAAAAATTGTTAATCATTAATTTCTAGAAGGGTCAATGCCTACAACCTTTTTAAGTCCAGTGGAAGTGCTGAGTGTTAATAACTTTAATAAACATGGCAGGAAGAAAATGCTTCGCGCTGATGTATCTGGAGCTTGCAAGAGGATACTTAATTTTAAACCATATTATTTACGCCTGGTGCTTGGTTTTAGAAATATATCATTGGATAGGCAATCCCTTTCCTATGTATTAAAATATCATTTAATATCAAATTCCATTTAAACTGATGATTTTCAAGCTTTAAAATGGATTTTGAAAGATGTAAACAGATCCAAATATGGGTATATGGGTCCAACAGACCCGTATACGACCCAAATTCCATGGCATTGAAGTTCTGTAACAAGAGGGAGGCACATTGAAAAAATCTCAATAAAAAGCACAATATTTTATTATAATAAAATGTATTACAAAGTTTACAAATAGACCAATAGTTCCAATGCACTCTTGTCCAACTAGTGGGTGCTCACTCCTCTGGCATTCTACCCTCCATGGATATAGAAACAAACTGAGGGTCGCTCTCCAAAAGCAAATAAATACTTTAGTGTGTGACAAAAATAAAAAATCCCACAATGTTTCAGGGGTCGGTGGGGATGTGATGGGGGGTTGGGTGGGGGTGATAGGTGCCCCCTTCCTCAGGTGAGGAAACGTTGTGTTTTCTCTAGGTTGGTCACATATAAAAGTATTCATTTGCTTTTGGATTGTTTCTTCTGAATATTAAAACGTTTTTTTATCTATGCTCATGTAAGGTCTTTTATACAATAATCTTCTTGGATTTTAAAGGATTTAATACACCCCCCCACCTAGCTGTTTTGCACAGGTCATGCCTCCTCTGTGGCCTTCCAGATCAGAGGGAGGCATTGTGATTATATTTAATGGCTATCAGCAATACACTCTGGGGTGAAGACCTAGCATTTTAGTTCCTCGTCCTGGGTGCAGGGAGGTTGGGAACCCTATCGTTTTCCATTATTTTTTAACCTTACATGCTTACTCAAGCATACATTGTACACTGCATTTACTCTGTTTCTCCTTTATATTGTGAACTTAATGAAGAACAATAGAGATTGCTACCCACCCCCTTCCACAAAGGTACACATGGCAAACACACCACATAAGGAAGACACTTCGCAGGAGCGTTCACCTACCAATTCCAGACACGGAGCTCCACTTGAACGGCCCTTCAGCTGGATGCCGTGCCCATAGACCATACATATATACAAGGTAGTGTGCTCGACATACGTAGTATAAAAACTTCACCTTTATAGGTGATTAACCGCTGCACAATATGAAAGGGGAGAAGAGGGTCGCAGAGACGAGGCACCACCTTACGCATTTTGTGACGTATATGTGTCCTCAGAAGCGAGGAGACCAAACCAGTAATTGCGTTTGGTGCACATGGATGAAAATCACATACTAGATATTATATGCCAAAGTGGAAGAATTAAATGTATTAAACTATTAATCGATGATAAGGCCAGAAGCTCCCTGGCATGTTTTGGGCCTTAGTCATAGGGATGACTTAATTGCTAGGTCCTCAACCCTGGGTTTAGCCTTCTTAATCTGAACAAATCTGTCAAACTTTCGTCCGCCTTGATCCACCCCCATTTGGCCTGGGGAAGAACCACCAATAGGAGGACATTCACCAATAGGAGGTCTTTGTATTGTCATGCTGTGGGACTGAACAGGAAGTGGAGTGAGGTGGGCATACATATTAAAGTTTGACTAAACATTGGAGTGAGGACCTAGCACTTTAGATCCTTAGCCTTGGTAAAAGTTCCCTGAGGAGGAGAGTAGCGGTGTTGAGGGGAGTATAATTGTCCTTTAACCCAAATAACAGTCCAAGCTGAATAAATTGTATTATATATATTTTTCTCAAGGAGGACCAAACCCTTACCATCACAGTTCTATGATCCAGTGACATTTTTTATTATTTTAATTATTATTATGGATTTATATAGTGCCAACATCTTCCATGGCACTTTACACTTACATAGTCATGCATGTTACATACAAGGCTAGTGCATATGATAAAAGTGCACACGGCACACTTGTGAGTTTATTTATAACAAAACTGTTATACAATAGGAAAGATCGCCCTGCCCAAGTCATCTTACAGTCTACAAAAAAAAGTTATTACCCAAATCCATGAACTTAGTAGGAAAAGAGACAGGATCCTGTAACCTAAATCATTCAATAAAGGTACTGTATTTATATGCTGGATGCTGCCAGGATTGTTGCCAGCAGTGAAATATCCGAAGAGTTCATAAGAGCTGGGCACACCAGACTTGAAAAAATAATATTATTTACTGTGACGTTTCGGTACTCGCAGGTACCTTCTTCAGACAAACTAATAAAAGTGCCATGTGCAAAAGTCCCTTGAAATAGGGTAAATTATGTAAGATGATTCTCTAGTGGTCAAGAAGATGAACAGTCATATTAAAAGTGCTATGGTGCATTACAAAGTGTTAGGTGCAATAAGAAGCATGTGAATAAAAAGAACATTAAAAAATCAACATTCAGAGATAAAAATATAACAATATGCAGACTCCTAATATGAACAAACAATATAATATTGAATATTAATAATAAATACACATAAAGCAAATAGCAATAGTTAAAAGCCAAAAGCTATCATATTTTTGGGAGAAAACAAGAGAGACCTTAATTCACGTTAAGACCTTTAGGTTGTACAGAGTCTAAATTATTGATCCAAAAGAATTCCCTATCGAGTAACCTGTTGTTTCTATTCCCACCTATACTGTCTATGGGGATATGGTCAATGACCATTGCACGTAATAACTTGATGTTTCGTGAGTCGAAAATGTACAGCTACAGGTGGGGGCATCACTCTTTTGGGTGTTGCCCTCCTAATTAGAGCACTTTTAATGTCACTTTTGTGATGCTGCAGTTTTCGTTTAAAGGGTCCTGTGGTTTTACCCATGTAGGAGCAATTACACTTGAGTATATATACACAAAATTCTGTATTGCAATTAAAGAACCCGTTAATGGCATATACTTTCCTTGTATATGGGTGGGTAAAGCTATTGCCTAAAATCGAGGAATTACAAATGTATTGCAATGAAAACGCAAAAGGTTGTTTTTGTATTTGGTAACTGGATCAGCTTGTATAAGTTGGTTATATAGAATTTTGCCTTTTTTATAGACGCACAATGGTTTTCGTCTAATTTGAATGGCAAGAGTATTATCACCTTCTATAACCGACCAGAATTTATTTAAATCCTGCTTAATCTCATCAGAAAATGTAGAGTAACTCTGGATAAAGGGTAACTCCGTTCCTTTATTACTCTGGGGTCATATTTCCTGCTTCAATTTTTGCCCTTTCCAATGTGCGAGGATGATATGCTGTTCCAAACTATCATCATCATCAGAGCAAATAAGATTTGGGTTACTCCTTGGAAGATGTTTGGGGTGAAAACTAGACCCGTGGAGTAAAGAATTGCGTTCTGTTGGTTTGGAAAATAGACAACCCAAGTATTGAGCCTGTACCTGCTAAAAAAAGCATTAAATTTAATACGTTCATCAGGTGAATTGCAGAATTGGATACATTTATGATCTTGTACAGTATTACCTTGCCACAGCTTACACAATTATGATTTTAAATAAATCACATCTATAGATGTATTTTTCTTCAAGATACCCAATATGTAGGTATCGCAGCCCCAATGTTTTGTAAGATATTGAAAATAATTATTGTGGAGAATGAAAAGCATACGTTCAATGAGAAAATTATTAGGTGGCCCAATCTTATATAATCTTATACAGTAAAGGATGTTCAATGGCTGAAAGAACTTTAATGTGATCAATGTTCGTGTAAAGAGAGGAAATGTGTGTGGTGATGATGGTCCAATTATTGTTCCATTTTTCAATAGTGTGTAGTTTATGCAAAAAGTATCCTTGATGTACAATGGTCATTTAAAAATTATAGGTTTTAAATAGTAATCCATGTACTGAGATGGAGGTTGGGTAACTGAGCCTATAGCTGAGATGATAGGTCTTACAGGAGGGTTCTGAAGATCCTTATGTACTTTACAATCTACAATAAAATTAAGTCTACAATAAAATTAAAGGCATTTTCATCAATCCGATGGTCTTCATACTATAACTGTAGAAGTACCTTAAGACAATATCGGGATTACACTTTAATTGGATTATATTACATGTTTATTATAATGTATTTAAAAAAAAAACACTAAGTCTAAATGTAGAGCTGCATTGGGCATTTATAAACCCACAGTATTGGCAATAACTGGCACTGCGTGTTTGTAATGACTGGGACAGGTATTTGCCGCTCTTTAAAAGCCCTGCAAAAAAACGCTCACAAAGTATTAAATTGATTGTGCAGGTGCATCTTACTGCTCAAAAAAATATTTTTTAAAAATGGGTTAGCGTGATTTTAAGAAAAGAATAACAGCACCATGACCATAAATTCCCCCAACTGTATAAATTCCCCCAACTGTATAAATTCCCCCAGTAGTATACCATGCTGTAAACTACCGTAATGATATTCTACGGGCGGTCGTAGATTTACGTATACAATATCGTACATTTACAAGATTTCCGATAGCGATCATAAATTAAGGATCGCCATAAGGATCGCTAAAGAAGGCGATACCACACCTTTATAAATATGGCCCATAGTGTGAAGGTCTCTAGCTCTCCCTGTCAGCTGCAGAAATATTAGTGGAAAGTGTAGCTTCTTAAAGGCGAATGTTGGAGAATAGGAAGAGTGTGTTTTTATAGAAACAACATGGTTGTAGGGGGGATAGTAAAGTGAACCTGATTTTAGCACAGCTCTGTGCAATGCATTTTTCATCAGTGTACCTTATTAAAGGGAATGTTGGAGGGTAGAAAGAGTGTTTTTTGATTCAGCTGTCTGTATAAATACAACAAACTGTACTACAAAGCTAAGCTTATTAATGCATTATATAGAGAAATGCATTGCACAGAGCTGTGCTAAGATAAGGGTCATTATATTATCCTCCACCTGCAACACTGCACCATGTTCTATAAATGTACAGGGGAATGTTGGAGGGTATGCCACTTGCAGCTCTGCACCATGTTGTTTCTATAAATGTACATATTAATAGGAATTATTGGAGGGAATGCCAATTAAAGGGGCACTGTTAGAGGGAATGCAAACATGTTCTATAAAATTAAACCAGCAGGAGGGCTGCCTGTGTTAAGTTTTGCATAAACAAAATCAACTAGGGTTCACACCTTTGCCTTTAAGACCCGAACACACATACAGGCCTATGTATTAAAAGTTCATGTTAAAAATGGTGCAAATTTTTTTTTTTTTGTTAGCATAAGAACTTTTATTACATAGGCCTGATAATATCTACACAACAAAAGGTTATTAGTATTTTCTTTAGAAGCATGATGCAGGCTGATACAGTTTGTATTTAATGCAATGGTACTTAGCACTGCAACATGTAGATTTAATATGTGTTTGGGTCTTAAAGGCAAAGGTGGCCTTTACACTACTTCCAAAACTACTTCCAGGCTCCAACATTCCCCTTTAAAATGCAATGCACAGAGCTGTGCTAAGGCTGAGGCAACACTACAACACACCAAACGTGCACGATTTCACGAGCGTTACCGCATTTTCTGTGCGTTAGTGCATGTTATTTTTGCATTTGCAACAAAAAAATGCTCACTGCAAAACGTGAACAGACGCGCAATTGCATGCGCGTTCGTTCTTGCAGGAACGTTCGCGTTCCCGCGATTTTCATGTTAACAAAAATTGCAGGCGCGAGTGCAAAACCGCGTACGCTAACGCTCGAAAAACGAGCTAGTGTGGCTAGTGGCTAGTGTTCACGTCAATATGCTGCACCTGCAGCTCTGAGCTGTTTTGTATTTATAAGTGAACCTTGTAAAGTTGTCAGTTCAATTCTACTGGGGTTGCCACCTTTCCCATTAAGATTCAAACACTTAGGGCCAGCTTCCACTAGCACGTTTTGGATTGCGGTTTGTGATCCGATTGTGCTAGTGGGAGTGCCGGCATGTAATAGCCTATGGGACCAGCCCCACTATATGTGATGCGTTTCCGTGTGCTATTGGAGTGCAGCTGCTCCTAATATCACATATAATCTTTTCAAGAGAGAATCTTGTTGCCTTTCCATAGAGTGTCTTAAAGTAACACCATCATCAATAGTGATGGCCCAGTTTGCGTATCCGAACCCGAATCCGCGGCGGATTAACCTCGTTCGCGAACGGCGGATATCGCAGATTTTCTGGTTTTCCGCCTTCTGAACTTTTCCGAACCGCGCTTTCGCAAATTTTCGAAATTACGATGATTTCTGGTATTTTCGAAAATGCATGAAAAAATGTATTTTCGAAAATTTTCAAAATTACGAGGATTTCACGTATTTTCGAAAATGCATGAAAATACATAATTTTGAAAAATTTTTAAATTACGAGGGTTTTACGTATTTTTGAAAATTTTCGAAATTACGAGGATTTCCCGTATTTTTGATGATTTTTTCATTTTAATCGGTCCACTCGCGGATTTTCGAATTTTTTCGAAAATTTGCGGATCCTCGAGCGGACCGGATTTTGCGAAGTTTGGACATCTCTAATCATCAATGGCTACTCTGGCTAAAGCTGCATCGACCTTAGGGGCTGTGTTCTAATATATACTCGGGTAAAGATGCCTCGACCTCGGGGCTGTGTTTCTAATATTTGAATCATCGGAAAAGAAAAGGGTATGCTCTTAAAATGATGGGTGCAGGAGTATTACCTTTTGTCCGGGCGTTAATCTATTGTCTGTAAATATTTTCTGTTAATAACATTCTGTGTTACTGACTCAATAGGCTGGCTTGACTTGATCAGGAATGGGAAAAAATAGATCCAGACATGAGGCACAGAACTTTTTTTCTCGTGGAAGAAGCCGGGATTAATGCATTACAGTATACTATCTCTTACTCCTTCTACTTTTGTGGACGTTAACATGTCGCTCATACTCTCTGATGATGATGATGATCTTAATGAAACAAAAGGTCTATAAAATTATATATATATATCCCAGCCATGCGGTTAGGACAAGACACCTATCAATAGCTCACCCCTGGATAGTGGATCTGGATTCCTTTTGAAGACATCAGGTCCTCAATAAAACATTAAATCAGAAAAAGGAAATAAGATATATATAAATATATAGGCATGAGGAGAAAGAAAGACTTATCACCACAGAGTAAAGGTAGTGGACTGGGACCAACTAACCAGCAGCAGCAGGTTTCTGGAACAGCAGATCCTGAGAAGCTACCAAGTAGGGAGGGAAACAGGACGCCACACTGGACCTTTTTAAAAGATTCCCGCCATAGATCCGACATCATGCGTGTAATTGTGCGCGCCCTAATTGATAGGTGCGGCTGCTACAACACCCCGCAATGCTGGGGGGTCCAGGTCAGTCACTTCTGCCAGAGCAAAGCAGCTGGCAAGAGGCTTACAGATGCTAGAGGTGTACACCGGGAAATCCACCAATAATGTGGTGAGGTAGATTAATCCTGGCACACATGTCGGATACAGGAACAAAAAAAAGACAAGGGTAAGTGGAAAGGAGCCCAAACTTTATGACGTCCTGGCCTCCACACAGTGGAAGGGATGTAACCTCATGGTGTGCCACTGCCGTTGTGGAGGCACGGAGGAAATAAAATGTGATACAAACCTCTACCCCATTTTATCCTAAACTAGATATGAGGCACTGCTTAAGACAGCAAGCACCAATTATGCTGTGTAAAATCAAGTGGAATAAAAGTCCAGTTATATGAATATTATATGAGTATTAGAGTAACTCCCCCCTTAGTGCTAATAATAATAATAAATGTCAATAAATTACAGATTCACAATCTCCTGTGGGACTAGCCTCTATTATCAGATAGTTAAATCGTTGTCGTAAAGATGAAAACAGAATTATGGATATACAGGTAGCTTGTCAAATGTAGAGGAATGCATAGAAAATATGGAATGTCTGTTGGACAAGCCATCGTTGAAAAAACTTTGCATTGTAATGTGACATATTCTCCCCTAATAAACAGGAATAATTACTGTATTGGTGAATTCATCTTTCCGATATTAGCAACAGTGGATGGCCACATTTTAGAAATCGCTAGTTTTAGGTAACCTACAGACTGGTTACTGTATGTGTTTATATGAAGGGAGTCAGGAGTCAGGGAATGTGGGGTTTAAAGTATTTGCCAGCACAGACTAGATTACAAGCATATACAAAAATAGATGATAGTGAACAAACTATTATGTATTATACTAGCAGAGTACCTGGGCGTTGCCTAATTTTCTAAAGATCCAACCCCAACTTGCATCCAAAATTCAACAGACGGGACTCGCAGACTTTCTAACCAAACCTGGACCCATTCAAACTCACTGTGTGCGGGAGCGGAGATCACCACCAATCACTTTGAAACATATCCTATTCAACTATCCCGTTAACATGTTCCCACAAACTTTCCTTTAACACGTATACACAAACTTCCTGTGAGAATAATCACCATCCACTTATCCCGTAACTGTATCACACCAAAATTTCATTTAACACGTATAACACCAAATCCCCTTTAACGCATATCACACCAAAACTCCCCTGTAGTGCACGTCACCTAAATCCCCTTTAGTGAGCGTCACATCAAAATCCCCTTAGCAATTGTATCGCATCAATTCCCTTTAGCATGTGTTCGCTTTAACTTCCCTAGGTGATATCGCATTAGATTTCAGCTTTAGTGCGTAGAATCAACTTACCTTAGCACGCAGCGCATCAACTTCCCCTCTAGCGCGTATCGCATCAAACTTCCCCTTTAACGTGTTATTGCATCAACTGTCCAGTTTAGCGTGTATCTGCTCAACTTCCTGTTAACGTGTATCGCATCAAACTACCCATTTAGCGTTGTAGCGTGTATGCACCAACTTCCCCTCACTTGATCGCGTATCGATTAACTCACCCTTAGAGTGTATTGCAATTCAACCCCCCGTTAGCGCGTGTAGCATCAATGCCATATGCGCGTATCACATCAACTTCCCCTTTCGCGTGCAGCGCATCAACTCCCCTTTTAGCACCTATTGCAATCAATTTCCCTATTAGGGTCTCGCATCACCTTCACCTGATGCATAACATCAGCTTTTTTAGCGCGTATCACATAACTCCCCTTTAGTACCTTATCGCATCAATTTCCCCTTTAGTGCGTAAAGCATAAACTTTACCATTTAGCTTGTTATCGCATCAACTTCCCTTTTAACGCGCATCACATTCAACTTCCCGTTAGCGCCTATCGCATTCATTTCCATTTTAGTGCAACATTTCCCTGTTAGCACGTATAACCTACAACTTCCCTTTAAGCACGTATTGCATTCAACTTCCCCTTAAACTATGGGTACCATCTACATTCATTTATTTTTTACGGAATCAATCAATTTGAATTATTGACACACATGTCCCCACAGAACCACAATTGTTTGCACAAAATGACCCATGGAAAAAAGAAAAGGAGAGACATAAGAGTGTTAGTGGCCTTGTTTGTGGGGAAAGAGAGAAAAGAGACCAAACAAGGTGTGAAGAGAAATTGAGCCCCTTACAGTGAGTTGTATTGCAGTGTGGCAGCTCCATCCCAATTCACAGTTCTATTATTGTTTACTTAAAGTAAAATGGGGATTTATTACCTTCTGCTGTAGAATTACCATTTTCCTTAGCCAAACTGTGATCTCCCTATGAGTAGGCTGAATGCCCCAACCCCCAGTAAAAGGAGGACTATCTTGGACTTGGTCAGGTGTACCTTCATCTTGACTGTGGGCAAAACCACATGGAGAGGTGGTCGGCTAGAGATGTCAGAACTTCGCAAAATCGGTCCGCTTTCCTCGAGGATCCGAAATTTCGAAACAAAAAAAAATTCGAAAATCGGAGCGCGACATTTAAAAGAAAGAATACACTCGAAATTCCAAGAATTTCGTCTTTGTGGAAATTTTCGAAAATTATGGGCTTTCGCGCATTTTCGAAAAAATTTTCGAAAAATACGAGAAAAATACGAGTTATCCCGTAATTTAGAAAATTTTCGAAAGATACGTATTTATGGAAAAGAGCAAATCCTTGTATTTTCGAAAATGTACGTGTTTTATCGTATTTTGAAAATTTCGAAAATACTAAAAACTCCGCAAACGGCAAAGTCGGGGAAGGCGGTAAAATCTGGAAAATCCGCCTTATCGAATGGTAAATCCGCGGCGATCCGGGTGACCAAGTGGGTGGTCACCATACCATTGTTACATCACATTGGTCTTTGCTGCTCCTTTCATTGAAAGCTCTATCCTCTATCACAGCAACATAGAACAAAAAACAGTAAGCATTGTACTGCCTTGAAACAATCTGTAAAACATTGGAATTGGACTTTGATTCACTCGATTTACCACCCGATGGCAGCACCGGTTCATTAACTTTCCCAAATGTGGGGCCAACGGGGGGTTCCGGGGAAAGTCATTTTTAAACGTTGTTAAGTAGCTTAAACTTACTAAAGTCTCGTGACACCTTTGTCCAGCCGTTTGCAAGTTTATCTGAACATCCCACTACACTTCCCCAATACACATGCCTTGAGTTTTACTCTAGCCCCCCTTTCCCCGTGTGTCTTTTTTCTTCGGCTCCCTGGACTTTTGCGCTACACAGCCCTGCCTTGGGCCAGCATACCTCATCCCTCACAGTCCCATTCTCGGAGTTCTCTCTTCCTTGCTTCCCTCCTCCCCCCCTCCATTTCTCGATCGCCTCCACCCCTGCTCTTGTCCCTTCCGTGAGTCCCCCCATTGTAGCCACATTTACCTTGCCCCCCCTTTGTTCTGTCCTTTCCCCCTTCGTTCGTTCACCACCATCCCACTTCTCTCCTGCTCCTCTCGGACCACCACCAACGTTCTTGCCCTCCGTCCTTGTTCTGCTCTCATATTCTTGCAAAGTTTGTGACATTCATGAACACGCAATGCAATGCAAACAAAAATTCACATAGATTTAGCAAAAACACTAGTCTCTCAGACATTTATAATTCCACCACTTTGTTCTATGACCCAAAGTAAGCCTGGATTCCTGCTACCATCTTGTTCTTTTAGCCCCATTCAAAGGCGGAAATAATATGTTTCACAAAAAACGAGGGACCACAAGATAAACGAAAGGGACAGAAACCATAATGTGTCGTTAGTGGTTTCAAACTTGACAATAAAAAAACCACATGGATCTGAAAGCATACAGCATTTAGGATCTATATTAGCTCAATTAGTTTACGTAGGGACCTTTCGATATCTCTGTGTATTCAGTTAGATTTAACTGGGATACAAGTTTAATATTGAAGCCATTTTCTAGTCATTCCGACGACGTTTTCAATTCAGAGACTTGTACCAAATATGTTGGCAATAGTACCCTGGAAGGACCCAATAGCATATGACAGCCAGGTTTAGGGGCCTTCTGATGCAAGGTGTACTAGGAATGCCCAGGGAAAGTGTCAAAAACAGTATTGTCAGTGGAAAGTTGGTTTGTCGTCCCCCACCTCTATCAGGATTGGTTTTATTTATTTTCACATAAAGGCCTCCTAAACCACTTCTTCTTCAACCAGCTGTTTAACCCTTTCACTGCCAGGAGATTTTCATTTTTTTATTGCGTTAACTGCCAGAGAGAATTTTTCAGGAGGTGCCCTTAATCGCTTTAGACTATTTTACAGTAGGAAACCCTGCAGTAAATCCGGAATATTATACATTGTTTTTTCAGCCCCAAAGTGTTTACTTTAAATGGCTACCAGATATTTTGTACCTTTCTGGACAATTTACTGGATTATGGGTAGTTAAAATATGTAAAAAAAATGAAAAATTTGCAAATTTCATGGATTTTTCCCATTTTTACTTATTAGTATCTTAAGGTACGCACAAAATCTACTGTTTCTAAAAGTCAGATACTTCCCGTGTACAACGATAAAGATTATGTAGGGTACCTGGACTTTTCCTGTACAGGAGAACCCCCAAACTAAAACTCACCTCCTGAATAGTACACCAAAGTAAATGGTAACCACTACGAACCGATAAATAGAATATCATACCAAAGTTATCTAAACGATCCCAAAAGGGAGATATTTTAGAAACTACACACCGAAGGATTTTAGAGTGAGGTTAGTTTCGAATCAAAATGCAGGTACCCGGACGCAGCCTCTTGTCAATTGTAAGTTACTTTCTCACCTTTTCCTTTGGTCCTCAAACTGTAAAATCAGAGACAAAATCAAATGACGAATTCAGCTAAAAACTGTGAGGAAAGTTCAAACGCATCTCAAATATGAAAGGCATAACCCCTCCGATAAAACGGTTATGCCACATCATGGGTTTGTACCCAGAGACATGGACTACCAACTAAAAAAGTCAGAGCGTGACCAGTGCCAAATCAGTAGCAGACAAAAAAAAATTAGCCAGTTTTGTATTTGAACAGTCGCAGTTTTTCCACGAACACCCCCCAACTCAAAAATGACCCCCCAAACACTAGATACTCCTGAAAATAATAACCTTCAGCTAGTAAGCCTTAGTTCGTCAGTCATCATATCAATGTGTGTAGTCAGGAGTCAGGACTGTGGGGTTTAAATTAATTTTCCAGCACAGACTCAGATTACAGCATATACAAAATTAGACTGATATGAACAAACTATTATTTTATACTAGCAGAGTACCTGGCGTTGCCTAATTTTTCTAAAGATCCAACCCCAACTTGCATCCAAAATTCAACAGAACTGGACCCGCAGCTTTCTAACCAAACCTGACCCATTCAAACTCACTGTGTGAGGGTTAGCTGAGTATCACACCAACTTCCCCTTTGACACATATCACATCAACTATCCCTTTAACATGTATCACACCAACTTTCCTTTAACACGTATCACACCAACTTCCCCTTTGAGACATATCACATCAACTATCCCTTTAACATGTATCACACCAACTTTCCTTTAACACGTATCACACCAACATCCCCTTTAACGCATATCACACCAACTTCCCCTTTAGTGCATGTCACATCAACATCCCCTTTAGTGAGCGTCACATCAACATCCCCTTTAGCATGTATCGCATCAACTTCCCCTTTAGCATGTGTCGCTTTAACTTCCCCTTTAGTGCTTATCGCATTAATTTCAGCTTTAGTGCGTATGAATCAACTTACCCTTTAGCACGCAGCGCATCAACTTCCCCTATAGCGCGTATCGCATCAACTTCCCCTTTAACGTGTATTGCATCAACTTTCCATTTAGCGTGTATCGCATCAACTTCCCTGTTAACGTGTATCGCATCAACTACCCCTTTAGCGTGTAGCGTGTATCGCACCAACTTCCCCTTTATCGCGTATCGTATTAACTCCCCCTTTAGAGTGTATTGCATCAACTCCCCCTTTAGCGCGTGTCGCATCAATTTCCCCTATAGCGCGTATCACATCAACTTCCCCTTTAGCGTGCAGCGCATCAACTTCCCCTTTTAGCACCTATTGCATCAATTTCCCCTATTAGGGTGCATCGCATCAACTTCACCTTGATGCATCACATCAGCTTTTTTAGCGCGTATCACATTAACTTCCCCTTTAGTACCTATCGCATCAATTTCCCCTTTAGTGCGTAAAGCATAAACTTCCCCTTTAGCTTGTATCGCATCAACTTCCCTTTTAACGCGCATCACATCAACTTCCCCTTTAGCGCCTATCGCATTCATTTCCATTTTAGTGCATACATTTCCCTTTTAGCACGTATCACCTCAACTTCCCTTTTAGCACGTATTGCATCAACTTCCCCTTTAACTATGGGGTACAACATCTCACATTCATTTATTTTTTACTGGAATCAATCAATTTGAATTATTGACACACATTGTCCCACAGAAAACACAATTTGTTTGCAAAAATGACCCATGGAAAAGAAAGGAGAGACATAAGAGTGTGTACGTGGCCTTTGTTTGTGGGGAAAAGAGACACAAGGTGTGAAGAGAAATGAGCCCCTTACAGTGCAGTTGTATTGCAGTGTGGCAGCTCCATCCCATTCACAGTTCTTATTATGTTTACTTAAGTAAAATGGGATTTATTACCTTCTGCTGTAGAATTACATTTTCCTTAGCCAACTGTGATCTCCATGAGTAGCTGCCTGCCCAACCCCCAGTAAAAGAGACTTATCTTGGATTGGTCAGTTTACCTCTCAATCTTGACTGTGGGCAAACCACATGTGAGAGGTGGTGACTAGAGATGTCCGAACTTCGCAAAATCCGGTCCGCTCGAGGATCCGCAAATTTTCGAAAAAATTCGAAAATCCGTGAGCGGACCCATTAAAATGAAAAATACCCTCGAAATTCCAAGATTTTTCGTATTTTTGGAAATTTTCGAAATTATGGGCTTTCGCGCATTTTCGAAAATTTTCGAAAATACGAGAAAAATACGAGTTATCCTCGTAATTTCGAAAATTTTCGAAGATACGTATTTATGGAAATAAGAGAAATCCTTGTATTTTCGAAAATGTACGTGTTTTCTCGTATTTTCGAAAATTTTCGAAAATACTAAAAATCCGCAAATCGGAAGTTGGGAAGGCGGAAAATCTGGAAAAATCCGCCGTTCTCGAACTGGATAAATCCGCGGCGGATCCGGGTGACCAAGTGTGTGGTCACATAACATTGTTACATCACATGGTCTGCTGCTCCTTGTCATTGAAAGTTCTATCCTCCTATCACAGCAACAATAGAACAAAACCAAGTAAAGCATTGTACTGCCTTGAACAATCTGTAACATTTGGAATTGACTTGATTCACTCGATTCACCACCAGATGGCAGCACACAGGTTAATTAACTTTAAAAAATGTGGGGGGAAAGGGGGTACGGAGTCATTTTTAAAAGTTGTTAAGTAGCCTAACTTACTAAGTCTCGTGAAAATTGTCCCAGCCGTTTGCAAGTTTATCTGGAACATACAATACACTTACACACATACACACATGCATTGAGTTTTAAATATATAGATAACCACTTTTTCAAGTGTGTATTTTTTTATTAGGCTTCAATGAGACTTTTGAGATACTACAGCCCTGACTTTGCAGCATAACTCATAATCACAGTACAATTAATTCTATGTCTTATATAATTGTATTAAATAATCAAATATCCATTTATAGATAAAGAATAAAACATGCTTATTTGTCCTTCATGAGTAAAAACATTTTAGCAACATAAATTGAAAAATATTGTCTGTCTTTCAAATTCGTTACTGTTTGTAATTATATCATGATCTATCTGTTAAATATTTATTGACCCTCAGTAATTGTTATTGATCTCATATTCCTTGCAGTTTGTGACCTTATGCATTTTGGGTCATAAATAGTAGTTGTTGTTAATTGATTTTTATAATCCACCACTTGTTCTATGACCCAAATGTAAGCCTTGGATTCTGCTACCAATCTCTGTTCTTTTTAGCCCATTCAAAGCGGAAATAATATGTTTCACAAAAACCGAGGGACAACAAGATAAACGAAGGGCACAGAAACCATAATGTTTAGTTAGTGGTTTCAAACTGACAATAAAAAAAACCATGTATCTAAAGCATACAGCATTTAGACTATATTAGCCTCAATTAGTACGTAGGGACTTTCGAATATATCTGTTGTATTCAGTTAGATTAACTGGATACAAGTTTAATTCTTGAAGACATTTTTCTAGTCATCTGACTGACTTTTTCAATTCAGAATGACTTGTACCAAAATCTGTTGGCAATAAGTACCCTGGAAGGACCCAATTAGCATATGACAGCCAGGTATTAGGGGCCTTCTGATGCAAGGTGTAATAGGAACTGCCCAGGGTAAAGTGTCAAAACAGTATTGTACATGGAAGTTGGTGTTGTCGTCCCCACCTCTATTCAGGATTGGTTTTATTTATTTTCACATAAATGGCCTCCTTAACACTTCTCTTCAACCAGCCCTGTTTAATATGTCTGCCAAGATGTTGACATTACATTCTTCAAAGGTATGTCCTTTTTAAGATGCAGGTAGAAATATAAGGATAAGTTCTACAACCAAAAACATGGATGTACTATGGGATCTTTAATTTCACACATTATGGCAAACCTTTACATGGAGGAAGTTTAAACACAGTCTCTTAATACCTTCAAGGGCATTGCACCCAGCTACTGGTTCAGATATGTGGATGACACCTGGGTTAAAATCTACCAGAAGGAAGTACAAGCCTTTATGGAAGACATCAATGCTGTAGGCCAAAACATCAAAACAACACATTGGCTTTCTTGGATTGCTTGGTAGAAGTCTGGGAGAATGTCAAACTGGAAGTAAACATTTACAGAAATCCAACCCACACAGACCAGTATTTGATGTATGACTCCCACCACCCATTAGATCAGTTGTGTGTCATCAGAACCCTGCAACACAGAGCAGAGAATATCCCCACTAGCACAGAGGCGAAGACTAAAGAAATAAAACATCTCAGAGGAGCACTTAAAACTTGTGAGTACCCAGACTGGGCCTTTGTCAAAGGGGTAGAAGGAAAGAAAAGAACACAAATACCAACAGTGAAGGGGGAAAGCAAGACAGGAGATAGAACATGGTCATGTTACATGTAGCAGGGGTTTCGAGAAATTAAAGGGGAACTGGGTGCCGTGGCCCCACCCACTTGCGGGTGTTGTGGTCCCGTCCACTTGCAGGTGCCGTGACCCCGCCCACTTGCAGTGCCTAAGCCCTGCCCACTCACGGGTGCCTAAGCCCCACCCTGCTGTGGGCCTCTCTGACACCCCCCCCCCCCAGAGTGAGAGCTCTGCCTGAAAAGGCTGTTTTCACATTGAGCACATAGTGAGAGAGAAGGGCTGTAAATGTCCTTACATTCTCTACAGCTGCAGGTCCTTCACACAGCAGAGAGGATGGACTTACTGTCTCCCTCACACACTGAGGGCGTCTTAGGCTGTGCTCGCCGGCGGCACTGTGCAGGAGAAGCCTTAGGAATGTCACATGTCAGCCTCCCACCCATTAACTTTCTGGTCAGTCATTTCTTTATATCTTGGGCTGTGAAGCACAGAAAGGTGGCTCATTTTAAAGGTGGGAAACTGACCTTTCATTTCCTTGTTTGGACCACAGAAAGAAACATTTTCAAAAAACTCTGTATCCCATTAGGCTTTCAACCAAACAACACCCTAAGGCAGCAATTGGTACATCCGAAAGACTAAATATTGAAACATAAGAAGAGTGATATCATATACGCAGTGCAGGGAAGAATGCTCTGATTTGTATGTGGGGGAGACCAAACAGCAGCTTCACCAATGTATGGCCCAGCACAGAAAAGTTAATTCCTCAGGTCAGGACTCAGCTGTGTACCTGCATCTTAAAGAGTATGTCCACCCCCAAAACTGAAATTTAACCCACTACTGTCCCTATTCTGTAGTTTAAAAATATCCTTACCTTCATCTCTGCTCCAAATGGTTGCCCTGCTATGCCCCTCCAGGAAACTGCAGTGTAGAAGGTCTGTGTGACTCATCCTGTGCCTGTCTCTGCCTCAACCTCGTCAAGGTTTGAGGCATGCGCAGGAGAGCCCTCCCTCTCCCTCCCATTTTGCTTTCCCTCCCCCTAGTGTAAAACCCCTTGCACATTTTATAGGTATTCCTCCCCAGCCCCAACCGCCATAATATGCAGTTCCTTGCAAGCAGAAGGCCGGGCAGTGCGGCGGAGGATAGAGGGAAGGTAAGTAAAGATCAGGGGAGTTTCTCAAAATTCTATTATGGCGTTTAGGGCTAGGGGAGGAAGTACTACCATATAACAAAACTTGAAAAAAGGGGTGGACATGCCCTTTAAGTAAAAAGGACATACCTTTAAAGAGTGTAATGTCAATATCTTGGCGTAGGGACCAAGTTTGGTTCAAGAGAGTTGTTAAGGAGTCCATTTATGTGAAAATAAAGAAACCAAGCCTGAATAGAGATGTGTGTGTGTGGGGGGAGGAAAAAAGGAAGGGGTATGGTGGCTCAGTGGTTAGCACTGATGCCTTGCAACACTGAGGTCCTGAGTTAGAATCCATCCTTGGACACATCTTAAAAGGAGTTTGTATGTTCTCCCCATACAAGTTTCCCCCGGGCACTACCAGTTTCCCATGTTGTAAAGTCTAGTAACATTATAGTGAGGAGGAATATTGTCACACTTTAAACACTTGTGATTTGATATATTTCCTTGATCCTCCTAAACTCCAAGGAACTTAATATTTACCATTGGCAGGGATGTTCCGAAAGGATAAATAATTAGCCTGATGTTTGCCTTCTATTTAGTATCTTTTCCCGGTCTACCCGAGTAGCGCAGCACAGCCAATAACTAGTGGTACCCCTCAAGCTCCCTTGTACAGGCGTTGCTTTACACAAAACATGTATTGTAAGCGCTACGGAAAAAATGTTGGCACCATTTAATACATAATAATAATCATTTGGATTCATACAATACAGCTGCCCTATAAACCATAGATGCAGTCGCAGTGTTTGGGGGCATATTATATAAAGTCTAATTTTTCACTGTTAAATAAACGGCGAACATCGCAGCAGAAAAACAATGCAAATTGGTATTTATAAAAAAGTGTGAAAAAAAGACTTCGCGTTGAAAGAAGTGAACAGGCACGATAAGAGCGAAAGACAGGCACAATAAGAGACGAAAAAGTAACAGGCGCAGATAAAGAGCGAAAAGGTAATTGAAGCGAAAACTTAAAGCGTCCTACACGATGACTGCATTTGAGAAAAACCATTAGAACTAGCCAAACAAAAGTAGCTCCTCCCCAACTTCATTTTCCTAGCCACAATGATAAGCCTAAGCTGCTTGTTTAAGTATGTTTGTATCAATCAAAACTTTATTGTTCCTTTTTATAATATGTTAAATTTGTAGCAACAAGAAGTGAAAAACCATATCCAATCATTGTTACCAGCATAGCACAGTTGTTCCAACATTCTTGGCATATATTTCATTCAGCAAAAATTGGAGGGAGAACTACAGAGGAAAAAAAAATAATAAAGTTGAACAACACGCACTATATCAACGTAAATGCACATTCGAAAGGCGAATCGGATCAGATGAGGTTGGTTGCACAATACCAAAAGCAGCAGAGCATTAAAAGCAACACACCCTGAAAGCTAACAATTGGGCCAATCAAAAATGACATAGCCTACATGCGACCGCTACAAAACGTCCAAGAAAAAAAGGGGGTGGAGGTGCGTTACGTGAAAGACCAAAATAGACAGACATCATGTAAATCCAAGCTAAAAAATGTGATGAAAAAGGCAAAAAGAATATTTACATCACATAAGTCATTGATGGAAAGTATAATAAACATTTAGCAAAACACTAAACCAATCTATACCTTCATAGAGGTGTCCAAAAAAAACATGTTAAAATAGTAGAAGAAAGATCTTCTGTATGAAGTGTGTAATTTTGGGTCATTAAAAAATCATGAAAAAACTCCAAATCTTAACCGACATGGTTAAACCAAAATGCCTCTTTTCGCCCCATCTTCAAGTTCGTGTTAATATTCGCTCCATTTAAAGCGAAAACCACTTTTGCTTTTAAAATCGCGTCTATGCTTTTTCGCTCCCTTTTTCACTCAAATTACCATTGCGAGAATGGCGAGTTATGGCGAAAAGGTTTTAGCGATAGGTCGCGGAAATGTTTTGCCACTCGTTAATGCACCTTTTTAAATCTCGGTAAATGGCCTTTTGGCGAAAAAAACCATGGGAAACCAAAAAGCAAAAAGTTTTTCGCGACTTTCGCTCAGTTCAAGCATGATATTAAATTTTATTTTGAAATTCTGTGCATATTGCTGTTGCATTATGTTTGTGTCTTGTATCCAGGGGCATTTCATAATAGAAGTGGCAAGTTGACTTAACGCAATATTTCAGGTTTTTTTAAAAGTAATGAGCTAAAAGCTGTAAATTTAAAAAAACACAAAAACAAACTTGAGGATCGCTTCTCAGATTCTTTAGATAAAAGTAAACAAAAGCAAAACCTTTTATGGGGCCTGTAATGTTGTGTGTTCTAGTTCTGGCACATCTGGTTCCAAAAAATTGCACACCACCAAAAAATTTCTATTGAAAGGCAGCATGTGTCCACCCCGAAATCTATTATCCCCCCCAACTTCTGGCCTAACATTGTAGTGTAATAAACAAAGTCCTGACCTTACTCCCAGCCTCCAAATGGTTCTCCATTAAATTCCCCACACAAGTCCAAAAAACGCCCACCAGGAGGATAGCAGAGTCCATATAGGACTGTGCCTCCTGTCTCCCCTCGGGAGAATTGGCATGCGCACTGCAAGCCATTTCCCCTCCCTCTCCTCCCCATTTTGCAATCACCTCCCCCTAGCATAGAAAAACCCTTGGCCATAATAGTTTCCTTTCCCAGCCCCAACCGCTAAAAGTTTTAAGAAAGTCCCTGAATCTACTTAACTTCCTCTCTCCCCGGAGTTGAGCACGCAGCCATGTCCATGATTGGCTTCCTCTCAGCCAATCACGGAAGCGGCTGCCAGTCCCGCCCCTGCAGCTAGTGTCTTGCAAGCAGAAGGCCAGCAGTGATCGGGCGGAGAGGAGAGCGAGGGAGGTAAGTAAAGATTGGGGCACTTTCTTAAAAAAAAATTATTTTGTATGCAGTTGGGTTGGGGAAGAAGGTTATACTATTCCCATGTGAATTTTTTTGCATAAGGGTGGAACCATGCCCTTTAAAGCACAAGTTAACCCCAAACCAAGAAGCAAAATTCACCTCAAATGCAGTCGCACTGCCAGCTAAATGTATGTTGTAAATTAGACTAATTGATGCTTCCACAATCCTTGTATTGTATGATATTTGGGAGGCCTGGTTCAAGGCCTCCTTGTGGTAATAGCATCCCACCAGCGCCCCTTTAATGGGAGGTCCTATGCTTTTTATATTAAAGCATGAAATGGCCTCTGCCCTCATTTTAACAAGCCAAAGGGATATGGGTGGGAGTGGAAAGCCTGTTGTATGGATCTAGTGCAACGACGTATGAGAAATGCAAAAGGTTTGCTAATGGTAATTGAAGTAAAAAAAAGGTAAGAAGTTAGGACCTTCCAGAACGGGGTACCTTGACGTGGTTTGTAAGGCTTTCATTCGATGTGATCACAGTATGTATACCAAAACCCTCTTGTTATAAAAGTATGCAGTGTGCCAGTAAATGATATTGTATGGGGCCTAGGAATGTGCATTGATTATTTCTCTATGTTGTATAATGTTTGCCCAGAATACAGTAGCACTTCCACTTAAATGTCGTTGTGAAATTAGCCTAATTGGGAGTGCTTCCAAATCTTTGTATTGTATGTATATTTTGGGAGGCCGTGGTCAAGCTCTCTTGTGGTCAAAGCACTCCCAAACACGCCCTCTTATAGGGGAGGTCCTATGCTTTAATATAAGCACTGGATGGCCTCTTCCTCCATTAAAAAGCCAAAGGGCTGGGGGGAAAGTGAGAGCATGTTGTTATGGATCCAGTGCAAAAATGAGAATGCAAAAGTTTGCTCATGGTAATGAAGCAAAAAAAAGGTTAGAAGTAGGACTTCCAGACTGGGGTTACCTTGACGTGGTTTGGCAAGGATTTCATCTGTGATACACGTAATGTATACCAACACCCCTTTGTTTATAAAGATGCAAGGGTGCAGATAAATGATTTTTTGTTTTATTGGGGCCTAGGATGTGCATGATTATCTTTTCTATGTTTGTAAAGAAGTCGTACATTTTTCCCCACAATGTTTCCTGATGTCATCTATATATATCCGAATCTCGCTTGTACGATGTTCCTCCTGGGACCTAATGGAAGAGATGAGGATTCATAGCAGGGACTAAGTGGAAAAAAAGCTTTTTGGGGCCCTGTATCTAAAAGGAGAATAAACACAAAAAATCAAAGTTAAGTTATAAAGTCTTCTCATCATGGAAGATTAACTCAGGGGCCTTTTCTTACTATGATTGAGCTCATTTAGGTTCTGTTTGTTCCCAAAATCTGAGCTGGACATTTCCCTTGCCTGCCAGAATTTTACCTTCATCAACATTTTCAGCCACCTCACTGTGATTTCCACTCCCCACCTCTTAACCCCTATGATGTAGAATATTTACATCATCATATTCAAATTGGTGGTGCAGCTAATTAACACTTTCCTTAATCAGCAGTGTTGAGTGTGATGTCATATAGGTCTGGGTATCTAGTTGTGTACGGATCTGGAATAGTATGTCTCACCTCGGCTTTCACTCCACCAAATCCGATATATAAACAATTAATTGAAGGTGAACATACAAGACCAGAGGTCTGTAGCTGTGAATATTGCCGTTTATTCAAAAAAAACATGTGATGCTACATGTTTCCAGACCCATCAAGGCATTGAGGAGGACCAAGTGGTGCAGAAAATGTGCACGCATGTTTTGCAATAACCTGCCACATATTCACAGTTAAAGGACCTTGGTTCGTTTTTTTCCCTGCAGGTATTGTTTAAAAGGTTGGCGGGGCATATTTTAAAACTTGCGATACACGAGGTTTTCTTTTATGTACGACCGTGGCAGTAGTATACCATGCTGTAAAACTACCGTTAATGATATTTACGGGCGGGTCGTTAGATTTACGATATACAATATCGACATGTTAACAAGATTTCCGATAGGATATAACTTAAGGATGCCCATAAGATCGCTAAAGAAGGCGATACCACACTTTATAACTAATTAAGCCATGTGTGAAGGGTCTCTAGTCTCCCTGTCAAGCGCTCAGACAGAAAATAGTGGAAAGTGTAGCTATTCTAAGGCGAATGTGGAGAATAGGAAGGTTGTTCTTTTATAGAAACAACATGGGTTGTAGGGGGGATAGTTAAAGTGACCTGATTTAGCACACAAGCTCTGTGGCAATGCATTTTCATCAGTGTACCTTATTAAAGGGAATGTGGAGGGTAGAAAGAGTGTTTTTTGATCGCTGTCTGTATAAATACAACACAACTGGTATCAAAGCTAAGCTTATTAAGGCATTATTATAGAGAAAGCATGGCCAACAGAGCCTGGCTACAGATAAGGGTCATTATATTATCCTCACCTGCAACACTGCACCATGTTTCTATAACATGTACAGGGGAATGGTTGGAGGGTACTGCACTTGCAGCTCTGCACCATGTTGTTTCTATCAATGTACATAGTCAGAGGAATTATGAAGGGAATGCCAATTAAAGGGTGCACTGTTAGAGGGAAATGCAAACAATTTCATATACAATAAACCAGCAGGAGGAGGGCTGCCTGTGTTAAGTTTTGCAAAACAAAATCAATAGGGTTTAAACACTTTGCCTTTAAGACCGAAACACACTACGGCCTATGTATAAAAGTTCATGTTAAAATGGTTGCAATTTTTTTTTTTTTTGTTAGCCATAAGAACTTTATTACTAGGCCTCGGGATAATATCTCACACAACAAAAAGGTTATTAGTATTTTCTGTTAGAGAGCATGATTGAAGGCTGATTACAGTTTGCTATGTATGCAATGGTACTTGCACTGCAACTGTAGATTTAATATGTGTTGGGTACAAAAGGCAACAGGTGGCCTTTACACTACTTCCAAACTACTTCCAGGCTCAACATCCCACTTTAAAAGGCAATGCACAGAGCTGTTGATAAGGCTGAGGCAACAACTACAACAACGCCAAACGTGCAGAGTTCACGAGCGTTACCGCCATTTTCTGTGCGTTAGGGCATGTATTTTGCCTTTGCAACAAAAAAATGTACAACTGCAAAACGTGAAACAGACGCGACAATGCTGTGCGCGTTCGTTCTTGCAGGGAAGTTCGCGTTCCGCGATTTCATTTGTTAACAAAAAATGGCAGGGCGAGTGACAAAACCGCGACGCTAACGCTCGAAAACGCAGCTAGTGTGGCTGCAAGTGTAGTGGTTAGTGTCACGTGCAATATGCTGCCCTGCAGCTCTGGGCTGTTTGTATTATATAAGTGAACCTGTAAAGTGTCAGTTCATTCTACATGGGGTTGCACTTTCCTCATTAAGATTCAAAACTTAGGGCCAAGGCTTCCACTAGCACGTGGAGTGCGGTTTGTGACGATGTGTGCTAGGGGGAGTGCACGGGCTAGTAATAGCCTATGGGACCAAGCCCAACTATGATGATGAGCGTTCGTGTGGTATTGGAGTGCAGCTGACCCAAATCACATATAAGCTTTTCAAAGGGAAGAATCTTGTTTGCTTTCCATAGGTTGTCTTAAAGTAAAACCATCATCAATAGTGGATGGCCCAGTTTGCGGATCGAACCCGCATCCACGGCGATTAACCTGTCGCGGGAACGGCGGATATCGCAGATTTTCTGGTTTTCGCCTTCTGAACTTTTCCGAACCGCGCTTCGAATTTTCGAATTACGATGAATTTCTGGTATTTTCGAAAATGCATGAAAAAATGTATTTTCGAAAAATTTTCAAATCGAGGATTTTCACGTATTTTCGAAATGCATGAAAATACAATAATTTGAAAAATTGTAAATTACGGGGTTTTACGTATTTTTGAAAATTTCGAAATTACGAGGATTTCCCTATTTGTGATGATTTTTTCATTTTATCGGTCACTCGCGGGATTTTTCGAATTTTTTTCGGAAAAAATTGCGGATCCTCGAGCGGAACGGATTTTGCGAAGTTTGGACATCTCTAATCATCAATGGTACTTGGGTAAAGCTGCCTCGACCTTAGGGCGTGGTTCATATTTTGAATGCATCGGAAGAAAAGGGGTTGCTCTAAATTATGCGGTGAGGAGTATACCTTTTGTCGGCGTTAATCTATTTGTCTGTAAATATGTCTGTTAATAACATTCGTTGTTAATTTGACTCCAATAGGCTGGCTTGATCTGTCCGGAATGGAAAAAATAGATCCAGACATGAGGCACAGAAACTTTTTATCTGGAAGAGCCGGATTAATGCACTACAGTACTACTTACTCTCTTCTACTTTTGTGGCGTACATGTCGCCCATCCTCTCTGATGATGATGATGATCTCTGCAACAACATAAAGGTCTATATAAAATATATATATATCCCAGCCATGCGGTTAGGACAAGGACACCTCTCAATAGCTCAACCTGGAAGGGGATCTGATTTCCTTTTGAGACATCAGGTCCGCAATAAACATTAAACAGAAAAGGAAATAAGCATATATACAATAATAGGCATGCAAGGAGAAAAGACTTATACCCACAGAGTAAAGGTAGTGGAACTGGACCAACTACCAGCAGAACAGCAGGTTTTCTGGAACAGCAGATACTGGAGGAAGATACAAGTAGGGAGAACAGGACGCCACACTGACCTTTTTAAAGATTCCCGCATAGATCCGAATCATGCGTGACTTGTGCGCGCACTAATTGGCTAGTGCGGCTGCTAACACCCCGCATGCTGGGGGTCCAGTCGTCATTCTGCAGAGCTAAGCAGCTTGGCAAAGCTTACAATGCTAGAGGTGTACACCGGGAAATCCACAATTAATAGGGGTGAGGTAGATTAATCCTGGCACACATGTCGGAACAGGAACAAAAAAAGACAAGGTAAGGGGAAAGGAGCCCAAATTTATGACGTCCTGGCCTCCACACAGTGGAAGGGATTAACCCATGGTGGCCCACTGCCGTGTGGAGGCACAGGAAATAACATATTGCTACAATACCTCTACCCCATTTTTATCCTAAACTAGATATGAGGCACTGCCTATAGACAGCAAGCAAAATTATTGCTGTGTACAAATCAAGTGGAATAAAAGTGTATATATGAATATTATATGAGTATTAGAGTAACTCCCCCTTAGTGCTGCATAATAAATAATAAATGTCAATAAATTACAGATTTCACAATCTTCCTGTGGGATATGCCTTATATTCCAGAATAGCTTAATCAGTTGTCTAAAAGCATGAAAACAGAATTATTGGATATACAGTATGCTTGTCAAAATGTTAGAGAATGCATAGCAAATATGGAATGTCTGTTGACAAGCATGTTGATAAAATTTTGCATTGTAATGACATATTCTCCACCAATAAAACAGATACATTACTGATATGGTTAATTCATCTTTCCAGATATTTAAACATCTGGATGGCCACATTTTAGAAATCGCTAGTTTTAGGTAACTTACAGACTGGTACTGTATGTGTTTATATGAAGGGAGTCAGGAGTCAGGACTGTGGGGTTTAAATTAATTTTCCAGCACAGACTCAGATTACAGCATATACAAAATTAGACGATATGAACAAACTATTTTTATATACTAGCAGAGTACCTGGCGTTGCATAATTTTTCTAAGATCCAACCCCTAAACTTGCATCCAAAATTCAACAGAACTGTTGACCCGCAGCTTTCAACCAAACCTGACCCATTCAAACTCACTGTGTGAGGGTTAGCTGAGTATCACGACCAACTTCCCTTTGACACATATCACATCAAATATCCTTACATGTATCACACCACTTTCCTTTAAAGTCAACACACCACAATTCCCCTTTGGACATATCACATCAACTATCCCTTTACAGTATCACACAAACTTTCTATTAACACGTATACACAACATGCCCCTTTAACGCATATCACACCAACTTCCCTTTAGTTGCATGTCACATCAACATCCCCTTTAGTGAGAGTCACATCAAAATCCCTTTAGCATGTATCGCATCACTCCCCTTTAGCATGTGTCGCTTTAACTTCCCCTTTAGTGCTTATCGCATTAATTCAGCTTTACGTGACGTATGATCAACTTACCCTTTAGCACGCAGCGCATCAACTCCCTATAGAGCGTATCATCAACTTCCCTTAACGTGTATTGCATCAACTTTCCATTTAGCAGTGTATCGCATCAACTTCCTGTTAAAGTGTATCGCATCAACTACCCCTTTAGCGTGTATGTAGCGTGTATCGCACCAACTTCCCTTTATCGGTATCGTATTAACTCCCCCTTTAGAGGTATTGCATCAACTCCCCCTTTAGAGCGCGGTCGCATCAATTTCCCTATAGCGCGTGTATCACATCAACTTCCCCTTAGCGTGCAGCCGCATCAACTTCCCCTTTTAGCACCTATTGCATCAATTTCCCCTATTAGGGGTGTATCGCATCAACTCACCTTGATGATCACATCAGCTTTTTTAGCGCGTTATCACATTAACTTCCCCTTTAGTACCTATCGCATCAATTTCCCCTTTAGTGCGTAAAGTATAAAACTTCCCCCTTAGCTTGTATCGCATCAACTTCCCTTTTAACGCGCGCATCACATCAACTTCCCCTTTAGCGCCTATCGCATTTCATTTCCATTTTAGTGCACTACATTTTCCCTGTTAGCGTATCACCTCAACTTCCTTTAGCACGTATTGCATCAAATTCCCCTTTAACTATGGGGTACAACATCTCACTTCATTTATTTTTTTTCTGGAATCAATCAATTTGAATTATTGACACAACATTGTCCACGAGAAACACAATTTGTTTGCAAAAAATGACCAATGGAAAAAGAAAGAGAGGACATAAGCGTGTGTACGTGGCCTTGTTTGTGGGGAAAAGAGACACAAGTGTGTGAAGAGAAATGAGCCCCTTACAGTGCAGTTGTATTGCAGTGTGGCAAGCTCCATCCTTCACAGTTCTTATTAGTTTACTAAGTAAAATGGGATTTATTACCATTCGCTGTAGAATTACATTTCCTTAGCCAACTGTGATCTCCATGAGTAGCTGCCTGCCAACCCCCAGTAAAAGAGACTATCTTGGATTGGTCAGTTTACCTCTCAATCTTGACTGGGCAAACCCATGTGAGAGGTGGTGACTAGAGATGTCCGAACTTCGCAAAATCCGGTCCGCTCGAGGATCCGCAAATTTTCGAAAAAAATTCGAAAATCCGTGAGCGGACCCATTAAAATGAAAAATACCCTCGAAATTCCAAGATTTTCGTATTTTTGGAAATTTCGAAATTATGGGCTTGCGGCATTTTCGAAAATTTTCGAAAATACGAGAAAAATACGAGTTATCCTCGTAATTTCGAAAATTTTCGAAGATACGTATTTATGGAAATAAGGAAATCCTTGTATTTTCGAAAAGTACGTGTTTTCTCGTATTTTTGACAAATTTTCGAAAATACTAAAAATCCGCAAATCGGAAGTTCGGAAGGCGGAAAATCTGGAAAAATCCGCCGTTCTGAACGGATAAATCCGCGGCGGATCCGGGTGACCAAGTGTGTGGTCACATAACATGGTTACATCACATGGTCTGCTGCTCCTTTTCATTGAAAGTCTATCCTCCTATCACAGCAACAATAGAACAAAACCAAGTAAAGCATTGTACTGCTTGAACAATCTGTAACATTTGGAATTGACTTGATTCACTCGATTCACCACAGATGGCAGCACACAGGTTAATTAACTTTAAAAAATGTGGGGGGGAAAGGGGGTACGGAGTCATTTTTAAAAGTTGTTAAGTGACTAACTTACTAAGTCTCGTGAAAAATTGTCCCAGCCGTTTGCAAGTTTATCTGGAACATACAATAACTTACACACATACACACATGCATTGAGTTTTAAATATATAGATAACCACCTTTTCAAGTGTGTATTTTTTTATTAGGCTTCAATGAGACTTTGAGATACCACAGCCCTGACTTTGCAGCATAACTCATAATCACAGTACAATTAATTCTATGTCTATATAAATGTATTAAATAATCAAATATCCATTTATAGAAAAGAATAAAAACATGCTTATTTGCCTTCATGAGTAAAAAACATTTTAGCAAACATAAATTGAAAAAATTGTCTGTCTTTCAAATTCGTTACTGTTTGTAATTATATCATGATCTATCTGTTAAATATTTATTGACCTCAGTAATTGTTATGATCTCATTTCCTTGCAGTTTGTGACCTTATGCATTTTGGGTCATAAATAGTAGTTGTGTTAATTGATTTTATAATCCACCACTTGTTTATGACCCAAATGGCCTTGGATTCTGCTACCAATCTCTGTTCTTTTAGCCATCAAAGCGGAAATAATATGTTTCACAAAAAAACGCAGGCACAACAAGATAAAAAGGGCACAGAAACCATAATGTTTAGTTAGTGGTTTCAAACTGACAATAAAAAAACCCATGTATCTAAAGATACCGCATTTAGACTATATTAGCCTCAATTAGTAGTAGGGACTTTCGAATATATCTGTTGTATTCAGTTAGATTAACTGGATACAAGTTTAATTCTTGAAGACATTTTTAGTCATCCGACTGACTTTTTCAATTCAGAATGACTTGTACCAAAATCTGTTGGCAATAAGTACCCTGGAAGGACCCAATAGCATATGACAGCCAGGTATTAGGGGCCTCTGATGCAAGGTGTAATAGGAACTGCACCAGGGTAAAGTGTCAAAACAGTATTGTACATGGAAGTTGGTGTTGTCGTCCCCACCTCTATTCAGGATTGGGTTTATTTATTTTCACATAAATGGCCTCCTTAACATTCTCTTCAACCAGCCTGTTTTAACCCTTTCACTGCCAGGAGATTTTATTTTTTTTGCGTTAACTGCCAGAAGAATTCAGGATTTTGCCCTTAATCGCTTTAGACTAATTTTACAGTAGGAAAACTGCAGTAAATCAGGAATATATACATTGTTTTTTCAGCACAAAAGTGTACTTTAACATGGTAACAGAATTTGTAACTTTTCTGGAAATTTTACTGGAATTATGGGTAAAATATGAAAAAAAATGAAAAAATTTGCAAATTTTCATGGATTTTTCCCATTTTTACTATAGTATCTTAAGGTTACGCACACAAAAATCTTACGTGCTAAAAGCTCAGATATCCCGAGTACAACGATACCAGATATATGTAGGTACCTGACTTTTCCTGTACAGGAGAACCCCCCAAACTAAAACTGCACTCCTAGAATATTACACCAAATTAAAATGTGTAACCCTACTAAACAGATAAACATAGAAATCTACAAATTATCTAAACTATCCCCACAAGTGAGATATTTTTAGAAAACTACACACTCGCAGGATTTTACGAGTGAGGTTAGTTTCGATCAAAATGCAGGTACCGGACGCAGCTCTTCGTCAAATTGTAAGTTACTTTCTCACATTTTCCTTTTTTTCCTCAACTGTAAAATCAGAGACAAAATCAAATGCGAATTTCAGCTAAAAACTGTGGAGGAAGTTCAAACGCATCTCAAATATGAAAGCCTAACCCCTCCCGAATAAACGGTATGCACATTCATGGTGTGTGTACCCAGAGACATGGCTACCAACTAACCCAGAGGCGTGACCAGTGCCAAATGTCAGTAGCAGCAAAAAAAAATTAGCCAGTTTTGTTTGAACAGTCTGCAGTTTTTCCACGAAACACCCCCCAACTCAAAAATACCCCCCACAAAACTATATACTCCTGAAATCTATACACCTTCAGCTAGGAACGCCGTAGTTCGTTCATTCTATCTATCAATGGTGTGGGCGGCAGTTCTCGTAGAAAATGTGCACTTTACCCGATTTTCAAAAAAAATGAACATCAAACAGCGTTCAAAAAGGTCGAAATCATGCCAAAACCCCATGGAAGTAAAAAAAAGTTAAAAATATCAATCTCCCAAATGTCCTGAAATCAAACGGTATGCCATAGTGTGGTAAAACACACGCAGACGTGGAAGCGAAAAGCCACAAAGTGAGACAATGCACAATGGTCAGAAACGGCGGAAATATTTAGCCAACTCCGAATTTGGACAGTCTGCCAGTTTTTCCACCAAAACACCCCCGTAACTTAGAAATAACCCCCACAAACTATAATTCCTGAAATCTACACACCTTCAGCTATGTAAACGCTGTAGTAGGTTGTCATTCATACCATCAATGTGGTGTGGGCGCAGTTCTTTGTAGAAGTTCGCATTGTCTGAAAAAACGAACATAAAAACAACTTAAAAGGTAAAAATCATGCCAAAACCTCATGGAATCTAAAAAAAAGTACTAAATATTCATCTCCCAAATGTCCTGAATCAAACGGTATGCCATATGTGTGGTTACACATGTGGAAGTGGAAGCGAAAAGCCACAAAGTGAGACAATGCACGAGGCTCAGAAACAGCGAAAATATTTAGCCAACTCCGAATTTGGACAGTCTGCAGTTTTTTCCACAAAACACCCCCGTAACTCAGAAATAACCCCCACAAAATATATATTCCTGAAATCTAAAACACCTTCAGCTATGTAGCACTGTAGTTCGTTCATTATACCATCAATGGTGTGGCGCAGTTCTTCGTAGAAATTTGCACTTTTCCAGAATTTCAAAAAAAATGAACATCAAACAGCGTTCAAAAAGGTCGAAATCATGCCAAAACCCCATGGAATGTAAAAAAAAGTTACTAAATATCAATCTCCCAAATGTCCGAATCAAACGGTATGCCAATGTGTGGTAACACACGCAGAAGTGGAAGCGAAAAGCCACAATAGGAGACAATGCACAATGCTCAGAAACGGCGGAAATATTTAGCCAACTCCGAATTGGACAGTCTGCAGTTTTTCCAAAAAACCCCCGTAACTTAGAAAATAACCCCACAAACTATATATTCTGAAATCTACACACCTTCAGCTATGTAACGCTGTAGTTTGTTCATTCATACCATCAATGGTGTGGGCGCAGTTCTTTGTAGAAGTTCGCATTTGTCTGAAAAAACGAAAATAAAAAAAACTCAAAAGGTAAAAATCATGCCAAAACCTCATGGAATCTAAAAAAAACTTACTAAATATCAATCTCCAATGTCCTGAATCAAACGGTATGCCATATGTTGGTTACACATGTGGACGTGGAGGAAGCGAAAAGCCACAAAGTGAGACAATGCACGATGGCTCAGAAACAGCGAAAATATTTAGCCAACTCCGAATTGGACAGTCTGCAGTTTTTCCACAAAAACACCCCCGTAACTCAGAAATAACCCCACAAACTATATATTCTGAAATCTAAACACCTTCAGCTATGTAGCAATGTAGTTCGTCATTCATACCTCAATGGTGTGGGCGCAGTTCTTCGTAGAAGTTCGCACTTTTCTGAAAAAATGAACAAAAAACAACTTCAAAAGGTAGAAACATGCACAAAACCTGACGGAATGTTAAAAAAAAGTTACTAAATATCAATCTCCAAATGTCCTGAATCAAACGGTGATGCCATATGTGTGGTTACACATGCGGACGTGGGAAGCGAAAAGCCACGATGTGAGACAATGCATGATGGTTGAGAAACAGCGAAAATATTTAGCCAACTCCGAAATTTGGACAGTCTGCAGTTTTTTCCACAAAACACCCTGATAACTCAGAAATACCCCCACAAAATATATACCTGAAATCTAAACATCTTCAGCTATGTAAGCACTGTAGTCGTTCATTCATACCATCAATGGTGTGGCGCCAGGTTTTCATAGAATTTCGATTTCTACACAATTTTCTGGAAAAATAGAGAAAAATACATTTCAAAGTTACAAAATCACACCAAAACCCCATGTAATGTAAAAAAAACTTACCAAATATCAATCTCCTAAATGTCCTGAATCAAATGGTATGCCATATGTTGGTTACACACAGGACGTGGAAGGCGACTAGTCAAAATGTAAAACAATGCGCAAGGAGCCAATAACAGCATTTTCCCAATTTTTCAAACTGAACACCCCTCTAACTTGGAAATACCCCACAAAACTATATATTCTCAGAATCACATCCTTCAGCTACGTAAGGCTGTAGTTGTTCATTCATACCATGAATGGTGTGGGCGCCAGTTCTTCGTAGAAATTCGCATTGTCTGAAAAAATGAACAAAAAACAACTTCAAAAGGTAGAAAATCATGCCAAAACCCCATGGAATGTAAAAAAAAGCTACTAAATATCAATCTCCCAAATGTCCTGAATCAAACGGTTATGCCATATGTGTGGTTACAACGTGGACGTGGAAGCCAAAAGACACAAAGTGAAACAATGCACAATGGCTCAGAAACAGCAAAAATTTCAGTCAAATCTGAATTTGAACAGTCTGCAATTTTTCCCACAAAACAACCCCCACAAAACCATATATTTCTCGAATCCACACACCCTTTATCTACGAAATTCTGTAGTTTGTTCATTCGTACCATCAATGGTGTGGGCGCAGTTCTTCGTAGAGTTCACAGTTTTAGCAGATTTCTAAAAAATTTGAAAAAAAACACTCTCAAAGGTAGAAATCATGCCAAAATCCCAAGTAATGTAAAAAAAAATTACCAAAATATCTCTCCCAAATGTCCTGAATCAAACGGTATGCCCGTATGGTTCCACACGCGACGTGGAATCAACTAGCCACAAAGTGAGCCAATGAAAAGTGGCCAAAACACAGCAACTTTTCAGATTTGTCAGACTAAACACCCCTCTTATTAGAAATACCCCCCCAAACTATAATTCTTGGACTCTACACACCTTCAGCTACACAATGGTGTGATTCTTTATGCATACCACCAATGGTGTGGGTGCAGTTTTGTGTACAATTTCGCTTCTTACAGATTTCAGGAAAAAATTATAAAAATAAAATTCAAAGTTAAAATCATGGCAAATTTCCATGTCATGTAAAAAAAATTGTCAATTATCAATCTTCCAAATGCCCTGAATAAACGGTATGCCAATGGTGGATGCACACAGGGGCGTGACCCACAACTAGCTCAAATGGGACGTGCACCAGTGTAATTACAAGAAAAAATCAAAGTGCTCTGTAATTTCAAACAGCCCCAAAACTTTGAAATGCCCCCCACAAATAAAACCCCAACTAAATACAATCTCCCACATGTTCTGATCAAACGGTATGCCATATGCGTGGATGCACACAGAGACGTGGCCACCCAACTAGCCCAACTGGGACGCATGCACAAATGCAATTACAAGAAAAAATCAAAGTGCTCGTAATTGAACAGCTTACCCTTTTTCTAAGGAAACAGTCCCGAAACATGGAAATTCCCCCACAAACATATATTTTTGGAATTACCACCTTCAGCTACGTTACGGTGCCATGCTTTCATGCATGAAGAATTCCAGACCCAGCGATCCAAAGAACTCTGTGTTTTTACGAGATTTTGTGAAAATAAAAAAGATGATTCAAGGGTTGAATCCTACCTAAACCCACTTGACAAGCAAAAAAACCCACTAAATAGCAATCTCCCACATGTCCTGAATCAAATGGTGTGCCATTTGCGTGGTGCAAACAGAGACGAGGCCACCAACTAGCTCAAATGGGACGCATTTAGAAGTGCAGTTACAAGAAATTTTTTTAAAAACGCCACAACCCACCCCCCACACACAACACTCTCCCCTTTTAGTGGTATTTTAGTGAATCAGGTTTAGTATGGAGAGTCACACACGTTTTTGCACACTTTACTGATCCTAAAAATTCAATACGGTCTTTATTTGGTACCTCTGCAAAATTTCCTTCTAAAAAATAGGCTTAGTTTCCCTTGAAATCGTACAAATAGTATCCGCGTTTACTTTACCGATATCACTGGGGACATTGGGGAGCTTGGAGAAGACAACTTTTTTTCTAATTTATAGTTTTAGGGTTAAAAAAAAAAAAGGGTGTGTGTATCACTTTAAGAATTTTTTGTGTGTATTTCCCCTTTTTTCCCCGATCATTCCCAAAGATGATCATCAGATCATCTTAGGGAATGATACCGAACTTGGAATACGGGCATAAATGCCCGTTTTCCAATTCGAAATCGATCAGAAAAATCACTCCGGAAATCATTTTCCAGGAAGTGATTTTTCATTCATTGGCAAAGCAATAATTTGGTGATCAGAAGTGATCACCAAATTTTGATCTCTGGCCCCCTTTCTTCCTAAGTCTTCGCTAAGTAGCAAAGACTTAGAAAAAATCCTATTGTGAATGGAACTTTGAGGTCCATTCACAATGTATAGTAAAATCTGGCAGCTTGACAGCTTTTACTATACTTAGGTACTGCAGCATGATTATGGAGATCAAGCTGCAGTACCTCAACTAGACCACCAGGGGCAGTCTCCTACCACTTCAAGGGAGACCCCGGTGAAGGAGGAAGCTCCGTGACGTCACCGGGGTCTCCCTTTCCGCTCCTCCACGTGGGACCGGCCTGCACATCGCGGGACCCGGCTAAAGGTGAGTGTATCTTCCGATCCCCCCCTGGATTTGGATCACACCGAGGGGGGATCGAGGGGGCTAGGGGGGCAGTTGAATGCTGCCCCCGATCGGCCTAGCAGGGGGGAAATTTTTTTTGCAGGGGGGAAGCCACAGATCGTATATTCACGATCTGTGGCAGTTAAAGCATTCTCTGCACAGATCGTGAATATACGATCTGTGGCAGGGAAAGGGTTAGTATGTCTGCCAAGATGTTGACATTACCTTCTTCAAAGGTATGTCCTTTTTAAGATGCAGGTAGAAATATAAGGATAAGTTCTACAACCAAAAACATGGATGTACTATGGGATCTTTAATTTCACCACATTATGGCAAACCTTTACATGGAGGAAGTTTAAAAACAGTCTCTAATACCTTCAAGGGCATTGCACCAGCTACTGGTTCAGATATGTGGATGACACCTGGGTTAAAATCTACCGAAGGAAGTACAAGCCTTTATGGAACACATCAATGCTGTAGGCCAAAACTCAAAACAACACATTGGCTTTCTGGATTGCTTGGTAGAAAGTCTGGGAGAATGTCAAACTGGAAGTAAACCTTTACAGAAATCCAACCCACACAGACCAGTTTTGATGTTGACTCCCACCACCCATTAGATCAGTTGTGTGTATCAGAACCCTGCAACACAGAGCAGAGAATATCCCCACTAGCACAGAGGCGAAGACTAAAGAAATAAAACATCTCAGAGGAGCACTAAACTTGTGAGTACCAGACTGGGCCTTTGTCAAAGGGGTAGAAGGAAAGAAAAGAACACAAATACCAACAGTGAAGGGGGAAAGCAAGACAGGAGATAGACATGGTCATGTTACATGTAGCAGGGGTTTCGAGAAATAAAGGGGAACTGGGTGCCGTGGCCCCACCACTTGCAGGTGTTGTGGTCCCGTCCACTTGCAGGTGCCGTGACCCCGCCCACTTGCAGTGCCTAAGCCCTGCCCACTCACGGGTGCCTAAGCCCCACCTGCTGTGGGCCTCTCTGACACCCCCCCCCCAGAGTGAGAGCTGCCTGAAAAGGCTGTTTTCACATGAGCCACATAGTGAGAGAGAAGGGCTGTAAATGTCTTACATTCTCTACAGCTGCAGGTCCTTCACACAGCGAGGGAGGATGGACTTACTGTCTCCCTCACACACTGAGGGCGTCTGAGGTGTGCTCGCGGCGGCACTGTGCAGGAGAAGCCTTAGGAATGTCACATGTCAGCCTCCACCATTAACTTTCTGGTCAGTCATCTTATATCTTGGGCTGTGAAGCACAGAAAGGTGGTCATTTAAAGGTGGGAAACTGACCTTCATTTCCTTGTTTGGACCACAGAAAGAAACATTTTCAAAAAATCGTGATCCCATTAGGCTTTAACCAAAAACACCCTAGGCAGCAATTGGTACATCCGAAAGACTAAATATTGAAACATAAGAAGAGTGATATCATATACGCAGTGCAGGGAAGAATGCTCTGATTTGATGTGGGGGAGACCAACAGCAGCTTCACCAATGTATGGCCCAGCACAGAAAAGTTAATTCCTCAGGTCAGGACTCAGTGTTGTACCTGCATCTTAAAGTGGATGTCCACCCCAAAATGAAATTTAACCCACTACTGTCCCTATTCTGAGTTTAAAAAATATCCTACCTTCATCTCTGCTCCAAATGGTGCCCTGCATGCCCCTCCAGGAAACTGCAGTGTGAAGGTTGGTGACTGTCCTGTGCCTGTCTCTGCCTCAACCTCGTCAAGGTTTGAGGCATGCGCAGGAGAGCCCTCCCTCTCCCTCCCATTTTGCTTTCCCTCCCCCTAGTGTAAAACCCCTTGCACATTTTATAGGTATTCCTCCCCAGCCCCAACCGCCATAATATGCAGTTCCTTGCAAGCAGAAGGCCGGGCAGTGCGGCGGAGGATAGAGGGAAGGTAAGTAAAGATCAGGGGAGTTTCTCAAAATTCTATTATGGCGTTTAGGGCTAGGGGAGGAAGTACTACCATATAACAAAACTTGAAAAAAGGGGTGGACATGCCCTTTAAGTAAAAAGGACATACCTTTAAAGAGTGTAATGTCAATATCTTGGTGTAGGGACCAAGTTTGGTTCAAGAGAGTTGTTAAGGAGTCCATTTATGTGAAAATAAAGAAACCAAGCCTGAATAGAGATGTGTGTGTGTGGGGGGAGGAAAAAAGGAAGGGGTATGGTGGCTCAGTGGTTAGCACTGATGCCTTGCAACACTGAGGTCCTGAGTTAGAATCCATCCTTGGACACATCTTAAAAGGAGTTTGTATGTTCTCCCCATACAAGTTTCCCCCGGGCACTACCAGTTTCCCACAACCATGAAGACATACTGATAGGTTGTATGTGTCAAATAAATTTGCTTAGATTGTAAGCTCTTCGGGGCAGGGCTGATGTGCATGTATACATGTGATTGTAAAGCGCTATGGAGAATGTTGGCGCTATATAAATCCACAATTATAATATATAAACCAACTAATATGAAGGAATAACAATTACAAAAGAGGGTGACTTCACTGGTACCCACAAACCTGCTTCTTATCCAATGGTGTCAGGTTTTTTAGGATCAAAGGGTAACATAAGGAAAGTGAATTTCACTATTTTTAAGATGGACATACAGTACACAAAAAAATTTTGGCTTTCACTTTCCTTATGTAGGATAATAGAAATCATCATTCAGTGGGTGTACACAGGGGGCAGCAATACTGTATATATTGTCATCTTCATAAAATATGTAATATGCTCAAAACTTTAAAGGGCATGTCCACCCTTCTTAAATTTTTTTATATAATATTCTCCCTGTCCCCCCAGCCCCAACCGCTATAGTTTTAAGTTCAGAAAGTGCACCAAATATTACTTACCTTCCCTCTTTCCTCCGCCGCACTGCCAGGCCCTCTGTTTGCGAGAAAATGGAAGCAGAGGGGCGGGACCGGCAGTCGCGTCTGTGATTGGCTGAGCGGCAGCCAATCACCGACGCGGCTGCCGGGAGTTCAGTGCGGCGTAGGAAAGAGGGAAGGTAAGTAATATTTGGGGCACTTTCTGAACTTAAAACTATAGCGGTTGGGGATGGGGGGACAGGGAGAATATTATATAAAAATGTTTTTACGCTAGGGGGAGGGAATCTAAATCGGGAGGGAGAGGGAGGGGAAGGGCTGCAGTGCGCATGCCAAACTTCTCCCGGAGGGGAGACAGGAGGCAGAGTCCTATATGGACTCTGCAGTACTCCTGGTGGGCGTTTTTTGGGACTTTAGGGGGGGATAGCAGAAGAACCAGATGGAGCTGGGATGTAAGGTAAGGATTAAACTACACTACACAATGGGGCCAGTAGTGGGGGGGGTTATAGTTTTGGGGGTGGACATGCCCTTTAAATCTGTTATTCTTTCCCCCCAAAATAGGGAGGCTCATCCAATCACAGGAATATTATTTAGTTATTCAGCTGAGTCTGTAACTCAAAGCTTTATCCATATTGTTCTGGTTATTACAGGAAAGTAGAGATGGGCGAAACGGATTGTTTTGTTCCATTTTCAGATTTACAGATATCGGTAAAATCCTGAAGATACGAAAAACGAACCTACTTATATCTCAGTACATGCCTTAGTACAGGAGTGGGCAATTACATTTCACAGGGGGCTGCAAGAGGAACTTGAGATGTGGCAAAGGGCCGGACCAATAGGTAGATTCTCATTATAGAGATTGCAAAACTGGATTTTATAAAAAGATAAATGAATATCCCTGGTTCATTGGATTTTTTTTAATATTAGTTGCAATTTATAATAAAAGGTTTATTATATTTATTCCAATTCAATTAATAAATTGGTCAGGTCATCATTTTTTTTTTATAAAATAAATCAAATATTCAGCCTGAGACAATCAAATAATATTAAGAATTTTTGAGTACAGGTCTAGTATTGAAGGGCCAGTCAGGGGCAGCCTTACCATGCCCAGGTCTGTCCTTTGCTTTCTTACTGAAGATTGTTTCTAATGAAATATTGGAATAAGATATTCCAAAACATCAATAACACTGTTACTCAGCGCTCCTATTGAGTACTTAGTTGGGATAGTGAACCAACATTTTGCTGGCAAATTTTATCTTAGATACTGGCAACCAAAAACTGAGAATTAAACTAAGAGCCATCTGAGCTAAGGGCTACCCAGTCAGAAGCCCCCAATAAGCTTATATTCCAGTACATGCCTTAGTACAAAGACATAACATTTTAGATGAAATGCAAACCTGAAACTAGCTCTCCTCACTGATCATTTGGGACTTCAGTGCGCATCTTCGATGATTATCGAACGTTTGAGGCTATTTTCGATAATCCTCAAAAATAGCCTCAAATGTTCGATAATCCTCAAAAATACGATTGGAAACTCAAAAGTAGTTTGAGGATTATCGAAAATAGCTTTAAACATTGAAAATGCAGTCTGAAGTCCCGAATAATCAGTGAGGAGAGGTAGTTTCAATTTTGCATTTCATCTGAAATGTTATGTCTTTGTACTAAGGCAGACCTGGTAAGTAAGGTGTAAAGTAAAATGGTGACCTGATCAATTGATTAATAGAATTGGAATAGATATTAAACACCTTTTATTATAAATTGCCAGTAATATTTAAAAAAAAATCCAATGAACCAGGTATATTAATTTATCTTTTTATAAAATCTCCATAATGAGAATCTACCTATTGGTCCGGCCCTTCGCCACAATCCAATTTCTCATGCGGCTCCTATGAAATGGCAAAATTCTTCCGGAGGGGAGACAGGAGGCAGAGTCGTATATGGACTCTGCTAAGCTCCTGGTGGCCAGTTTTTGGGACTTTGGAGGGGCATAGTAGGGCAGCCATTTGGAAGTGGGATGTAAGGTAAGGATTTTATTACACTACACAGTGGGGCCAATAGTGGGTTAAATTATAGTTTTGGGGGTGGACATGCCCTTTAATATTTATATGTTATACCGATACTTTTCTGGCCTGTTCACAGGCACACAAAAATGTTATTTCTGATCCACTGCAAACTTTCTCCAAATAATGGACTATAATTAGAATTGAATCAATACCAATTAGCAGTTATCTTGTAAAGAATACTATAGTGGACTATACTGTAGTTGGCTATGTAGATTCACAACAAAGAAATATTAGCTCTGGTTTAATGCTTATTATGGCTAATAGAGGTCACAAACAAAAGTTATCACCACAGACAGAAATTACTGTGTATTATTACAAAGAAATGCAGTCTTTTCTGTGCCATGCCTTTAGAAATATGCCCCTTTGTAGTAAGTTTTACAAAAAAATAGATAAAATTCTGCTTGTTTCTGCCTTATACTGATAAAAAGTATATTTGGATTCAAGCAAAGTTATTTTTTATCTAGACAGAGAAGCATATTAAGACTATAACGAAAAGCATTGCCCTTTTGAAATGATATTTTTAAAGGTCATATGTGTTTGGCGCATCATTGACCTGCAGATGAAAGGACTTATGGTACACCTAGTTTGGCATGTTATTTATTTAGGATGAAACTATTCTTTTATTGAACATTTCAGGAAGAGGAAGAATAGCAAATATATATTTGTGTAAGAACTTTTTCAATTAAACATTAAATCACTGTATAAAATAACCTTTTCTTGTTACAGGGGAAATTAGGAGAATTGTAAAAAAAAGTGTTCTAGACTAATGTTTTGTGCATTAGCAGACATTGCCCTATTGCTAGTTTCACTATAATTTTACATAGAAATTCAGTAAAATATGCTACCATTCATTATTTTATTATTTTACACAGAAAATCTTTATACATTCCTGTTACATCACCTGAAAATGCACTTTGCTGTTTTAATAGCTTGAACCATGTCAAGTTGTAGAAATCCAATTCAAAGTAATTTCCTATGCACACTGGAATTCCGTGGGTGCTGGCTACTACAGGAATCCCACTTCCAAGGGAAACATAGTCATATGTAAATAAGAGAGATGTAACCGCACTCCAAAAATAGGGTTATTTATTTAAACAACTATAGTGATATACAACGTTTCATCTGAGGAAGGGGGCAAGTTCCCGAAACATTGTATTATCACTGATGTTGTTTGAATAAATGTGGGGGAGACCAAACAGCAGCTGCACCAACATATGACTCAGCACAGTTGATTCCTCGGGTCAGGACTCAGCCATGTATCTACATACCTTCGACAATTGTAATGTCAACATCTTGGCAAAAGAACAGGACTGATTCAAGAGAGGTGTTAAGGAGGCTATTTATGTGAAATTAAAATGGAGAAACACCTTCTTATAACAGAAGGCATCTTGCAGTCTCATATGAATAGCATTGCCCACAAAATCGAAGAAACAAGAAGTCATTTCTTACTCCCATGTTCCCCAGAGTAAGGGGCGGAGATATGCAAAATACTCCTTTATGTCCCTTAGCTTATGCATGTCTCCAGAACCGCTGGCTAATAACATGCAATATAGCTTAATATATAGAGCCAATCATCTGACCTGCAGGCACGACGTGTTTCGATCTTGTTAGATCTCGTCAGTGCAAGATACAGATTCAGCTTTCTAGCTGCCTTTTCTACTGTACGCCCAAGTCCTACGCCATAGAGCCATGAATCTGTATCTTGCACTGACGAGATGTAACAAGATCGAAACACATCGTGTCTGCAGGTCAGATGATTGGCTCTATATATTAAGCTATATTGCATGTTATTAGCCAGCGGTTCTGGACACATGCATAAGCTAAGGGACATAAAGGAGTATTTTGCATATCTCCGCCCCTTACTCTGGGGAACCTGGGAGTAAGAAATTACTTCTTGTTTCTTAGATTTTGTGGGCAGTGCTATTATTATAGCATGAGACTGCAAGATGCCTTCTGTTATAAGAAGGTGTTTCTCCATTTTTATGGGAAATTAAAGAAACCAAACCTAAATAGAGGTGGGGGGGTCGACATGTACAATGCTGTTTTAACACCTTACCCTGGGCAGTTTGGATAACAAATTAGCATGTAACCTGGCTGTGATATGCTATTTGAGACTTTCCAGGGTACTTATTTGCAAACAGATTCTTGTACAGGTCATTCTGAATTGAGAAAGGCATTCGGATGACTAGTGAAACTAGCGAAAGTTCGGATGACTAGCAAACTAAACTTTAAGTCCAGTTGATCCAACTGAATACAAAAACACACTAATGCGTGAATTAAAAAAGCAGCAGGTACTTACCAATGCAGACTTGACTGCAGGTTACGTCATGCAGGGCTGACTGAGCACTTGCAGTTTAGCAGCATTCACTGGTGCGCACCCCCCTCCGCGCACGCGCGCACGCATTACCACCTCACTGCTCACCTGGCCTGACCTCAGTACTTACTTCCTGTTTTCCTGATTCGGGTGGGAGCGCCGCACATATTTATTGTATTAGAAGCGCAGGTGGCCGGGAACATGGGATTTGCTGTTGCAGGCCACCCGGGTACACATGCTTGGTCGCAATTGCAACCCTGGAGCAGAAAAGTATTGATCCTGGGCTTTCAATAAGAAAAATAAATGACAGATATAAGCTGTATAAGTAGTTTGCTGCTAGTGTAGGGTACCTGAATGGGTGGCTCTTGCTTTGTTCTTGGCTATTCCACTTTATTTGCTGACAAGCATCAAACAGGCCCTGAGCGACAAGGCATTGATGAAAGATTTTTATTCTTATCACTGGTTATCTTTGGAGGACCCACAGGCATTCTGTACAATTCCTTTTTTCATTACTGAGAAACAAGGCTTGACTAAAAAAAAGTCTTTATCAATAACTTTATTACTTCACTGAACATGAGACAGTATTCTCCTAGATACACTCTCCCACCAGTAGAGGAAAATCAGAATGGATTGTGGGAGTTGCTATTTAGCATAGAAAAAAAATGTTTTAATTTTTTAAGAGAGAGACGTAAAATTACACAACTCTCTCTAGGCTCATGTTCAAACAGACACCTTCCAGGTATCTGTAAACCATTCAAAAATACCGTAACATTTTGTAAGGGACCAAATAAGTTAGGGAGAGTTTTTACCACAGCTCTTTTACTCATCTTGCAAATAAGGGAAACAGAGACTTGTGGTTAAAAATAGGTGGTGTAAATAGCTTAACTTCACTGCACATGTCTCTGAGTGGAACAGTTAGAGGCAGAAACAGATTACATCAGGAAATGGCTCCAACTCTACAGTTTCCTGGACTTTCATCAGGCCCTGTAGGACAACCATATGCAGCAGAAGAGAAAGGTAGGGGTAATTTAACACTTCACAGTGTAGCCAACATTGGGGCAAATTTTCAGTTGGGGAAAGGACATGCCCAGATACACTGATTCTTTATTCAAGTCTATGGGGCTTGAACCATAAGTCACACAAGGGAGAAGCTTAAGAGCTTGGGCAACTCCCACAAATATATCAATTTTTAGGTGGGCCCTTAAATTTATCCTGGTGGGTCCCTTGTCTTAGATTTCCTGATGGTCCCGAACAGTCCAGTCCCCACTGCCAACAGACTTATACATAAGTCACCTCTGGGATAATGTATCAAAAGTAAAATCCAAGTATACCACTTTTACTGCTATGCCAGATCCACTCTACCACTTCAAAAGATCATGCCCAATGAGATAACACTGTTTTAGCTGAGGTTTGTATCAACTATGCAAGCAGTAGATTGAATTTATGGTAACCCCAACCCCTGAAACTGACTGACTAATGGATTAAACTATAAGAATTAGACAGTCAGCATGTAAGGTATGCTTTTACATTAAAGGTTAACTGTGGTCTCCAAACAAGTTGAGTTTAAACGAAAGGCAAGTTTCCTACCTTTAAAACAAGCCATCAACCACCTCTCTACGTGCTCCACAGCCCATGATATAAAGAAATTACTGACCAGAAAGTTAATGGGTGGGAGACAAGTGACGTTCCTAAGGCTGCTTCTCCACCTCGCTGCCGGCGAGCATAGCCTCAGAATTTAGTTACAGGACAGGAGTCAGGAAGTCCCTCCCCCTCCCTGCTGTGTGAAGATCCCCACAGTAAAGGTAAGGGAATTTTACAGCCATACTCTCCCACTATGTGAAAACAGCCTTTCAGGCAGAGTTCTCACTCTGCCTGAAAAGGCTGTTTTCACAGTTTTCTGTAGGGGGGGTGTCTGAGTCGCCCACGGCACCCATGAGTGGGCGGGCCACGGCACTGCGAGTGGGTGGGGTTAAGGCAGCCATGAGTGGGTGGGGCTAAGGCACCTGCGAGTGGGTGGGGCACATGGAGCTGTAAGGGAAGGGGCCAAGGGGGGCCTGCAAATGGAGGGTCCATGAGTGGGAGGGACCAGGGGAACTTGCAAGAGCATGGGGGCTGCAAGGGGAGGAGAAACAGGGCAGATTGACTGTCATCCACTGACATGGTTTCAGAGCAGGAACTGCAGGGGACCTGGTGATGCTGCTGCCATTTCACACATACAAAATATCTTCAAAACTATGCAAAATAAACAATAAAAGTAAATTGCAAAAATTCTCAGGAGAGCAATTCCTATCAATTTACCTAAAGTCATTTTTGGACCACAGTTCCCCTTTAAACTCACCGAGAAGAGCTTTTTGTACATAATTTAATTAATTGAATATACAAGTATAATATTTCTTTTTTCTATTTGCTGCTTTTAATTTACAAATAATGCTTGTTTACCAAAACAAAAATGTATTAATATATTAACAATATTTAGGTTTAGTTATAAAGGATTATTGCTAATAGGGCCCACAAAATTGCTAATAGGCCATATTTATAAAGCCGTGGTATCGCTTTTTAGCAATATTGCGACTTTAATGATCGGTCTTGTAAATTTAGGATCCGATCGTAAATAATGGTTTGTTTAACGTTCGTAAATTTATGCTAAAAAGCGTTACCGCGGGTTTATAAATATGGCCCATAGTGTGTCAAAATTGCCTACAAGTGTTCTGATATACGGATGTATTAATCCTGATACTTAGCCTAAAAAAAGTCCTACAGATGAACTTGACTCTTCATCTGTATCTAAAGATAAAAATAGAATTGAAAACATACAGGAAACCCCATGTTTAAAGGAAGCATGACATATTTCATTAATACCATAGTAAGCCCAATTACAATAGCTTTTCCTCTCTAATCTTGACTTAATATAAGTCTATAAAAGAAGATAAAAAGTAAATACAAGCAGACACAAATTCAAAATACCATGCATTTTTTGAAGCATTTTTACCCACAATCCCTCTGGAAATACACATAAAAGCAGATACAAATGGACACAAATGTATGACAAAAACACTAAGAAATGCACTGCATTTTTTAAGCGTTGCAATGGCATGCATGACCTATTCACCTACACTACCTGGACTGCCCTAGACCCTCCCAACTGCAGAGTAGGCTATAGCCAAACAATTATAACAGAAGCCTCCACACACATTAGATCCTCGGCTAAAGGTGTTGTTTGTTGGCCATTTCAATAATTACACTGGGGGAAAAAATCATTTTTTGTATGGTTCTGGGCAATAGGTCCACACCTAGGGTTATATTTATAAAGGTGGGGTATCGCTATTCTGCGATGCCGCGCCTTTAAAGGTATGTCTATTCACCAAAAATCAAAAATTTTTTTTTTTCATTATAAGGTAGTACCCTCCCCAGAAACTTGTCCTGCTTTCTTTTCAAAAAATACCTCCCTACCTTTGCAGCAGTCTCTAGAACTTCCATTCGTTTTTGGGGGTGTGGCCTTAGCTGTGCTGGATAAGGAAGTGAGCTGATTACTAAATGAGGCTATTACCATGCGTTTTGGTCCCGCCCACTTGACTGTGCTTTTCTCTGCTGCATTGTCAGAACTGTAGTAAAACAGACAGTGTGGCAGAGAGTGTCTGGGAAGTTCAACACAAGAGAATAGTAATACCATTTGGATGATGATTAAAAGGACAGTATAAACCATTTACTAAGAGAGTTAAGTGCTACCATTGAGGCAATTTAATATGTGCTAGTAGCTCTGGGTAAATCCCAGATGTGGGATATTAAGCTGTGCTTTTCTCTCATGCATGGGTGGGGGTAGAGAGGTGTGTGTGGTGTGTGTGGTGTGGTGTGTGTGTGTGTGTGTGTGTGTGTGTGTGTGTGTGTGTGTGGTGTGTGTGTGTGTGTGTGTGTGGTGTGTGTGTGTGGTGTGTGTGTGTGTGGTGTGGTGGTGTGTGTGTGTGTGGTGTGTGTGGTGTGGTGTGTGTGTGGTGTGTGTGTGGTGGTGTGTGTGTGTGTGTGTGGTGTGTGTGGGTGTGTGTGTGTGTGTGGGTGTGTGTGTGTGTGTGTGTGTTGTGTGGGTGTGTGGTGTGTGTGTGTGTGTGTGTGTGTGTGTGTGTGTGTGTGTGTGTGTGTGTGTGTGTGTGTGGTGTGTGTGTGTGTGTTCCTTCCAGCACAGTACTTACTCGAGAAACGGAGCACCGGGTACATAGCAGCAGCAGTGGATCAGCTGATCTGCAAGGGGCGGATCACATGACAGTCCTCTCCCTGCTCTCGCGGCTATCTCGTAGCCGGACGCACCTGTTCGATTGCTCCCTCACCCGGAGCAGGGTCAGGGAGTCGACGCAGCATGGACGGATCTGCGCATGCGGGGGATTGCGCGCGCGTCGGACTGCCTGCTACTGGGAAGGCAGCGAGATGCTATTCAATGTGCCAAGCGGACCTTACAGCACACAGATCAGAGAAACAGGGGCACACAGACAAAATCCATAAAAGGTACCATGCATGTTTAAATGGGCTCTTTTACTTTAGCCAATGTTAATTTTTCAGGTGGACATACCCTTTAACAATCATTGGCACTTTCATAAATTTTCAGTTACGGCCATACAATTACAATCATGATTGTGGTCATAATTCTATGATTGCATGGACATCTCTAATCATCAATGGCTACTCTGGGTAAAGCTGCATCGACCTTAGGGGCTGTGTTCTAATATTTTGAATCATCGGAAGAAAAAGGGTATGCTCTTAAATATGCTGGTGCAGGAGTATACCTTTTGTCCGGCGTTATCTATTTGTCTGTAAATATTTTCTGTCAAGAACATTCTTGGTTTACTGACTCAATAGGCTGGCTTGACTTGATCGGAATGGGAAAAAATGATCCAGACATGATGGCACAGAACTTTTTCAATCGTGGAAGAAGCCGGATTAATGCATTACGTATACTCATTTTACCTCTCTTCTACTTTTGTGGACGTAACATGTCGATATCCTCTCTGATGTGATGATGATCTCTGAAAGAACATAAAGGTATTATAAAATATATATTATATCCCAGCCATGCGGTATAGGACAAGACACCTATCAATAGCTCAACCCCTGGAAGTGGATCGTGGATTTCTTTTGAAGACATCAGGTCCTCATAAACATTAAACAGAAAAAGGAAATAAGCATATATAAATATATAGGCATGAGGAGAAACAAGACTTATCACCACAGAGTAAAGGTATGGACTGGGACCAACTACCAGCAGACGCAGGTTTCTGGAACAGCAGATCCATGAAAGCTACCAAGTAGGGAGAAACAGGACGCCCACTGGACTTTTTAAAAGATCCCGCCTATAGATCCAGACATCATGCGTGTCACTGTGCGCGCACCTAATGTGCATAGTTGCGCTGCTACAACACCCCGCAATGGCTGGGGGGTCCAGGTCAGTCATTCTGCCCAGAGCTAAAGCAGCTTGGCAAGAGCGTTAACATGTAGAGGTGGTACACCGGGAAAATCCACAATTAATGGGTGAGGTAGATTAATCCTGGCACACATGTCAGGAACAGGAACAAAAAAAGGACAAGGGTAAGGTGGAAAGGGAGCCCAAACTTATGACGTTCCTGGCCTCCACACAGTGGAAGGGATAACCTATGGTGGCCACTGCCGTTGTGGAGGCACGAGGAAATAAAATATGATACAATGACCTCTACCCCTTTTATCCTAAACTAGATATGGAGGCACGTGCTATAGACAGCAAGCCAAAATTATTGGCTGTCTGTAAAATCAAGTGGTAATAAAAGTCCTTGGTATATATGATATTGATATGAGTATTGAGTAAATCCCCCCTTAGTGTCTACAATAATAAATAATAAATGTCAATAAATTAACAGATTTCACAATCGTGCCTGGGGATGGCCTTCTATCCAGAAAGCTTAAATCAGTGTCGTAAAGATTGAAAACAGAATTATTGGATATACAGTAGCTTGTCAAATGTAGAGAATGCATAGAAAATATGGAAGTCTGTGCAAGCCATGTTGAAAAATTTGCATTGTAATTGACATATTCTCCCCTAATAAACAGAATACATTACTGTATGGTATTCATCTTTCCGATATTCAAACGTGGATGGCCACATTTTAGAAATCGCTAGTTTTAGGTAACCTACAGACTGGTTTACTGATGTGTTATATGAATGGGAAGTATACCTTTTGTCCGGCGTTATCTATTTGTCTGTAAATATTTTCTGTTAATAACATTCTGTGTTACTGACTCCAATAGGCTGGCTTGATCTTGATCCGGAATGGGAAAAAATAGATCCAGACATGAGGCACAGAACTTTTTATCTGGAAGAGCCGGATTAATGCATACAGTATACTCTTACTCTCTTCTACTTTTGTGGCGTACATGTCGCTCATCCTCTCTGATGATGATGATGATCTCTGAAACACATAAAGGTCTATATAAATATATATATATATCCCAGCCATGCGGTAGGACAAGACACCTCTCAATAGCTCAACCCCTGGAAGTGGATCTGGATTTCCTTTTTGAAGACATCAGGTCCTCAATAAACATTAAACAGAAAAGGAAATAAGCTATATATAAATATATAGGCATGAAGGAGAACAAGACTTATACCCACAGAGTAATAAATATATAGGCATGAAGGAGAACAAGACTTATACCCACAGAGTAAAGGTAGTGGACTGGGACCAACTACCAGCAGACAGCAGGTTTCTGGAACAGCAGATCCTGGAAGCTACCAAGTAGGGAGAACAGGACGCCACACTGACCTTTTTAAAAGATTCCCGCCATGCCACGTACAATACCACTCCAGCGTAATCCTCAGTTGGTTATGTTGCTCTAGTGCTTGTGTGTCCCGCGTTTCTCTCCGATGTTAGAGACATTTAAACATGTCTCTCTCCTTACATAACCTGCTGTATGGGCAATTAGTCTCCTCGGTAACTCATCTTTACAGTCTGATTAACATCTATTGTAACTGATTGGTACAGAAATTTGTGTGTGGCAGACGCAAGTGTAATGTTACGTGAAGTCTAGGAAGTAGGAATGACAAGTGGTCTCCAACACCGGAGAGTATTGTTGGCAACACAAGCACCATAGCATCATGTTAACAAAGGATTACGTGGAGCTGATACTTAACTCGGGTCAGACTGTTCCACTATACGTATTTTGTAGACTTTATCAGACTAACAGTGTACGAAATGTATGGTACGATAGTCTGCTCATATAATACTATGCTCACATGGCCCCGAGAGATATATACTGTATAGCCTGTAAAGGGGTGTTGAAACGTAATAACTTTGAACTTTTAATCACATATATAGTGGAATTCTCATTAAGTGGAAGACATACATACTGTGATGTTTCAACTATATACCCCACTTAAATAATTGGTGGACGTGTCTAAGGGATCTCTCCCGTTACTGGATCCTAGAAATAAGAAAAAAAAAACAAATGGACACAGCACTTTTTCATGCATATATTGCTATATATAGAAACCAAGGACACTTGTATGTTCTCTCTCATTGCAGCAGACCCTCGCCTAATGAAGGGACATTTGTAAACCCCGAAGCGTTGAGCCCATGAGGCTGCTGCTTATTTAATGTGAACTTTTTCCTCTAAAGATAAATGCATAGGGAAGTGCTGTTTACTTGCTTGTCTCCAGAGTCCAGTAAAGCTAGAGAAATCTGAAGCCAGACAATAGATTTCATAGACTGTCACACCAAGATTCGTTTTGATAAACATGCACAATTTTAACCAAACATAATGTAATTGTTCAGTTTCGAGAAACTATTTTATTGGCCATATCTGTGGCATTGAGTTAGATCAAATGGGCGTTTAGTTCTTGACGTTTCACTAGTAATCCGACTGGCTTTCTCTATTAAGAATGACTTGTACAAGGAACTGTTGGCAATTAGTTAATGGAAAGTCCCAATCAGCATATAACAGCAATATAACCGCATATTGGCAATTATGGTATGTAAAACACAGATATTATCTGCTTTTGTAAGTGAATTGCACCCTAATACTGTATAAGTTGTACACAATACAAATGTGTAAAGGTAGGCTAACTTATTTGAATCACGTGGGTGAGAGATCTGAATTACGTGTGAAATATGGACTGAAAAACATCTAATATTCATAACTTCCACTCATATGTCATTGATAGCAACTGGGAGTAACTTCTACAATGATTTACATTAGTGCAGCTTTTACATCTGCAGCTATCGTTTTTTCGTTTTGTCGTTTAGTGATGACTGTATATACGTTTTTCTGTCTTTTAAAAAGCTGATAAATATCAAAATAGGTTCTACTAATTAAGGACAACTACACTGTCGATTTTTTTCTTTGAAAAGTGAAAGTACCTGGGGTGGGAAGGTAGGATTGATTATCCCCATTTCATTGAGGAGCTTTAGCATGTTCAGTTTTCATCTCTAGGCTAGTACCTGGGCCTTCCTGTATATTAAGCAATTTTCTTCATGCTGCTGCTCCTATAGAAATTATATTTGGAGGTAGAAAGTTCCAATCTGACCTCCTATCCCAGGTACTTTTCATTTTAATTTTTGAAAAAACTTGTACGCACTATATATCTCCTTTAACTTGTGTGGTTAATAGACAAGGTCTTAGCTTTGTGGAGACAAGAAAATTCTTCATACAAGAAAATGGAGTGGAACAAAGCAGTGCTCAAAAGTGCGATTTATTGAGACCTGGTAAACAACGTGTTTCAGGTAGAATCACTCATGTACGCAAACATGTTCTGTACCAGGTCTTAATAATCACACTTTTGAGCACATTGCTTTTGTTCCAGTCCTCATCATTTTCTTGTATATTGTGGTCTTGGACAGAGGCACTGGAGTACACTGGAACCTGCATGTCCTGGGGTGCTTTCTAATTATGTAAGACAATCCTTTATACTGTCTGCTCATGTGCCAGTTACATTTTATGGTTTAGATTGCATCAAATCATTCAATTTTTTCCCCCTTAATTTTACGTATTTAATTTATTGTTAGCAAGTTATCTGTTATCCCATCATCAGTGCTATTTCACAGACCACCTTCTGCAGAAATCAAATTATTGAAATATATTTCAATAAAGGCTGTTGGTAATTGCCTTTGCCCTTCAAACACATTCAAAGGGATATTTGATCTAATGTTTTTTAAAATATAGATTTGATACTCTCCTTTGTAATTTTTATGGTAATCAGTGTCTTCATATTTATCTCTACAGACTATACTGATAGAAATAGCTAACAACATCTGAAACTGCCATAAACCTGTGCAGAATAATCTGTGTATGATGTTATAAATAGTATTTGTCAGTTTGCAAATTGCGTCTAACTTTACCATATTAAAGAACTTGCAGGGTTATTCAAATAAAGTTCTTATCGTTAAAAATGGTGCTAATTTTGCCCCAACCAACGAATATTCTAAATACAAAGTAGTAGTCCTGTGGGCAGGAAGGCAGGGCCCTTAGTGCTCCGTGTGGCACCAACATAATCAACAAATATAAGCAGAAGACTCTGGACGTTCAAGCTCAAACAGGTTTATTGTTTTGTTTTTTTTTATTTACCAATAAACCTGTTGCAATCAAATATTCTATAACAATTGAACGCTAACATCTGATTGGTTGGGGCAAAATAAGCACCAAGATTGTTGGTTTATTATATTTCTATCCTATTAAAATCAGAGATTAAAATAAAGAAAATAATCCAAAATAAGAATGCTGTTATAGAATTTGTTTTTAATAAAACATTCAAATAACGCAATGAAGATAAATGGAATTTTAATCTGTAATGTGTGTTGCAAACACTATGTCGATAACAAAAACAAAGCTGCTTTGTTTGAGTGAATTCTTGATGATGGCAGTTTAAGGAGGGGAAAGACCAATATTAATGTATACAAAAGCAGATGCTAAAACGTACGTGCCTTTCTAACCAATTTCCTACTATAGATATGAAAACTAGTAAAATAATTTACTACAGCAATCCATGTAGTACTAATCTTTACACAAATAGATTGTCTTAAGGTTTGTACACACAACCCAATTTTTCCAATATTTTTGTCAGATTGACCAAAGGTCAAATTAAATTTAGATGTCAAAATCACACAAAATGCAAGTCTATGAAAGTGATGAAAAAGGGATTCACCCAGACACAAGCGCATGGCAAATGTGCACAGAATGTGCACTGCAAAGTGCGCTTCCGGGAAGGATCTCATTCTTAATGTGTCAAGGCATGCGCACTTATATAATTACATAATTTTATAATATATAATATATATATATAATATATATTATCTTAGCAAAAGGGTCCCCGTTGGGCACAATGGAAATTATCTGGGTGGAGTGTTGCTATGAGTGGAATTGCGCTTGTGATTTTCCAAAATTATTGAAAACGCGGCAACGCAAAAAAAACCGCGGTGTTTTTGGTGCGATTGCGTTTTGGTTCTGCATTTTTAATCGCAATCGCAGCGTTTTCCTATACTTATTGAAGAAATGCAATCGCAAACGCAACGAAAATCGCACATGAAATCGCATGCTATTGCGTTTGCGTTTCAGTGGGCCTAGCCCTAATGCTTTTATTTCAGTATTACAGAAATCCTTGGTATACCTGCCTGGCTTTACCACTTGTTCTAGCCAATTAGTCCACTCCCTAGTTACCCTATCAAATGGATCAGGTTTAAAAATAGGTTTGGCAATTGGGCCTGGTAGAGCTACAGAGTCTAATTGGGGCATTTCATCTGCAGGTACAAGGACAGGAAGATTTAAATTAATACTTCAGTAGCAGCATCCATAGCTTAATACAGAGAACAACATACAGATAAAACAGGGAGAAAAAATGGTATTACCAGCACCGCTGCCACCAATTTGTACCAGATCACTGTTTATGGAATGTTATGGGTAGCATGGCACACAGTGGGTTACTCTGGTGGTCTGGCACAAAGCAGACAGTGCACATAAAACAGGTTCCCCACACTAACTGTGCAGTAATCAGGGGTGTCCTGTCTATGGTGCACCAGTTTGAATATGACCAGACCTGTATATTGTGTGTCCGTAAGTTGGTGTACATGTATCTGTTACTTTTAGAGTTTGTATCCAATAAGGTAAATAATCTGTCCTCCCAAAAGGTGGTACCAGGATCTTATACACAGGGTCTAATACACAGAGTCTTATACACAGGGTCTTGTACACAGAGTTTTATACACAGGGTCTGTACACAGGGGGTATGTAAGGGGCCTTGGGTATATGTCCATTACAATACACATCACATCCTGTGTAGCAGGTTCAACCTTTGTATGAAATTGTATTTCATTTTTATTTATCTGTATATTGCTTGCACTTATCTTCTTGTTTGTATACTTTTTATCATGTACAGTGCTGCATACAGAAACATGCAGTGGTGTTTTGTGCATTGCAGAGGAGCCTCAGCCTTAGGGCTAGCAGTTTTAAAGTGTGATCCAATAAAAAAAGCATGCTAGTGTTAGCCAATTGGACTGGCCACCATAGAAGGCGCTGCAATCTGCTTTTCAGAGAGCAAAAATGTGTGGATCAAATTGCAAGCAGACGGTAACTGATGCATTACTATACGTCCTAGTGTCGCCTTAGACTTACTGTTTAGTTCTCTTTTTTAATTTACATGAGTTCTTATTGTTTACCTACTAAATAAGCAATGCTATTCTTTATTGGTATTAGTTTTTTAAACTCTGAAATATTTATCTATTTTACAAACATAATTTTTTTCATTTTGTGTCAACTGAATTTTATTACTCCTTTATGTTCAAAACAGTAAAACAAATTTATGTTTGCTGACGGACGGTTCCAAGGCCATTGCAGAAACACTTTCAAATTTATGGCGTAGTTGACTTTTTATGCAATAGTTAGTTGAATATAAAAGTCATGGCAAAATATTAGGATTTCAAGCATTAAATAAAAACGAATTTGTCTCTAAAGAATCAATTTGGTTGAGAGATAATATTTGTTTTACGTTTGTTTTGAAAAAAATCCTAAAGCTGAAAATCATTGTGAACATTTTATTGATTCGGTTACAATGGTCTATGAATGTGTCACCTACAAAAGTTGGATATATAGTGCCCCATATCCATAAAACTTTGTGTTCCTGAACGATTCCCCATCGTCTAAAACTGATCAGCATTTCATACACAATGAAAGGGAAAGAGTTACTCTGTGTACAGTACATTTTAGAATGTTGATTTTTAACATTAACATTAAAATCAGTCCCCAGGTTTGATTTAATTTTGTAACGCACTGGGCCAATAAAAATAACTGCTGGATGGTTGTTATGGATTTACTGGATCATTTATTTTGTGCCTAATAATTTGCTTGGGTTTTAAGCAACTTTACCTGTTCCCTATTCGCTCAAACCAGCAAACTTAACAGGTGTTTGGCAGCAGCAAACATGAGTTCATGAAAATCATTTTTTTAAAAAATACTTACCAAAAATACTTGCCAAGGAGGTACATTTAATGATGTATGATTATGCACCTTATGTGGGGAGATGCTCCAAAACCCCTGGAAAGCATCTCTTTGTTTGTTAAATCCTTAAATCTTTCTCCTACTTCATTCAATTCTTCATTTCATTTCCCTTGTTCATTTTTTTACTGTTATTTGTAAATAGTAGATTTGAACATTTTTTCCTGTCTTATTTCTCATATAGTAAGTTGTCTCACACCTACTACATATAAGTCAGCTCTCATTTCCAAAATGTTAGCATCTAGGTGCTGGATTGGGATATTATACAAACGTGGACCTGGATATATAGTATAGTATTTGAGGTTGAATAAAGACATATGTCATCCAGTCCAACCCATCTAGCAATTCCTTATTTCCTGCCTAACTGTTGATCCAGAGGAAGGAAAAAACGCCACCAATTTATGAAGGGGGAAAAATTCCTTCCTGACTCCAAGTGGCAATCTGAAATTTCCTGGATCAACTCTACTTTATAAATCAATACCAGTAACTTGCAACATTCCTTGTTTGCAGAAACTCATCCAGCTTTTTTTTGAAACTGACCAATGAACTTGCCATAACAACGTCCACTGGAAGACAGTTCCATAGCTTTTACCGTTCTCACAGTGAAAAACCCTTTCCGAGCTTGAAGCCTAAACCTTTGTTCTTCAACTCTTAAGGGATGTCCTCGTGTCCTCTGACATGTTCTATTGGTGAACAATGCCCCAGATAGTTTATTGTATGGCCCGTTAATGTATTTATACACAGTAATCATATCCCCACTCAAGCATCTTTTCTCCAGCGTACATAATTGTAACTTTTCCAGTTTCTCTTCATATTCAAGCTCCCCCAATTCGCTTAATAATTTAGTTGCCCTTTTCTGAACCCGTTCCTTTTCAAAGATGTCCTTTTTGTACACAGGATTCCAAATTGCACTGCATATTCCAAATGAGCCTTACCAAATCTTTGTAAAGAGGCAGAATAACATTTTCCTCCTTGAATCCATCCTTCTCTTTATACAAGACAATAACATGCTGGCTCTTGCTGTTGCCGCCTGGCACTGCTTGCTACCTTTAAGTTTGTTATCCACCAAAACTCCAAGATCCCTTTCCAACAGGGATTCACTTAACACAGAGCCATTTTTAATGGTCAACAAAGTTTTGTGTCGTCAGCAAACACAAAACTTTGCTGACAATACCCACTTCCAAATCATTAATAAATAATTAAATAGAAGTGGCCCCAACACAGAACCCTGTGGCACCCCCACTTAGCACTTTAGTCCATAATGATGAAGCCCCATTTACAACTACTCTCTGCATCCTATTCGTTAACCAATTTTCTATCCTGTACAAAGTGCCTCCCCAGACCAACAGACCTCAGTTTACATATCAAAAGCTTTGCAAAATCCAAGTAAATTACATCTATTTATGCCAGGTCTAAATTTCTACTTATTCCTCATAAAAGCCAAGCAAGTTAGTTTGACAAGATCTATTCCTCCTAAATACATGCTGGTTACTACTTATAATGTCAGTCCTGAAAGATACTATAAAAAATGTTCCCTATTAAAATTTCCAGGATCTTCCCCACCACTGAAGTTAAACTTACAGGCCTGTAATTACCGTCTGTGAACGACTACCCTTTTTGAATATTGGCATAACATCAGCCTTTTTCCAATCCAGAGGCACACCTCCCGAATGAGGGAATCTGCAAAAAATAGAAACCATGGTATAGATAAAACTGAACTTAGCTCCTAAGTACTCAAGGATGTATTTTATCCGGTCCAGGAGATTTTTAATATTAACCTTATGTAGTTCTTTCTGTACCATAATCCTCGGTTAACCAAGTGCACTTAAATCTTTTATACCATTATTGCTACTATACTCTATGATATCTGTACTTGGATCTTCAATAGTGTATACAGATGAAAAAAAGTATTTAAGACATTTGCTTTATCGCTATCCTCGTAACTAACTTATCCCCATTAATGTGTCACATTCTCAGTCCTCATCTTTTACTATAATATACTTAAAAAAATGTTTAGGCTTAGTGATGCTTTGTTCAGCTATCCTAACTTCATTATTCATTTTAGCTAGTTTGATTGCTTTTTTACACTCCTTGTTACAGTCTTTATAGTCCCTAAGGCCTTTCCGTTCCTCTGCCTTAACGGTTTTAAATGCCTTTTTCTTCCTTTCCATTTGCGTCTTTACATTAGAATTCAGCCACATGGGTGTGGATTTATTTTTTTTTACATTTATTTCACAAGGGTAAAATTTAGATGTGAAACTGGCTTAAAATCCCTTGAACACAGTCCACTTCTGTTCTGTACCTTTACCTGATAATACATTATCCCAGTTGACATTCTGAAGATCTGCTTTTAACCTGGGAAAATTTGCCTTCCCGAAATTAAAAGTGTTTATTAACCCAGCGCACTTTTCCTTTTGATAACAAAGTCCAAATGCCACTATTTCATGGTCACTGTTCCCTAAGCCTCCAGTTCCCCTTATATTTATAATGCGCTCCACGATGTTAAATATTACCAGATCAACAGAGTCCTTTTATAGTAGGAACCTCAACCACCTGTGAGAGAAAATTATCCTGCAGCAAATTCAGGAACTCATCGCCTTTTTCTGTGATGGCAGTACCACTACACCAATCAATGTCAGGGTAATTAAAGTCCCCCATAATGAGCACACTCCACAAACTTGCAGCCTTGCCAACGCATATGAAGTTGTCTCACCTCCTCTCTGCTAGCATTTGGCAGCTTATAGCAGACACCAACAATGATATTACCCCCTTTCCTTTGCCTAATTCCACCCATATTGCCTCCTCCTTTAACATCATATCACAAGTTATCACTTCTTTTAAATTGGGCTTCAATTATTTTTTAACATAAAACCATACTCCCTCCCCCTTTCCTTTTTTCTCTGTCCTGCCTAAACAAGGCATATCCTTCTAAATTTACATCCCAGTCATGAGAACTGTTCAACCACGTTTCTGCTATAACTATTACATCATACTTTTTATTCAATGCCATAATTTCCAATTCACCCATTTTGTAGCCAGGCTTCTTGCATTTGCAAATATAAATTTTAGATTATGATCCGTAATTTATTCGTACACTTTAATACACATGCCTCCCTATCCCCATTGCTAGCCCCACCCCCCTTTACGCCAGCCATAGCCTATCTACATCTGCTTTCCTCCTGGGCATCTATCCCAGGGAGACTGCTAATACCCTCCCCCCCTATTTTGAAATCTCCTCCAACCCTCTAGCCATCTTTTCCCCTAAAAACAGCTGCACCACCATCAGTGAGGTGCAACCCATCCCTACTAAAGAGCCTGTAGCCGACAGCAAAGCTCTGCCCAGTTCTCAATAAACCCAAACCTTCTTCCACCCTCTTAGCCACGCATTAATGCTCCTAAGCTCCCGCTGTCTCCCTAGCTTAGCACGTGGCTGCGGTAGTATTTCTGAAAACACTACCCTGGAGGTCCTTGCTTTTAACTTGGCCCCTAGCTCTTGGAAATCATGTTTAAGGACCTCACCTCCTCCTCTAACTTTGTCATTGGCACCAATGTGAACCAAGACCGCCGGGGGTCACAGATCTGCTCTGACGGATTTGTATGTATTTGTGGTTAATATTGGTACAAAAATAAATGGTGTGAAAATCAGCAGTTTTCTGATACACTGAAACTAGAAGATTTGCCAAAATAGTTTTACACCCAGTCTCTCACATATTGCATTCCATCTGCATATCCTTCAGCATTGGCACTTATTAGTTACACTCCGCATTTTTGCAATATCCTGCAACCTAAGAAGCTGACACGCAAAGTGTGCCACTGAAATCTAGTGGTTGTGAGACTCATTACTTAATGAGAAAGTAAGGAAGACTGGAAAATGTGTTTAAATTTACTACATTTTTACAAATGACAGAAAAAACAAACAAAGCAAAAGAAGTCTTTAACAGTGGGTAATATATAAGGTGGACAAACAAAAGGGGGCCCAACCTCTTCGGATAAGTGGTTTAGCTGTACCTCATATCACTACTTTACATAGTTTCAATTTTAATTCAAGTGATTTTGAAAGGTGTGAACTAAAGGCTCAAAGAACATTTGACATTGAGATTTTCTTTATGTCCTGAGTCCAGCAAAGCCAGAAAAACAAGGTCATCATACAAAAGATTGATCGGTGGCTACATTTACATGAAATCTGCTATTTACAGCTCTTAAGATAATTTGTTACTCTAGCTGCACATTGCCTTACTTATCTTTTAAATTCCTTGCACTATTATGCTGGCATGGTATACCCAGATAAAAAAGATATCTAAAGATCTAACATCTAACATTCCAATATAATCTGATCACTTCTAGAGTACTTACGTTTCCTTGGAAGGCCATTTGTTCCCCCAGCTTCTGCACAATAAAGATATAAATGAACATGGGTACATTCACTAGAGCATGGTTGTAGCATTTAAAGTGGGTAGAATTGAAAAAGAATATAAATAATGGTCAACTGAAAGAAATAATACCATATGAATGCTATAGCAACCATGTTTGGTTTTACTATGCAGGTCAATGTTCATTTATTTTAAAAAGACAGGAGTGGCATTTTTCCAATAACTAGTCAATTAATTATTTAACGTAATTTAGCGAAATATAGTAATTACTGGATATCCCAGAATGCTGGTATCCTTAAGAAGTGAAGACAGCATTAATAAATTTGATAGATGACATAGAACATTGCCTTGGGTTTCAAACATATCTTTCTTTGTCTTTCAATCCTTCAATGCCACGTAAGAATGATATTTTAGGTATAAAGTATGTTTGCCTTCGTGTTTAACTTAAAACATTGATATTTTACAATGGAAAGTTGTTTGTGTCTTTTTTTGTCCTTTTGGTATATGGAGGGGTGTTGTGTATTTCTAAGGCATTGCATTTTAAAAAAAACATTCTACCGTTTATGGTAAATTTACCTGTAAACACACTTCCAGCAACCACCCATACACACACAAACAGCTGCAACCAAAACAATCTCAAAAACTCACACTCTAGCAACCACAAACCTCACAAACCACACAGCAGCAACCAAACACACATAAACACTCCAGCAACCACACAACTTAAAAAAACACACGCACACCAGCAATCAAACTACAACAACCACACAATCAGCAAACACACACCTCAAAACACCAGCAAACAACCAAACCTATCACAAGAGCAACACTACAGCAAACCTCACAAACACACACACTACAGCAACTACACACCCTTTAACCACAAGCCAACACACCACACAAAGCACAACTCAGAACAATCAATTTTTACAACACACCTTCTATATCACCTCAAAACACCCTCAAAGAAAACAGTATGTGACATCAGGGCAAAAAACGTTGGTCTGCTTTTTTTAGCGCATCTTTTGACTTTCATTGACATGCGATTTTGCAAAAAGCAGACAAAAAATGTTCATCACATCCGTTACACATTTGCAATTGCCATTATCAGATTGTAAAATGCTTCTGATATTGCAAATCGCAAGTTCAGCACAAAAATGCAGCAAAAGCGCACTTGTGTGGCCTTTCCTTTAGGGGTCACTAACCACAAAAAAAATAACTTTTGGTAAGCATTCTATAATATCATTGTGAGATAGTGCAGTTTTGGAATTCTGTGTACAAAAAGGACATCTTGGAAATGGAATGGGTTCAAGGGCAACTAAATTAATTAGGGGGCTTGACCAGGGAAAAAATGCTTGCATTGGGATATGATCACTGTGTATAAAACGTATGTCTTTATTCAACCTTAAATATAATGTACCATACAAGCAAATCTCCCTTGTTACTCTATAAGTGGAGCTAACAGTCACTTAGGAGCCATGATCCCATGATGCACTGTCTCAGCTCCTGGCCACACCTTTGTCACAAAGCTGATTTTTGAGACATGTTTTACATAAGCGAGCAATGCAAACGGCATTGCATGCACAAACGCAGCGGAGCTGAAGGATCCCAGCTTCTAAGTAAACTGTTTCTTGGTTCTATGGTAACAGGAAGATAGGAGTAAGTGCTTCTATCTTCCACTGACTTATAGAATGCTTATAAAAAGGGCTAAAGCTGGGTACACCATGCACTATCATTACAAAATGACAGACAGATCTGTCTGTCATTTGTAACGATCACCTTACTCACAGTCCGAGCATTCTCCCTATGTAAAGCATGGAGGAGAATGCTCGGGACTGCAGATTCCCTCAGCCGTGACCAACTCGCTATATTTTGGACAGGAATCGGGCATGGGAAATTTTTGCCCATTTCTGAACATCCCAAGGGCAATGTTGAATGATCGACGGCCTTGTGAGCACCAGAAATGTGCTTCACACGTTAACGATATACCGATAAAGGGCCCTTCATAGTTAGTGTGTGTACTCACCTTAAGTGCCAGTTTCAAACACTTTGAAGGGCAAATGTGGTCCTGATCAAGTTAGGGTTAAATGAGAATCAAACCTGAAAAAAAAACAAAGTTGAGTGAAGAAAGTACTTGCCTCTTGCAACCTTCCCAGCATGGAACACTCCACTTTAAGTTCTATGTGGTCCATAAAGTTTAAGTGACATTGTGTCTCATAACATTTTCTGCATGTGTGAGCTCTACCTGACCTCTAAATCCCTGTGATGCGTAACTCCTTTTGCACATGCTAACTAGGTTGCTTGCACACTGCTAACTAGTTCCTTGTTGTATCTTGCAGTACCAGGTCATCATACCCTTAAAATGAACCTGAATCAATCTCTAGGTATAAACTTGTGAGAGGTCAGAGCATTTCGGAAGTCTTGTAGTAAACATGATAAAACCTTTATTATCTATGTGTCTATAGAAGTATTTATAGAATGCACTCAGATTTATTCTCTACATCAAATACAGATCGCCATGTTTCAGTATTCCAGGGGCCTCCTCAGGCCACTATAATCAAATCCCTCACTTCGCTTATCCCCCCACAAAGACCCCCCATCACGATGTGCTATTAGAATACTAAGTGTTAATAGTATAAAATTAAGATAATTTTAAAGTATCCTAAACATCTTCTTTCTTCAGTCCATGTTCTATATTGGGCTCCGTGTGTGTGAGGTGTCATGTGGATGTGATTCTCTGCGCTATTTCAAAACTACTAACAGCTACAATCAAGAACGCTCCTAGTCTGTAGTCATAGCAACCCAGCTCTTATTCACACTGTCTATAACTCACTCTGAGCCTCACAGTACTGAATAGCTGGTGCTGCATCCTTGCATTCTAAACTGACAGCTCAGAGCGAAATGACGTCTCATTGGGCAAAATATTTAGTTACAAAAATCAAACAAAAAATGGTCTTCCATGTTTAATTTACTTGTGAAGGTTCTCATTCCAGGCCATGGTATATCTGTATTCAATTAGATAACTGGACTTGAAGTTTAGTTCTTGAAGACGTTTCGCTAGTCATCCGACTGGGTTTCTCAATTCAGAATGACTTGTACAAGAATCTGTGCAATTATGTATGTATAATTATGACTAGTGAAACGTCTTCAAGAACTAAACTTCAAGTCCAGTTGATCTAATTGAATACAACAGAACAGTTTTAATTTACCTGCAATATGAAAACAGCATCTTCTGTCTCTCTTTAAAAAATAGATATGTGCATTATATTCTCCTTTAATGGTGGTGCTTGCTTTCAAATAGCTAGTGAGGATCATACTTACACTTGACACTCTGGATTCAATAATGCTGTAAAAATGTTATTTACTAAAGGGTGTCATTGAAATTACCCAGCCAAGACCCTGGGGCCACCCGCAAGATTCTTCCGGTTCGGGTCTGGTCTTTTAAACAGCTGAACACTCATATGTTACTTCATACGCACACATCAGCTGTTTATAAACAGCCCCCTGCAGTTGCTCCCCTGGTAGTTACGCCCTGATAAGGTATAATGAGCATGTGCAGGAAAGGCCCACGTATGGACAAGAACCAAGTACAATGAGTGTTATTAGAGGCCAGCATACAAAGAGAGATGCAAGTAAGTGGATTATATTGCAGATAAATTATAGAAAAACTAGCTATTTTAAGGTCTTTTTAATAATAAAAATGAAAATAAATAAACACTGTCTCAAGAACAATGTTCTGCTAATGCTTCGAACAGAAGGCCACTCATAGTTTATGCAGAAATATTATAGGATCCCCTTTTAAATATGAAAGTGATCATTTGTGAAATTGTACCAGTAACACACAAATGTTTAATATATATTACAGTATGAAATTAAAAAGAAATGGTTAAAGAGAAACTAAACTTAATTTTTTTTAATCCTAATGTAAAGCTTTTCTCCAGAACCCCAGAACACCTATACATTGAAAAGTTCTTCTCTAGTAAGTTGCATTTAGTACGTGTAAGTAAAGATTCTGTAACAAAAGAAGGATTCCATGTTGTTGCCAGTATAACTCATAGCCCATGTTGGCTTCAAGAACCACGCCCCTGACCCCAGGATTTAATCCCTATGTACTTTCTAGCGAAAGTTAAAATTTCTAAATGTACCTGTATTTATTGTTGGTTGCTGGGGACTACCATGAAATTCCATGTTTTATGAACATACAGCCCAGAAGTCACAAGTTCAAATCCCTTGGTTTACTTGATGAAACAATGCAACATAGTCTACTGCCGGGTTTATTGCTTTTTTGTTTGTTTGTTTCGATTTCTGTTTCTACAAAAATATAAAGTTTCTACATGTGTACAAACTTATGTAGAGCAGCTCTATTTTTTTATTTACCAATCAGTGTGAATTGCTGACAGTCTTCCAGTAGCAATACAAAATAGTCAACTCGATTTTACTGACATTTACTCAAAAGGAACCTGTATTTATGCATCTGCAGTGGTGGCACACTGCTTAAGTGCTTGATTGGAAAACAAACAGACCATTGGGACAGGTTCAATTACCAGGATGATCCTTTTTTTGTTTCTAGAAAAGATATACATTCTACATTTAATAATATCCCCTATTTGCCCTTGCGGGCATAGAGGTAGAAAGTTTTCTTAATAGCAAGACACAGTATAAGAAGGTTGCAGGTCGAATCCTCAAACTTTAATTTTTTTACTGAAATTTATATAAGGGATAATGCGCCCCTTACAGTATAATATAAGTATATTACGCCACTGAGGAGTTTCCTGACCGTGTGCTTTTATTACAGGAGGGAACTCCGAGGTGGCATATGTCCTTATATTAAATGTTAAGGAGCGCATTATTTCTTATAATCATAAGTTTTAGATTCCTCACCCCACATTCATTTTAAATTCTAGCCATGTCCCTATTCCCCCCTTAATTTAAACCCCCAAGCTACATGCTGTAACTTAAACCCAGTAGAAAGGAACATCCCAGACAGCATCTATGCGAGTTAAACAAATCTTTGTGGAGAGAGAGACATTGGTATGCAGTGACAGGTGCAGCTCCAGCAGGTTACCACTGGAAAAAATGCTGAGTCATTGTCCAGGCATGAACACTGGAATGGGGGGAGTAGTGGGATATAAGAAATATAAGAAATGAGTCACTAGTGACATAGCTGAGTGATTTATAAGGAATACACTGCTGCTCCATTAAAATACACTATGATTATAGTGAATAAGGACCCTACTGATTTTAAATGTTAAACGTATCACTAAGATGTTCCATGGCTTGCAGCCTGTGCTTTTATAAGGGCATGGGACATCGAGGGACTTTATTCATTTAATCTACCCCTTTTAAATGCAGTTACCTTTTGATGTATCAAAAGCCTTTGCAAAATCCAACGTAATACTACATCTACTGCTATGCCAAATTTCTACTCACTTCCTCATGAAAACCAAGATTATATTTCGTTTTCTTACATCCATTCTAGCGAAAGAAATAAACTGCAAAGATTACTTTCTTTTTGTATGAAAAGCAAAGGCTTTACCATTGTTAGGGACCAGAGCATTTGTATTGTGTTTAAACAAAAACTGCATGTTCTGGGTCAGAGTAAGATAATCTTTGAGCTGCAAACATAATTGGTTGTCAGTTTCAGAAGCAAAGCTGAAGCTTCCTGTGAAGTGTACTGCATAACTTAGCTGGTGTTCCAGAGAAGGTGAATTATGAGAGCTAACCCCTAGTCCCCACAGGTTATTTCCTAAATCACAGCATCCACAGCAAAAGGAGAAGGTGAGACACAGCTTTTTGTATCTTCATGAATGTGTTCTTTCTATTGGGGGCAATGTTGTCTTGAGATGTAGTTCTCTATTAAAGCTGAATACTAAATTTCTACTTACTATTTATTAGTAATGCACACCATTAAAACTAAAGACATGAAGCTACATAGTTAGATTTCCAGCATCATGTATTTCTTCCTAGGGAAACCTTCCCAGAAATTAATATGCTGTGTAATTAGCTCCGTTCTGAAATCAGGGCTGTCAGCAAGCACAGAAATGAATCTATTAAGAGTAATAAGGTGCTACATTTAATTGGGAGCAGGGAGCAGGTAGCATTGTCAAAGAAAATCTCCTCCATGTAATGAAGAAGAAATTACCTAGGTAGACAATATTTACATGGAGCTTGTGAGAGATGTTTTTCTGAATGCTTTAGTAAAGATACAAAAATCAGTTAAGTGCAAACAACTACAAGAACATAAAAGAAAAAGAAAAAAACACTTTCAATATCTTTGTAAAGATCAACAATAAAATGAATTGCTGATTATATGTAGTCCATATATTGTTGATGGTCCTGTGTAAATAGTGATGGAACCAAGTCCATATGTGACCAGGTATTATAGGAGTAAAATGTAGTTGTCTAATATATATTGTTCTACCTCTAGTCTATAAATGTAACTTTTCCATTTACAGATTCATGCCTTCCTTTGTTAGGAAAGTCTGCCTATGCCCCACTTGGTGGTGTTAGCTTAGTCCTTGTCTCTGTCTACACCTCATCAAAAGCTCCACCCTTCAAATCCAGGACAGGGTCCCAGGATTGGGAAATCCTGCTAAATTGTAAGAGTGAATAATGCACTTAGTAGCATGATCATTAGAGGGTGGTGCCAGGGGACACTCAAAATATCATAGATGATGGTCCAGCACAGCTTAGGTTAATGTAAGGGAGATTCAATAAAAGTTCTTATCGTTTAAAATGGTGCTAATTTTGCCTCAACCAATCAGATCTTATTTAACATTTGAAAGCTAACATCTGATTGGTTGGGCAAAATTAGAACCTTTTAAACAATAAGAATTTTATTGAAAACCCGTATGTTTATTAGTGTCAATACTTTCACTAAGCCAGGGAAATATTTTCAAAATTGCTAATAACAAAAAAAGAGATTAGAAAGCACCAGAAAATGGGGAAAATGCAGAAATTATTTTTAAAAAAAATCTAAATTTCTGCTTGCCTGTTCCTTTCCACTTAATGGAGGGGGCAGTGTGATAGATTTGAATTTAATGAGAGGTTGACAACTTTTTAAGAGAAGGATGGTGTTATTGTATAAAATGACATTAACAGTTATAAATGCAATACTAGGTTTACATTTTCATTCCTGCCTAAAATGGATAGAAGACCAATACCATTATCTGTGTCATTTTAGAACCAGCAAAATTTTAAGGTAAGTAAGGTAATTTTGCCCAACTTAATAGGCAAATTTAGCATATAGTCTAGGTTATCTGGCATAGAAAGGATAAGGGGTTTTTTTAGACAAGATGCAGGAAGAAAAGCTTTGTAGAAAAATATTTATATTTTAAAGTTAGACTCAATTTTACAGTTATTGGAAAAACCTTCCTCAGGTAAAGTTCCAAAACTTGTGTGGAAAATGTTGTCATGTGAATCACAGTAAAATATTTTCTTACTTTTGAAATGTTTGTTCTTTCGCTTTCCTTTTTTGGCTTATATGGAATTATTAGCTCATAAGGCAGGAATGAGGCCACCTGTTTATTTTTTCTGCCTGGGTCCGTCTGTTGGTAAGAGTTAAGCAGACAGGATATTAAAACTAGACCAAAATTAGCAATTTTATACATGCATTATACATGCCAAACTGAAAATATACCCCAATGCTGACAACACGTGTAGTGTTAAATGGACCCTTAACCTTTCTCTTCTGCTGCATATGGTTCTCCTGTATGGACACAATACAGTCCAGAAAACTGAAGAGTAACGCCTTTTTCCTGGTGTACTGCTTTTCTGCCTCTATCTGTTCCCTCGAAGTTTCTGGCATGTGCAATGTGTTCCTCTCCTCACTCCCTCCCCCATTCCTCCTGCAGGCGCACAAACTTTTTGTAGTAAAAAATCATTTATTCCACTTGTACTGCCCCATTACCTAGACTCACTAGGTTTTACCTAAATCAGCATGTAAACTTACTAACCGCCTTTGTTCCAGTGCTCTCCTTCTGTTTCTTTTCCCGATGGAGGGAAGCAGCAGAAGGGGCAGGGGGGAATGCCCAATAATGAAATTACATATTTGTTTGCATGGTTACATTGGAATATCTTTTTACCCTTTTTATTATTGCAGACCCAAATGGAGAGTCAGCCCCCACCAGCTTTGTCCTGTGTGGGGCTTGGGTTGGTGTGGCTGGGGTGGCCTGTGATATTGCGGGGGTATCTTTCACTAGGAAGTGCCAGCTTTAATGTATCACATTTTTTTCTTGGATTGTGGTGGGAAACCAAAAACAACAGGAAACTGATGTAAGAACAGGAAGAAAAATGTCCATGCAGGAGGAGAGGGAAAAACCTGTGACATTTTTTTTCCACTGTGAACCCTTCCATAGTGCATATTTTGTAAAAAAAAAGTTGAAGTTTTACCCTTTGTTTCCTTTAATTATATCTAAGCAATTTATGACAACAAGAACAAGTGCATATTATTTTCTGTCTCCCGCGCATTCTTTATGAAATAAAACAACAGTATTGCCAACCAAAAAAATTACAAGGTGGGGAGGCATTAGAAAAGCCAAGATTTTTACTATAAAAAATATTGTTATTTCCAGAATTTTATACAGAAATGCTATAAATTCTTGTTCTACACAAAAAAATGTTACCTGGGATGTGGTCAAAACGAATCAGGTCAAACAACGTTGAAAGAATAAAAATACTGAAATTATTGGAAACAAAGTCACAAGTCTGGTTTAGTCTCTAGAGATGTCACATGTGTCTTTGCTCTCTGAACCCCAACGCCCAACTTGCCATTGGTGCTCAGTTCCTGTTTACAATTCCACTTTATTGTTCAATAAAAGTCTGAGATACTAGCATTCTTTCCTAAAGAATGCATATTAATATTATTATTTAAGATGCCTGACTGATAGACAACATGCCCTGTGGGTGGTAACAGTAATAGCCCCATAGGAATACAGACAAAAAAACATTTGTTGAACTATACCTAGAGCTTTGATCCTTGCCCGCATCATTGCTGTTAGGGGGAGAGGGGGGATTCTAAATTTATAGCGAGGCACAATTAAGTCTCTGTTCCATCTGAAGCACATTCATACAGTGTTTTGTTCCTATGCTCTTAAGCTGATTTCGCCTTAGTAAAGCTGCCAAAATTGTTCCTCTTAGTGCATTAATTAGAGCTCTTCATCACAGCAAACAGATGGGCCAAGCTGTCTTTGCAGGACAATAAATGTCAGCGTTGTCTTCTGTATAGTCTGTACATGCACAGCGTGTTCTACACTACATTTTTTTACAAATACGTAAAAATGAGTGTCTTGAAGACACTCAGGTCTCTTTATTATAGAACTGTTATTTCATTCAGTTCCCTAATTGTCACAGTTGCTCCACACAATCCCTCTCTGATGCTTGCAAGTTCTTTAAATAAGAATGTTTCAAATGAATTACTTTAGACAAAAGGGGTTTTTAAATATTATGTTGTTATGTGTAAAAACATTGTACTTCTCTCTGTAAAAACGCTTTCAGTTAATTAAAAAATAATTCTTGGGTTTAGATTATTTATCATTAACAACACCTTAAAGGAGAAACTAATCTATTTTTTTTTTAAATCCTAACGTAAAGCTTTTCTTCCCATAACACTTAGACATTGCAAGATTCTTATCCAGCACAAGTAAGTTGCATTTTTGTACATATAAGAAGTAGATTCTGTAACTAAGAAGGCTTTAATATTGTTGCCAGTATAACATATGCCATGAAGTCTAAATAGCCTTGTGAGCATGTGCACCTATTGAATACATCCCCTGACCCCAGTAATCACTGTCTCTATGCAGTATGAGTATTTTCTTTACAGACCCCATTTTTTTAGTTACTAGCAATAGATAAAGATTCAAATGTAACTGCATTCTTTGATTTATATCTGGTAGCCTATCGTAAAACACAAAAAATGTTAAAACCCAATGCCCATGAGGTCACAGGTTCCAATACTAGACTTACTCATAAATATACAAGATAATCACCTGATTGTACTGCCTTGTGTTCCTCTGCTCGTTGGAATAGTGTATAATGCTCTGCTTTTTGTAAGACAAATACACAAATTGTTCTTCCCAACTATCACTGTCACATTTTACAGTTGATATGTGAAGTGCTAGAGGGGAAATTCCCTCCCCAATGATTCCTCATCTAATGGGATTACTGAACGATGCTTGCCCTTACAGAAAGTCAGATAGTCTGGCAGGGGAATGAGGGACTAAGCTTGAGAAAAACAAGTACTGAATTGGAGTCATGCAGAAACAAAAACCTTAGAGTGCTTCTACATGTATTCATTTATAGATTGAAATAAGGCAAAGTATTTTTTTTCAGCTGTAACAATTCCTTAAACATGTTACATTGAAAATTCCTGTTCTGTGTCAGGGATGGAGTGGAAGGATTTCTGAGCTTTAAAGGGACAGTTCAGTGGAATTATCAGTATTTTTTAAATTGTTAGTTTGTTGAATCCATACTTAGTTATTCTACATATTCTTCCCATTTTGAAAAATCAGTTGATACTACCATATAATATCAAAATCAGTTGAACATACCCTTTGTGTTTCACTGCTGTTGATTAGTGAGCTGACATTTTAGTACTAACGGTTCTTCTTCTTCCAGGATGCACCACATCCTTGGAAGTCTAAAGTAATTCTACTGATGGTGTTGATGGGTCAAGATCTTTATGAGCAACTGATAACCAGGAGCGGCACAACATCAAACCAAAAAAGTCAAAAAAAATGGGGTGCTTTGTTATTTTTTGACAAAGCTATTATTTTAGCATTGTAAAATTAGAATATGGTCAGTGCAACGCCCACCTGGGCATACTGTATGGTCGTAAAGTAAAGCACTGTCAGAGATGGAACCCTGTGTGAGCCTACTAGGACCATATCCATGGGAAGGCAAGACTTTGCACTCTACTACAGCACCTTGGTAATCCATGCTTATGCTCCTGTTTGCTGTTCTTTTTCACCGAGCCGTTTTCTCACTTGCAAAAAACAGCAACATTAAAAGTTAATAAGAGAGCAAGAACCTTGCTCTTAGTCTGCTGGATTTGAGAGAAAGATTAGATCACAGTCTGTTCCAGGTAGGCAACTGCGCAAATTAAAGCTTGATACAATTTTCTTTCTAGGGTAAGTAATGCGTGGATTTTGTGCATCAGAAATGCTTTCATTTATATTTAAATTAAGTTAAATGACAACACGTTATGCGCAGCAAAAAATTGATTGAAATGTGTTGTCACAATAGAGCGCATCAGAGATATAGTGGGGCATGGACACCGCGATTACCATGTAAATGTGCAAAGTGGAGCAATCCACTTTGCACACTTTGCACATAGTGGAGGCTAGCCCTACCGATATGTTTAAACTTACTTACTGAACCACTGCAAAAACACTCTCGTAAGAAAAAAAAGCATAAAAAAACATACGTAAGTCCTTTCAGATTGCTGTCACACATTACAAATATTGCTTAAAATCCTCAAGAAATTCTGTGCCATGAAAAAAGGGATGGATGGAATGGGAGCAAATAGGAGTGAAGAAAGGATCGGTTAGAATTGTTTAAAAAAATTATTAAACTACAGAGAAATGGAGAAAAATGGGACAAGGGGTCTGATGAAGCAATAAGTGGAAAGGGAGGGGAGGAAGACTAAATAGAGAGATGGAAATAAATGGATAAAAGCAGAGGTGCAGAGGTCTCCCAGCTTGGAATGACACACAACAATGTATTGTAATTTTTTCTTAATGACCAGTGGGGTTTATGCAATACTTTATAGTGTTCAATTCAAAATTTGCATAAAACCCCCATGGGTCATTAAGAAAGAAATGACAATATACTGTCATATGCTTTTGATAATGGTCGTATGCTAAACATACAAAGCAATCTCTGTGCACAGAACACCCCAGGATACCTGTACTTTACGTACCTAAAGGTTTGTACACATGTACGTATGTGGCACTGAGCCACCCCCCACATCACAACGATTTGTTGGCCGAACTGAAAATTTATGAAAGTGCCAATGATTGTTAAAGGGTATGTCCACCTGAAAAATTAACATTGGCTAAAGTAAAGAGCCCATTTAAACATCATGGTACCTTTTATGGATTTTGTCTGTGTGCCCCTGTTTCTCTGATCTGTGTGCTGTAAGGTCCGCTTGGCACATTGAATATGCATCTCGCTGCCTTCCCAGTAGCAGGCAGTCCGACGCGCGCGCAATCCCGCGCATGCGCAGATCCGTCCATGCTGCGGGCCATACAATTACAATCATGATTGTGGTCATAATTCTATGATTGCACGTACAATACCACTCCAGCGTAATCCTCAGTTGGTTATGTTGCTCTAGTGCTTGTGTGTCCCGCGTTTCTCTCCGATGTTAGAGACATTTAAACATGTCTCTCTCCTTACATACCTGCTGTATGGGCAATTAGTCTCCTCGGTAACTCATCTTTTACAGTCTGATTAACATCTGTTGTAACTGATTGGTACAGAAATTTGTGTGTGGCAGACGCAAGTGTAATGTTACGTGAAGTCTAGGAAGTAGGAATGACAAGTGGTCTCCAACACCGGAGAGTATTGTTGGCAACACAAGCACCATAGCATCATGTTAACAAAGGATTACGCTGGAGCTGATACTTACTCGGGTCAGACTGTTCCACTATACGTATTTTGTAGCACTTTATCAGACTAACAGTGTACCGTAAATGTATGGTACGATAGTCTGCTCATATAATACTATGCTCACATGGCCCATGGAGATATATACTGTATAGCCTGTAAAGGGGTGTTGAAACGTAATAACTTTGAACTTTTAATCACATATATAGTGGAATTCTCATTAAGTGGAAGACATACATACTGTGATGTTTCAACTATATATCCCCACTTAAATAATTGGGTGCACGTGTCTAAGGGATCTCTCCCGTTACTGGATCCTAGATAATAGAAAAAAAAAACAAATGGACACAGCACTTTTTTCATGCATATATTGCTATATATAGCAACCAAGGACACTTGTATGTTCTCTCTCATTGCAGCAGACCCTCGCCTAATGAAGGGACATTTGTAAACCCCGAAGCGTTGAGCCCATGAGGCTGCTGCTTATTTAATGTGACCTTTTTCCTCTAAAGATAAATGCATAAGGGAAGTGCTGTTTACTTGCTTGTCTCCAGAGTCCAGTAAAGCTAGAGAAATCAGAAGCCAGACAATAGATTTCTATAGACTGTCACACCAAGATTCGTTTTGATAACATGCACAATTTTAACCAAACATAATGTAATTGTTCAGTTTCAGAAAACTATTTTATTGGCATATCTGTGGCATTGAGTTAGATCAAATGGGCGTTTAGTTCTTGACGTTTCACTAGTAATCCGACTGGCTTTCTCTATTAAGAATGACTTGTACAAGGAACTGTTGGCAATTAGTTTAATGGAAAGTCCCAATCAGCATATAACAGCAATATAACAGCATATTGGCAATTATGGTATGTAAAACACAGATATTATCTGCTTTTGTTAAGTGAATTGCACCCTAATACTGTATACGTTGTACACAATACAAATGTGTAAAGGTAGGCTAAACTTATTTGAATCACGTGGTGGAGAGATCTGAATTACTGTTTGAAATATGGACTGAAAAACATCTAATATTCATAACTTCCACTCATATGTCATTGATAGCAACTGGGAGTAACTTCTACAATGATTTACATTAGTGCAGCTTTTACATCTGCAGCTATCGTTTTTTTCGTTTTGTCGTTTAGTGAGTACTGTATATACGTTTTTCTGTCTTTTAAAAAGCTGATAAATATCAAAATAGGTTCTACTAATTTAAGGACAACTACACTGTCGATTTTTTCTTTTGAAAAGTGAAAGTACCTGGGGTGGGAAGGTAGGATTGATTATCCCCATTTCATTGAGGAGCTTTAGCATGTTCAGTTTTCATCTTCTAGGCTAGTACCCTGGGCCTTCCTGTATTAAAGCAATTTTCTTCATGCTGCTGCTCCTCATAGAAATTATATTTGGAGGTAGAAAGTTCCAATCTGACCTCCCTATCCCAGGTACTTTTCATTTTAACTGTTTTTGAAAAAACTTTGTACGCACTATAATTCTCCTTTAACTTGTGTGGGTTAATAGACAAAGGTCTAGTCTTTGTGGAGACAAGAAAATTCTTTATCATACAAGAAAATGGAGTGGAACAAAAGCAATGTGCTCAAAAGTGCGATTTATTGAGACCTGGTAAACAACGTGTTTCAGGTAGAATCACTCATGTACGCGAAACATGTTCTGTACCAGGTCTTAATAAATCACACTTTTGAGCACATTGCTTTTGTTCCAGTCCTCATCATTTTCTTGTATATTTGTGCTCTTGGACAGAGGCACTGGAGTACACTGGAACCTGCATGTCCTGGTGTGTCTTTCTAATTATCGTAAGACAATCCTTTATACTTGTCTGCTCATGTGCCAGTTACATTTTATGGTTTAGATTGCATCAAATCATTCAATTTTTTCCCCCTTAATTTTACGTATTTATATTTATTGTTAGCAAGTTATCTGTTATCCCATCATCAGTGCTATTTCACAGACCACCTTCTGCAGAAATCAAATTATTGAAATATATTTCAATTAAAGGCTTGTGGCTAATTGCCTTTGCCCTTCAAACACATTTCAAAGGGATATTTGATCTAATGTTTTTTAAAATATAGATTTGATATACTCTCCTTTGTAATTTTTATGGTAATCAGTGTCTTCATATTTATCTCTACAGACTATACTGATAGAAATAGCTAACAACATCTGAAACTGCCATAACCTGTGCAGAATAATCTGTGTATGATGTTATAAATAAGTATTTGTCAGTTTGCAAATTGCGTCTAACTTTACCATATTTAAAGAACTTGCAGGGTTATTCAATAAAAGTTCTTATCGTTAAAAATGGTGCTAATTTTGCCCCAACCAATCGAATATTCTAAAGTACAAAGTAGTAGTCCCTGTGGGCAGGAAGGCAGGGCCCTTAGTGCTCCTGTCGTGGCACCAACATAATCAACAAAATATAAAGCGAAGACTCTGGACGTTCAAGCTGCAAACAGGTTTATTGTTTTGTTTTTTTTATTTTACCAATAAACCTGTTTGCAATCAAATATTCTATAACATTTGAACGCTAACATCTGATTGGTTGGGGCAAAATAAGCACCAAGATTGTTGGTTTATTATATTTCTATCCTATTAAAATCATGAGATTAAAATAAAGAAAATACTCCAAAATAAGAATGCTGTTATAAGAATTTGTTTTTAATAAAACATTCAAATAACGCAACTGAAGATAAATGGAATTTTAATCTGTAATGTGTTGTTGCAAAACACTATGTCGATAACAAAAACAAAGCTGCTTTGTTTGAGTGAATTCTTGATGATGGCAGTTTAAGGAGGGGAAAGACCAATATTTAATGTATACAAAAGCAGATGCTAAAACGTACGTGCCTTTCTAACCAATTTCCTACTATAGATATGACTAAAACTAGTAAAATAATTTACTACAGCAATCCATGTAGTACTAATCTTTACACAAATAGATCTTGTCTTAAGGTTTGTACACACAACCCAATTTTTCCCAATATTTTTGTCAGATTGACCAAAGGTCAAATTAAATTTAGATGTCAAAATCACACAAAATGCAAGTCTATGAAAGTGCATGAAAAAGCGGATTCACCCAGACACAAGCGCATGGCAAATGTGCACAGAAATGTGCACTGCAAATGTGCGCTTCCGGGAAAGGATCTCATTCTTAATGTGTCAAGGCATGCTGCACTTATATTAATTAATCCATAATTTTATATATATATATATATATATATATATATATATATATATCTTAGCAAAAGTGTCCCCGTTGGTGCACAATGGAAATTATCTGTGTGTATGTTTTGCTATGAGTGGAATTGCGCTTGTGATTTTCCAAAATTATTGAAAACGCGGCAACGCAAAAAAAACGCGCGTTTTTCGGTGCGATTGCGATTGCGTTTTGCGTTCTGCATTTTTAATCGCAATCGCATGCGTTTTCCTATACTTATTGAAGAAATCGCAATCGCAAACGCAACGAAAATCGCACATGAAATCGCATGCTATTGCGTTTGCGTTTGCGTTTCAGTGTGGCCTAGCCCTAACTGCTTTTTATTTCAGTATTACAGTAAATCCTTGGTATACCTGCCTGGCTTTACCACTTGTTCTAGCCAATTAGTCCACTCCCTAGTTACCCTATCAAATGGATCAGGTTTAAAAATAGGTTTGGCAATTGGGCCTGGTAGAGCTACAGAGTCTAATTGGGGCATTTCATCTGCAGGTACAAGGACAGGAAGATTTAAATCAATACTTTCAGTAGCAGCATCCATAGCTTAATACAGAGAACAAACATACAGATAAAACAGGGAGAATAAATGGTATTACCAGCACCGCTGCCACCAATTTGTACCAGATCACTGTTTATGGAATGATTATGGGTAGCATGGCACACAGTGGGTTACTCTGGTGGTCTGGCACAAAGCAGACAGTGCACATAAACAGGTTCCCCACATAACATGTGCAGTAATCAGGGGTGTCCCTGTCTATGGTGCACCAGTTTGAATATTGACCAGACCTGTATATTGTGTGTCCCTGTAAGTTGGTGTACATGTATCTGTTACTTTAGAGTTTGTATCCAATAAGGTAAATAATCTGTCCTCCCAACAGGTGGTACCAGGATCTTATACACAGGGTCTAATACACAGAGTCTTATACACAGGGTCTTGTACACAGAGTCTTATACACAGGGTCTTGTACACAGGGGGTATGTAAGGAGCCTTGGTGTATATGTCCATTACAATACACATCACATCCTGTGTAGCAGGTTCTTAACCTTTGTATGAAATTGTATTTCATTTTTATTTATCTGTATAATTGCTTGCACTTATCTTCTTGTTTGTATACTTTTTATCATGTACAGTGCTGCATACAGAAACATGCAGTGTGTTTTTGTGCATTGCAGAGGAGCCTCAGCCTTAGGGCTAGCACGTTTTAAAGTGTGATCCAATTAAAAAAAGCATGCTAGTGTTAGCCAATTGGACTGGCCACACTAGAAGGCGCTGCAATCTGCTTTTCAGAGAGCAAAAATGTGTGGATCACATTGCAAGCAGACGGTAACTGATGCATTACTATACGTCCTAGTGTCGCCTTAGACTTACTGTTTAGTTCTCTTTTTTAATTTACATGAGTTCTTATTGTTTACCTACTAAATAAGCAATGCTATTCTTTTATTGGTATTAGTATTTTTTAAACTCTGAAATATTTTATCTATCTTTACAAAACATAATTTTTTTCATTTTTGTGTCAACTGAATTTTATTACTCCTTTATGTTCAAAACAGTAAAACAAATTTTATGTTTGCTAGGACGGTTCCAAGGCCATTGCAGAAACACTTTCAAATTTATGGCGTAGTTGACTTTTTATGCAATAGTTAGTTGAATATAAAAGTCATGGCAAAATATTAGATTTCAAGCATTAAATAAAAACGAATTTGTCTCTAAAGAATCAATTTTGGTTGAGAGATAATATTTGTTTTACGTTTGTTTTGAAAAAATCCTAAAGCTGAAAATCATTGTGAACATTTTATTGATTCGGTTACAATGGTTCTATGAATGTGTCACCTACAAAAGTTGGATGATATAGTGCCCCATATCCATAAAACTTTTGGTTCCTGAACGATTCCCCATCGTCTATAAACTGATCAGCATTTCATAACACAATGAAAGGGAAAGAGTTACTCTGTGTACAGTACATTTTAGAATGTTGATTTTTAAACATTTAAAAATCAGTCCCCAGGTTTGATTTAATTTTGTAACTGCACTGGGCCAATAAAAATAACTGCTGGATGGTTGTTATGGATTACTGGATCATTTTATTTTGTGCCTAATAAATTTGCTTGGTTTTAAGCAACTTTACCTGTTCCCTATTCGCTCAAACCAGCAAACTTAACAGGTGTTTGGCAGCAGCAAACATGAGTTCATGAAAATCATTTTTTAAAAAATACTTACCAAAAATACTTGCCAAGGAGGTACATTTAATGATGTATGATTATGCACCTTATGTGGGAGATGCTCCAAAACCCCTGGAAAGCATCTCTTTGTTTGTTAAATCCTTAAATCTTTCTCCTACTTCATTCAATTCTTCATTTCATTTCCCTTGTTCATTTTTTTACTGTTATTTGTAAATAGTAGATTTGAACATTTTTTCCTGTCTTATTTCTCATATAGTAAGTTGTCTCACACCTACTACATATAAGTCAGCTCTCATTTCCAAAATGTTAGCATCTCAGGTGCTGGATTGGGATATTATACAAACGTGGACCTGGATAGTATAGTATAGTATTTGAGGTTGAATAAAGACATATGTCCATCCAGTCCAACCCATCTAGCAATATCCTTATTTCCTGCCTAACTGTTGATCCAGAGGAAGGCAAAAAACGCCACCAAATTTATGAAGGGGGAAAAATTCCTTCCTGACTCCAAGTGGCAATCTGAAATTTCCCTGGATCAACTCTACTTTATAAATCAATACCAGTAACTTGCAACATTCCTTGTTTGCAGAAACTCATCCAGCTTTTTTTTGAAACTGACCAATGAACTTGCCATAACAACGTCCACTGGAAGACAGTTCCATAGCTTTACCGTTCTCACAGTGAAAAACCCTTTCCGAGCTTGAAGCCTAAACCTTTGTTCTTCAACTCTTAAGGGATGTCCTCGTGTCCTCTGACATGTTCTATTGGTGAACAATGCCCCAGATAGTTTATTGTATGGCCCGTTAATGTATTTATACACAGTAATCATATCCCCACTCAAGCATCTTTTCTCCAGCGTACATAATTGTAACTTTTCCAGTCTCTCTTCATATTCAAGCTCCCCCAATCCCCTTATTAATTTAGTTGCCCTTTTCTGAACCCTTTCCTTTTCAAAGATGTCCTTTTTGTACACAGGATTCCAAAATTGCACTGCATATTCCAAATGAGGCCTTACCAAATCTTTGTAAAGAGGCAGAATAACATTTTCCTCCCTTGAATCCATCCTTCTCTTTATACAAGACAATACCATGCTGGCTCTTGCTGTTGCCGCCTGGCACTGCTTGCTACCTTTAAGTTTGTTATCCACCAAAACTCCAAGATCCCTTTCCAACAGGGATTCACTTAACACAGAGCCATTTTTAATGGTCAACAAAGTTTTGTGTCGTCAGCAAACACAGAAACTTTGCTGACAATACCCACTTCCAAATCATTAATAAATAAATTAAATAGAAGTGGCCCCAACACAGAACCCTGTGGCACCCCCACTTAGCACTTTAGTCCATAATGATGAAGCCCCATTTACAACTACTCTCTGCATCCTATTCGTTAACCAATTTTCTATCCATGTACAAATGTGCCTCCCCAGACCAACAGACCTCAGTTTATACATATCAAAAGCCTTTGCAAAATCCAAGTAAATTACATCTATTTCTATGCCAGAGTCTAAATTTCTACTTACTTCCTCATAAAAGCCAAGCAAGTTAGTTTGACAAGATCTATTCCTCCTAAATACATGCTGGTTACTACTTATAATGTCAGTCCTTGAAAGATACTATAAAACATGTTCCCTTATTAAACTTTCCAGGATCTTCCCCACCACTGAAGTTAAACTTACAGGCCTGTAATTACCCGTCTGTGAACGACTACCCTTTTTGAATATTGGCATAACATCAGCCTTTTTCCAATCCAGAGGCACACCTCCCGACATGAGGGAATCTGCAAAAATAAGAAACCATGGTATAGATAAAACTGAACTTAGCTCCCTAAGTACTCAAGGATGTATTTTATCCGGTCCAGGAGATTTATTAATATTAACCTTATGTAGTTCTTTCTGTACCATATCCTCGGTTAACCAAAGTGCACTTAAATCTTTTATACCATTATTGCTACTATACTCTATGATATCTGTACTTGGATCTTCAATAGTGTATACAGATGAAAAAAAGTATTTAAGACATTTGCTTTATCGCTATCCTCCGTAACTAACTTATCCCCATTAATGTGTCACATTCTCAGTCCTCATCTTCTTACTATTAATATACTTAAAAAAATGTTTAGGCTTAGTGATGCTTTGTTCAGCTATCCTAACTTCATTATTCATTTTAGCTAGTTTGATTGCTTTTTTACACTCCTTGTTACAGTCTTTATAGTCCCTAAAGGCCCTTTCCGTTCCCTCTGCCTTAACGGTTTTAAATGCCTTTTTCTTCCTTTCCATTTGCGTCTTTACATTAGAATTCAGCCACATGGGTGTGGATTTATTTTTTTTTACATTTATTTCACAAGGGTATAAATTTAGATGTGAACTGGCTTAAAATCCCCTTGAACACAGTCCACTTCTGTTCTGTACCTTTACCTGATAATACATTATCCCAGTTGACATTCTGAAGATCTGCTTTTAACCTGGGAAAATTTGCCTTCCCGAAATTAAAAGTGTTTATTAACCCAGCGCACTTTTCCTTTTGATAACAAAGTCCAAATGCCACTATTTCATGGTCACTGTTCCCTAAGCCTCCAGTTCCCCTTATATTTATAATGCGCTCCACGATGTTAAATATTACCAGATCCAACAGAGCTCCTTTTATAGTAGGAACCTCAACCACCTGTGAGAGAAAATTATCCTGCAGCAAATTCAGGAACTCATCGCCTTTTTCTGTGATGGCAGTACCACTACACCAATCAATGTCAGGGTAATTAAAGTCCCCCATAATGAGCACACTCCACAAACTTGCAGCCCTTGCCAACTGCATATGAAGTTGTCTCACCTCCTCTCTGCTAGCATTTGGCAGCTTATAGCAGACACCAACAATGATATTACCCCCTTTCCTGTTGCCTAATTCCACCCATATTGCCTCCTCTTTAACATCCATATCACAAGTTATCACTTCTTTTAAATTGGGCTTCAATTATTTTTTAACATAAACACATACTCCTCCCCCTTTCCTTTTTTCTCTGTCCTGCCTAAACAAGGCATATCCTTCTAAATTTACATCCCAGTCATGAGAACTGTTCAACCACGTTTCTGCTATACCTATTACATCATACTTTTTATTCAATGCCATAATTTCCAATTCACCCATTTTGTCAGCCAGGCTTCTTGCATTTGCAAATATAAATTTTAGATTATGATCCTGTAATTTATTCGTACACTTTAATACACATGCCTCCCTATCCCCTATGCTAGCCCCACCCCCCTTTACGCCAGCCACTAGCCTATCTACATCCTGCTTTCCTCCTGGGCTATCTATCCCAGGGAGACTGCTAATACCCTCCCCCCCTATTTTGAAATCTCCTCCAACCCTCTAGCCATCTTTTCCCCTAAAACAGCTGCACCACCATCAGTGAGGTGCAACCCATCCCTACTAAAGAGCCTGTAGCCGACAGCAAAGTCTGCCCAGTTCTCAATAAACCCAAACCCTTCTTCCACCCTCTTAGCCACGCATTAATGCTCCTAAGCTCCCGCTGTCTCCCTAGCTTAGCACGTGGCTGCGGTAGTATTTCTGAAAACACTACCCTGGAGGTCCTTGCTTTTAACTTGGCCCCTAGCTCTTGGAAATCATGTTTAAGGACCTCACCTCCTCCTCTAACTTTGTCATTGGCACCAATGTGAACCAAGACCGCCGGGTCACAGATCTGCTCTGACGGATTTGTATGTATTTGTCGGTTAATATTGGTACAAAAATAAATGGTGAAAATCAGCAGTTTTCTGATACACTGAAACTGAAGATTTGCCAAAATAGTTTTACACCCAGTCTCTCACATATTGCATTCCATCTGCATATCCTTCAGCATTGGCACTTATTAGTTACACTCCGCATTTTTGCAATATCCTGCACCTAAGAAGCTGACACGCAAAGTGTGCCACTGAAATCTAGTGGGTGTGAGACTCATTACTTAATGAGAAAGTAAGGAAGACTGGAAAATGTGTTTAAATTTACTACATTTACAAATGACAGGAAAAACAAACAAAGCAAAAGAAGTCTTTAACAGTAGGGTAATATATAAGGTGGACAAACAAAAGGGGGCCCAACCTCTTCGGATAAGTGGTTTAGCTGTACCTCATATCACTTACTTTACATATGTTTCAATTTTAATTCAAGTGATTTTGAAAGGTGAACTAAAGGCTCAAAGAACATTTGACATTGAGATTTTCTTTATGTCCTGAGTCCAGCAAAGCCAGAAACACAAGGTCATCATACAAAAGATTGATCGGTGGCTACATTTACATTGAAATCTGCTATTTACAGCTCTTAAGATAATTTGTTACTCTAGCTGCACATCTTGCCTTACTTATCTTTTAAATTCCATTGCACTATTATGCCTGGCATGGTATACCCAGATAAAAAAGATATCTAAAGATCTAACATCTAACATTCCAATATAATCTGATCACTTCTAGAGTACTTACGTTTCCTTGTAAGGCCATTTGTTCCCCCAGCTTCTGCACAATTAAAGATATAAATGAACATGGGTACATTCACTAAGAGCATGGTTTGTAGCAATTTAAAGTGGTTAGAATTGAAAAAGGAATATAAATAATGGTCAACTGAAAGAAATAATACAATATGAATGCTATATGCAACCATGTTTTGGCTTTTACTATGCAGGTCAATGTTCATTTATTTTAAAAAGACAGGAGTGGCATTTTTCCAATAACTAGTCAATATAATTATTTAACGTAATTTAGCGAAATATAGTAATTACTGGATATCCCAGAATGCTGTGTATCCTTAAGAAGTGAAGACAAGCATTAATAAATTTGATAGATGACATAGAACATTGCCTTGGGTTTCAACACATATCTTTCTTTTGTCTTTCACATCCTTCAATGCACAGTAAGAATGATATTTTAGGTATAAAGTATGTTTGCCTTCGTGTTTAACTTAAAACATCTGATATTTTTACAATGGAAAGTTGTTTGTGTCTTTTTTGTCCTTTTGGTATATGGATGGGTGTTGTGTATTTCTAAGGCATTGCATTTTAAAATAAACAATTCTACCTGTTTATGGTAAATTTACCTGTTAAAACACACTCCAGCAACCACCCATACACAACACAAACAGCTGCAACCAAACACATCTCAAAACTCACACTCTAGCAACCACAAACCTCACAAAAGCCACACAGCAGCAACCAAACACCACATAAAACACTCCAGCAACCACACAACTTAAAAAAACACACGCACACCAGCAATCAAACACCTAACAAACACACACTCCAGCAAACACACACCTCAAAAACACACAGCAACAACCAAACCTATCACAAGAGCAACACTACAGCAAACCTCACAAAACACACACTACAGCAACTACACACCTTTAACCACAAGCCAACACACCACAACAAAGCACAACTCAGAACAATCAATTTTTTACACACACCTTCTATATCACCTCAAAACACCCTCAAAGAAGAACAGTATGTGACATCAGGGCAAAAAACGTTGTGTCTGCTTTTTTAGCGCATCTTTTGACTTTCATTGACATGCGATTTTGCAAAAAGCAGACAAAAAATGTTCATCACATCCGTTACACATTTGCAATTGCCATTATCAGATTGTAAAATGCTTCTGATATTGCAAATCGCAAGTTCAGCACAAAATGCAGCAAAAGCGCACTTGTGTGGCCTTTCCTTTAGGGGTCACTAAACCACAAAAAAAAACAACTTTTGGTAAGCATTCTATAATATCATTGTGAGATAGTGCAGTTTTGGAATTCTGTGTACAAAAAGGACATCTTGGAAATGGAATGGGTTCAAGGGCAACTAAATTAATTAGGGGGCTTGCACAGGGAAAAAATGCTTGCATTGGGATATGATCACTGTGTATAAACGTATGTCTTTATTCAACCTTAAATACTATAATGTACCATACAAGCAAATCTCCCTTGTTACTCTATAAGTGGAGCTAACAGTCACCTTAGGAGCCATGATCCCATAGATGCACTGTCTCAGCTCCTGGCCACACCTTTGTCACAAAGCTGATTTTTGAGACATGTTTTACATAAGCGAGCAATGCAAACGGCATTGCATGCAAAGACAGCGGAGCTGAAGGATCCCAGCTTCTAAAGTAACTGTTATCTTGGTTCTATGGTAACAGGGAAGATAGGAGTAAGTGCTTCTATCTTCCACTGACTTATAGAATGCTTATAAAAAGGGCTAAAGCTGGGTACACACATGCACTATCATTACAAAATGACAGACAGAATCTGTCTGTCATTTTGTAACGATCACTCTACTCACAGTCCCGAGCATTCTCCCTATGTAAAGCATAGGGAGAATGCTCGGGACTGCAGATTTCCCTCAGCCGTGACCAACTCGCTATACTTTTGGACAGGGAATCGGGCATGGGAAATTTTTGCCCATTTCTGAACAATCCCAAGGGCAATGTTGAATGATCGACGGCCTTGTGAGCACTCAGAAATGTGCTTCACACGTTAACGATATACCGATAAAGGGCCCTTCATAGTTAGTGTGTGTACTCACCTTAAGTGCCAGTTTCAATACACTTTGAAGGGCAAATGTGGTCCCTGATCAAGTTAGGGTTAAATGAGAATCAAACCTGAAAAAAAACAAAGTTTGAGTAAGAAAGTACTTGCCTTAGCAACCTTCCCAGCATGGAACACTCCACTTTTAAGTTCTATGTGGTCCATAAAGTTTAAGCTGACATTGTGTCTTCATAACATTTTCTGCATGTGTGAGCTCTACCCTGACCTCTAAATCCCTGTGATGCGTAACTCCTTTTGCACATGCTAACTAGGTTCCTTGCACATGCTAACTAGGTTCCTTGTTTGTATCTTGCATGTACCAGGTCATCATACCCTTAAAATGAACCCTGAATCACATCTCTAGGTAAAACTTGTGAGAGGTCAAGAGCATTTCGGAAGTCTTGTAGTAAACATGATAAAACCTTTATTATCTATGTGTTCTATAGAAGTATTTATAGAATGCACTCAGATTTATTCTCTACATCAAATACAGATCGCCATGTTTCAGCTCATTCCAGGGGCCTCCTCAGGCCACTATAACAAATCCCTCACTTCGCTTTATCCCCCACAAAGACCCCCCCATCACGATGTGCTATTAGAATACTAAGTGTTAATAGTATAAAATTAAGATAATTTTAAATGTATCCTAAACATCTTTCTTTCTTCAGTCCATGTTCTATATTGGGCTCCGTGTGTGAGGTGTCATGTGGATGTGATCTCCTCTTGCGCTATTTCAAAACTTACTAACAGCTACAATCAAGAACGCTCCTAGTCTGTAGTCATAGCAACCCCAGCTCTTATTCACACTGTCTATAACTCACTCTGAGCATCACAGTACTGAATAGCTGGTGCTGCATCCTTGCATTCTAAACTGACAGCTCAGAGCGAAATGACGTCTCATTGGGCAAAATATATTAGTTACAAAAAATCAAACAAAAATGGTCTTCCATGTTTAATTTACTTGTGAAGGTTCTCATTCATCCAGGCCATGGTATATCTGTATTCAATTAGATCAACTGGACTTGAAGTTTAGTTCTTGAAGACGTTTCGCTAGTCATCCGACTGGGTTTCTCAATTCAGAATGACTTGTACAAGAATCTGTGGCAATTATGTATGTATAATTATGACTAGTGAAACGTCTTCAAGAACTAAACTTCAAGTCCAGTTGATCTAATTGAATACAACAGATACATGTTTAATTTACTTTGCAATATGAAAACAGCATCTTCTTGTCTCTCTTTAAAAAATAGATATTTGTGCATTATATTCTCCTTTAATGGTGGTGCTCTGCTTTCAAATCAGCTAGTGAGGATTCACTACTTTACACTTGACACTCTGGATTCAATAATGCTGTAAAAATGTTATTTACTAAAGGGCTGTCATTGAAATTACCCAGCCAAGACCCTGGGGCCACCCGCAAGATTCTTCCGGTTCGGTTCTGGTCTTTTAAACAGCTGAACACTCATATGTTTACTTCATACGCACAATCAGCTGTTTATAAACAGCCCCCCTGCAGTTGCTCCCCTGGTAGTTACGCCCCTGATAAGGTATAATGAGCATGTGCAGGAAAGGCCCACGATGGACAAGAACCAAGTACAATGAGTGTATAATAGAGGCCAGCATACAAAGAGAGATGCAAGTAAGTGGATTATATTGCAGATAAATTATAGAAAACATAGCTATTTTAAGTTCTTCTTTAATAAAAATAAAATGAAATAAACACTGTCTCAAGACAAATGTTCTGCTAATGCTTCGAACAGAAGGCCACTCATAGTTTATGCAGAAATATTATAGGATCCCCTTTTAAATATGAAAGTGATCATTTGTGAAATTGTACCAGTAACACACAAATGTTTAATTATATATACAGTATGAAATTAAAAAGAAATGGTTAAAGGAGAACTAAACTTAATTTTTTTTAATCCTAATGTAAAAGCTTTTCTCCAGAACCCCAGAACACCTATACATTGAAAAGTTCTTCTCTAGTAAGTTGCATTTAGTACGTGTAAGTAATAGATTCTGTAACAAAGAAGGATTCCATGTTGTTGCCAGTATAACTCATAGCCCATGTTGGCTTCAAAGAACCACGCCCCTGACCCCAGGATTTAATCCCTATGTACTTTCTAGCGAAAGTTAAAATTTCTAAATGTACCTGTATTTATTGTTGGGTTGCTGGTGGACTACCATGTAAATTCCATGTTTTTATGAACATACAGCCCAAGAAGTCACAAGTTCAAATCCCTTGGTTTACTTGAAACAATGCAACATAGTCTACTGCCAGGGTTTATTGCTTTTTTGTTTGTTTGTTTCGATGTTTCTACAAAAATATAAAGTTTCTACATGTGTACAAACTTTATGTATAGCAGCTCTATTTTTTTATTTACCAATCAGTGTGAATTGCTGACAGTCTTCCAGTAGCAATACAAAATAGTCAACTGATTTTACTGACATTTACTCAAAAGGAACCTGTATTTATTGCATCTGCAGTGGTGGCACACTGCTTAAGTGCTTGATTTGGAAACAAACAGACCATTGGGACAGGTTCAATTACCAGGATGATCCTTTTTTTGTTTCTAGAAAAAGATATACATTCTACATTTAATAATATCCCCCTATTTGCCCTTGCGGCATAGAGGTAGAAAGTTTTCTTAATAGCAAGACACAGTATAGAAGGTTGCAGGTTCGAATCCTCAAACTTTAATTTTTTTACTGAAATTTATATAAGGGATAATGCGCCCCTTACAGTATAATATAAGTATATTACGCCACTGAGGAGTTTCCTGACCGTGTGCTTTTATACAGGGCAGGGAACTCCGAGGTGGCATAATGTCCTTATATTATAATGTGAAGGAGCGCATTATTTCTTATAATACATAAGTTTTAGATTCCTTCACCCCATTCACATTTTAAATTCTAGCCATGTCCCTATTCCCACCTTAATTTAAACCCCCAAGCTACCTTCTGTAACTTAAACCCAGTAGAAAGGAACATCCCAGCCCAGCATCTATGCGGTTAAACAAATCTTTGTGGAGGAGAGAGACATTGGTTATGCAGTGACAGGATGCAGCTCCAGCAGGTTACCACTGGAAAAAATGCTGAGTCATTGTCCAGGCATGAACACTGGAATGGGCGGAGTAGTGGGATATAAGAAATATAAGAAATGAGTCACTTAGTGACATAGCTGAGTGATTTTTATAAGGATATACACTGCTGCTCCCAATATAAAATATCACACTTATGTATTATATAGTGAATAATGTACCCCTACTGTAAATTATAAGTCACTAAGATGTTCCATGGCTTGCAGCCTCGTGCTTTTATACAGGGCATGGGACATCGAGGTGACTTTATTCATTATAATCTACCCCTTTTAAATGCAGTTACCTTTTGACTGTATCAAAAGCCTTTGCAAAATCCAAGTAATACTACATCTACTGCTATGCCAAATTTCTACTCACTTCCTCATGAAGCCAAGCATTATATTCTGTTTCTTACATCCATTCTAGCAAAGAAATAAACTGCAAAGATTACTTTTCTTTTTTGTATGAAAAGCAAAGGCTTTACCATTGTTAGGGACCAGAGCATTTGTATTGTGTTTAAACAAAAACTGCATGTTCTGTGTCAGAGTAAGATAATCTTTGAGCTGCAACATAATTGGTTGTCAGTTTCAGGAAGCAAAGCTGAAGCTTCCTGTGAAGTGTACTGCATACACTTAGCTGGGTGTTCCCAGAGAAGGTGAATTATGAGAGCTAACCCCTAGTCCCCACAGGTTATTTTCCTAAATCACCCAGCATCCACAGCAAAAGGAGAGGTGAGACACAGCTTTTTGTATCTTCATGAATGTGTTCTTTCTATTGGGGCAATGTTGTCTTGAGATGTAGTTCTCTATTAAAGCTGAATACTTAATTTCTATCTTACTAATTTATTTAGTAATTGCACACCATTAAAACTAAAGACATGAAGCTACATAGTTAGATTTCCAGCATCATGTATTTTCCTTCCTAGGGAAACCTTCCCAGAACCTTAATCATGCTGTGTAATTAGCTCCGTTCTGAAATCAGGGCTGTCAGCAAGCACAGAAATGAATCTATTAAGAGTAATAAGGTGCTACATTTAAATTGGGAGCAGGTAGATCTGTCAAAGAAAATCTCCTCCATGTAATGAAGAGAAATTACCTTAGGTAGCACAATATTTACATGGAGCTTGTGAGAGATGTTTTTCTGAATGCTTTAGTAAAGATACAAAATCAGTTAAGTGCAAACAACTACAAGAAACTAAAAGAAAAAGAAAAAACACTTTTCAATATCTTTGTAAAGATCAACAATAAAATGAATTGCTGATTATATGTAGTCCATATATTTGTTGATGGTCCTGTGTACATAGTGATGGAACCAAGTCCATATGTGGACCAGGTATTTATAGGAGTAAAATGTAGTTGTCTAATATATATATTGTTCTACCTCTAGTCTATAAATGTAACTTTTATCCATTTACAGATTCATGCCTTCCCTTTGTTAGGAAAGTCTGCCTATGCCCCACTTGGTGGTTTAGCTTAGCCTTGTCTCTGTCTACCACCTCGTCAAAGCTCCACCCTTCAAATCCAGGACAGGGTCCCAGGATTGGGAAATTCCTGCTGAAATTGTAAGAGTGAATAATGCACTTTAGTAGCAATGATCATTAGAGGGTGGTGCCAGGGACCTCAAAATATCCTGAGATGATGGTCCAGCACAGCTTAGGTTAATGTAAGGGAGATTCAATAAAAGTTCTTATCGTTTAAAATGGTGCTAATTTTGCCTCAACCAATCAGATCTTATTTAACATTTGAAAGCTAACATCTGATTGGTTGGGGCAAAATTAGCACCATTTTAAACAATAAGAACTTTTATTGAATAACCCTGTATGTTTATTAGTGTCAATACTTTCACTAAGCCAGGGAAAGTATTTTTCAAAATTGCTAATAACAAAAAAGTAGATTAGAAAGCACCAGAAAATGGGGAAAATGCAGAAATTATTTTTAAAAAAAAATCTAAATTTCTGCTTGCCTGTTTCCTTTCCACTTAATGGAGGGGGCAGTGTGATAGATTTGAATTTAATGAGAGGTTGACACTTTTTAAGAGAAGGATGTGTTTGTTTATTGTAAAATGACATTAACAGTTATAAATGCAATACTAGGTTTACATTTTTCATTCCTGCCTAAAATGGATAGAAGACCAATACCATTATCTGTGTCATTTTAGAACCAGCAAAATTTTAAGGTAAGGTAAGGTAATTTTATGCCCAACTTAATAGGCACCATTTTAGCATATAGTCTAGGTTATCTGGCATAGAAAGGATAAGGGAGTTTTTTTAGACAAGGATGGCAGGAAGAAAAGCTTTGTAGAAAAATATTTATATTTTAAAGTTAAACTACAATTTTACAGTTATTAGGAAAATAACCTTCCTCAGGTAAAGTTCCAAAACTTGTGTGGAAAATGTTGTCATGTGAATCACAGTAAAATATTTTCTTACTTTTGAACTGTTTGTCTTTCGCTTTCTTTTTTGTACTTATATGGAATTATTAGCTCATAAGGCAGGAACTGAGGCCACCTGTTTATTTATTTCTGCCTGGGTACGTCTGTTGGTAAGAGTATAAGCAGACAGGATATTAAACTAGACCAAAATTAGCAATTTTATACATGCATTATACATGCCCAACTGAAATATACCCCAATGCTGACAACACTGTGTAGTGTTAAATGACCCTTACCTTTCTCTTCTGCTGCATATGGTTCTCCTGTATGGACACAATACAGTCCAGAAAACTGAAGAGTAAAGCCTTTTTCCTGGTGTACTGCTTTTCTGCCTCTATCTGTTCCTTCTAGAAGTTTCTGGCATGTGCAATGTGTTCCTCTCCTCACTCCCTCCCCCATTCCTCCTGCAGGCGCACAACTTTTTGTAGTAAAAATCATTTATTGCACTTGTACTGCCCCATTACCTAGACCTCACTAGGTCTATTTACCTAAATTCCGCATGTAAACTTACTAACCTGCCTTTGTTCCAGTGCTCTCCTTCTGTTTCTTTTCCCGATCGAGGAAGCAGCAGAAGGGGCAGGGGGGAATGCCCAATAATGAAATTACATATTTGTTTGCATGGTTACATTGGAATATCTTTTTACCCTTTTTATTTATTGCAGACCCAAACTGGAGAGTCAAGCCCCCACCCAGCTTTGTCCTGTGGGGGCTTGGTGTGGCTGGGGTGGCCTGTGATATTGCGGGTATCTTTCACTAGGAAGTGCCAGCTTTAATTGTATCAATTTTTTTCCTTGGATTGTGGTGGGAAACCAAAATACAACAAGGAAACTGATGTAAGCACAGGAAGAAAAAATGTCCATGCAGGAGGAGGAAAAACCTGTGACATATTTTTTCCACTGTGAACCCTTCCATAGTGCATATTTTGTAAAAAAAAAGTTGAATGTTTTACCCTTTGTTTCCCTTTAATTATATCCTAAAGCAATTTATGACAACAGAACAGTGCATATTATTTTTCTGTCTCCCGCGCCATCTTTATGAAATAAAACAACAGATATTGCCAACCAAAAAAATTACAAGGTGGGGAGGCATTAGAAAAGCCAAGATTTTTACTATAAAAAATATTGTTATTTTCAGAATTTTATACAGAAAATGCTATAACTTTCTTGTTTCTACAAAAAAATGTTACCTGGGAATGTGGTCAAAACGAATCAGGTCAAACAACGTTTTGGAAAGAATAAAAATACTGGAAAATTATTGGAACAAAGTCACATGTCTGGTTTAGTCTCTTAGAGATGTCACATGTGTCTTTGCTCTCCTGAACCCAACGCCCAACTCTGCCATTGGTGCTCAGTTCTTGTTTACAATTCCACTTTTATTTTCAATATAAAGTCTGAGATACTAGCATTCTTTCCTAAAAGAATGCATATTAATATTATTATTTAAGATGCCTGACTGATAGACAACATGCCCTGATGGGTAACAGTAAATAGCCCCATAGGAATACAGACAAAACAACATTTGTTGAACTATACCTAGAGCTTTGAATCCTTGCCCGCACTCATTGCTGTTAGGGGGAGAGGGGGGATTCTAAATTCATTAGCGAGGCACAATTAAGTCTCTGTTTCCATCTGAAGCACATTCATACAGTGTTTTGTTCCTATGCTCTTAAAGCTGATTTCGCCTTAGTAAAGCTGCCAAAATTGTTCCTCTTAGTGCATTAATTAGAGCTCTTCATCACAGCAAACAGATGGGCCAAGCTGTCTTTGCAGACAATAAATGTCAGCGTTGTCTTCTGTATAGTCTGTACATGCACAGCTTGTTCTACACTACATTTTTTTTTACAAATACGTAAAAAATGAGTGTCTTGAAGACACTCAGGTCTCTTTATTTATCAGACTGTTATTTCATTCAGTTCCCTAATTGTCCACAGTTGCTCCCACACAATCCCTCTCTGATGCTTGCAAGTTCTTTAAATAAGAATGTTTCAAATGAATTACTTTTATACAAAGGGTTTTTTAAATATTATGTTGTTTATGTGTAAAAACATTGTACTTCTCTCTGTAAAAACGCTTTCAGTTAATATTAAGAAAATAATTTCTGGGTTTAGATTATTTATCATTAACAACACCTTAAAGGAGAACTAATCTATTTTTTTTTTTAAATCCTAACGTGAAAGCTTTTCTTCCCATAACACTTATACATTGCAAGATTCTTCTCCAGCACAGTAAGTTGCATTTTTGTACATATAAGAAGTAGATTCTGTAACTAAGAAGGCTTTAATATTGTTGCCAGTATAACTCATTGCCCATGAAGTCTTTAAATAGCCTTGTGAGCATGTGCACCTATTGACTACATCCCCTGACCCCAGTATTCACTGTCTCTATGCAGTATGAGTATTTTCTTTACAGACCCCATTTTTTTTATGTTACTAGCAATAGATAAAGATTCTAAATGTAACTGCATTCTTTGTATTATATCTGGTAGCCTATCGTACAAACACAAAAAATGTTAAAACCCACTGCCCATGAGGTCACAGGTTCCAATCCCTAGACTTACTCATAAATATACAAGATAATCACCTGATTGTACTGCCTTGTGTTCCTCTGCTCTGTTGGAATAGTGGTATAATGCTCTGCTTTTTGTAAGACAACATACACAAATTGTTCTTCCCAACTATCACTGTACACATTTTTACAGTTGATATGTGAAGTGCATAGAGGGAAATTCCCTCCCCAATGATTCCTCATCTAATGGGTATTACTAAGCATGCTTGCCCTTACAGAAAGTCAGATAGTCTGGCAGGGGGAATGAGGGACTAAGCTTGAGAAAAACAAGTACTGAATTGGAGTCATGCAGCAACACAAACACTTTAGAGTGCTTCTTACATGTATTCATTTATAGATTGAAATAAGGCAAAGTATTTTTTTCAGTGTACAATTCCTTTAAACATGTTTACATTGAAAATTCCTGTTCTGTGTCAGGGAGTGGAAGGATTTCTGAGCTTTAAAGGGACAGTTCAGTGGAAATTATCAGTATTTTTTAAATTGTTAGTTTGTGTAATCCATACTTAGTTATTCTACATATTCTCTCCCATTTTGAAAAATCAGTTGATACTACCATATAATATCAAAATCAGTTGAAACATACCCTTTGCTGTTTCCTGCTGTTGACATTAGTGAGCTGACATTTTAGGTACTAACGGTTCTTCTTCTTCCCAGGATGCACCACATCCTTGGAATGTTCCTAACAGTAATTTCTACTGATTGGCTGTTGGATGGGTCAAAGATCTTTACTGAGCAACTGAATCAACCCAGGCGCTGGGTCAAGGGTGCTTTGTTATTTTTTGACAAAGCTATTATTTTTAGCATTGTAAAATTAGAATATGGTCAGTGCAACGCCCACCTGGGGCACTACTGTATGGTCGTAAAGTAAAGCACTGTCAGAGATGGAACCCTGTGTGAGCCTACTAGGACCATATCCATGGGACTGCAAGACTTTGGCACTCTACTAAAGCACCCTGGTAATCCATGCTTATGCTCCTGTTTGCTGTTCTTTTTCACCGAGCCGTTTTCTCACTTGCAATAACAGCACATAAAAAGTTAATAAGAGAGCAAGAACCTTGCTCTAGTCTGCTGGATTTGAGAGAAAGATTAGATCACAGTCCTGTTCCCAGGTAGGCACTGCCGCAAATTAAAGCTTGATACATTTTTCCTTCTTAGGGTAAGTAAGATGCGTGATTTTGTGCATCAGCACATGCTTCTATTTTATATTTAAATTAAGTTAAATGACAACACGTTATGCGCAGCAAAAAATTTGATTGAATGTGTTGTCACAATATAGCGCATCAGAGATATAGTGGGGCATGGACACCGCGATTACCATGTAAATGTGCAAAGTGGATGCAATCCACTTTGCACACTTTGCACATAGTGGAGGCTAGCCCTTACCGATATGTTTAAACTTACTTACTGAACCACTGCTAAAAACACTCTCGTAAGAAAAAAGCATTAAAAAAACATACCGGTAAGCTCCTTTCAGATTGCTGTCACACATTACAAATATTGCTTTAAAATCCTCAAGAAATTCTGTTGCCATGAAAAAGGGTGGAATGGGAGCAAAATAGGATGTGAAGAAAGGATCAGGTTAGAATTGTTTAAAAAATTAATAAAATACAGAGAAATGGAGAAAAATGGGACATAGGGGTGCTGAAAGCAATAAGGTGGAAAAGGGGAGAAGACTAAATAGAGAGAATGGAAATACATGGATAAAAGCAGAGGCTGCAGAGTCCTCCATGCTTGATATGACACACAACACTGTATTGTCAATTTCTTTCTTAATGACCCATGTGGGGTTATTATGCAATACTTTATAGTGTTCAATTCAAAATTATTGCATAATAACCCCACATGGGTCATTAAGAAAGAAATTGACAATATACTGTCATATGCTTTTGATAATGGTCGTATTGCTAAACATACAAAGCAATCTCTGTGCACAGAACACCCCAGGATACCTGTACTTTACTTGCTACCTAAAGGTTTGTACACATGTACGATGTGTGCACTGAGCCACCCCCCCAATCACAACGCATTTGTGCAACGAATGGCTGAGGTTCAACGGCATTCAATGCGTTGTGGTTGGAGGTTGTGTCTTGGTTCCAAATTGGACGTCTGTACAAATCTTAAGGTCCATAAACGCTTGAATAATCCTTCAAGTAGACTAATTGTATGCAGGATAAGTTCTGTATTACAACCTTTGTCCCAATTAGAGATGGACGAACTTTCAAAAGTTCGTCCCATTTTCGAACTTTCGAACTTCTAAAAAAGTTCGAAAGTCAGAAAACAGACCCATTAAAGTTAATGGGGGTAAATAGTTCGTAAAGTTCGAATGAACTTTCTGAAATATTGCAATGTAAACTTGCCTTACAGGCCCCTGGGACCTGGGAGATGGTCTGGTGAACACGTCCATGCGCGGGGAACAGCATAAAAACAGGACGTCGCGCAGACTTTCACTAATCCTCAAACGTTTGAGAATTTTTGAACGTTTGGCAAAACTCGAATGGCCTCTTCCGAAAATCCCCGAACGGCCGGAGATTCCTGAATTCGCGGATTGCCGAACGGCCGACAACCCGGCCGGACATTTGGGGGTCCCACAACTCGAAACCGGGTCCCCTCCTGGGTTCTTACAAGGACCTTTGTGGCCCTGACAAGGGCACTTTGAGGCTTAAGGGGTCCCACAGCTCGAACTGGGACCCCCTCCCCGGCACTTGTGGCCCTAACAAGGGTCCAATGTCCTCCAGATTGGAAGGGAACAGTTATTGGGAAATAAAAGGGTGAAAGTACAAAAAGAGAGGATCTCCGTTGTAAGTACATTTGGTCCTATTAGTCCAAAGGTGAAGGACATTGCACTCAGGAATGGTCTATTTTACATAAAGACCCTAAGCATGGAAAAGTATTTAATGACCCCCCTTTATTTTCATATAAAAGAGGAAGGAGTATATTTTCTGATCTGGGCGAAACTACCACTACTATAACAAGGTTTCTAAGTACCCCTAAATAAGCTGCTCCTATTGTAACTCTGTTATAAAAGGTGATGTTGGGAGACATCCTCTTAGGGGAACCAAGATACCAGCTACAGACTACTTTACATGCACAACGTCTGTAGTCTATGACCTTAAATGTCTATGTGGCAAGATAGATAGATAGGTTAACATTTCTTTATTAATAAGCATAATGCAGCAAGCCTGAGATGGCAAGTTCTTGAACATGTACCTATACCTCTAAGAGAAGGGGACCGACAAAGATTGTTACTGCAATCTGAACTTAAATGGATTGATAGACTAGATACTATGGAGCCAACTGGTTTGAATGATGCATTTAGTATCAAATGCTTCTTGTAATTAATTAATTGTACTATGTGTCCTCTTATTTGCAGATTAAATTTTTAAAGATACTGTTCATAATGGGACGTGAAGGTGGGCACAGAATCCCTTACTCTGCACTACCACAATCTATGAGAAAGTACTACAATGGTGAGGTATTTCTGTGATAGACTGTTCTGTGTATAGTAGTGTCTATATGTATATTATATGTAAAATTCTAGTTTGTGCTTGTGACCTCTAGCTGATGTCACCATGTGTAGTATATAAGTTATATAAGGGTATTCAGATGGCATTCCTGTAATTGCACCCGAGGAAAGACCACACTGGTCTGAAACATGTCGTGCTGTACCTCCAAAATAAATCACTGTTAGCACTGACTTTTGGCTCTTGTGTGAAACTATTTTTTGTATCTGAGAAAAGGAGGAGTCGGTTAAGAGAGGGAGGGGGGATACTGAACCTGAGCAAAACAATTACTGGATTAAAGGCATGCAGCAACACACAAACCTCATAGTAAGTGCTACGTACATGTATTTATTTATAGATTAAGATGAGTCAAATACATGTTTTCAGTATACATACTCTTTAAAAAAAATTGACCGTTGAGAGGAGGCCTATTAATGCAGACATAGTGTGATCACGTGCCTACAAACTAGTGAAAATAGAAAATAGAAAGTGAAAGAAGTTATGTTGCTAAATCTTTCAAGCAATATGTTGTACCTAGAGATGTGATCCAGGGTTCATTTTAAAGGTACAATTAAAGGGCTTTTATTTAACCTTTACTTATTTAGAGACCATACAATATACTGTATATAAAATAGGGCTGTTGTACATCCATATTCTGGGGCAACTAGGGACCAAACATAGAATACCATAAACACCAGAATTCTAGTGCACGCACAATTGTAATTGGATATTGGCTACCGATATATCTCCATTTAGTTTGTTGCTTTAAAGAAAAAATAGTTTGGCAAACTAATTGCTTTTTGTTATCCAAGGTTTATGGCAGGCTCTTTGAAGCAGCAACCTTATGGAGATATAGTCAATATGCAATTATAATTGTTTGTGCATTAAAATTCTATTATTTAGAGACCACTTCCCAAATTTCCTTTAAGATAACATATCCATAAATACATTAGATTGTATAAAGAAGAGCACAAACACATGGTATTTAAAGTAATTATTCCTCTGTAAAATACATTAGGGACAAAAGTTCAGGTTCACCTCAATGCTTAGAATGAACACAAACAAATTGCTTCTTTAATATATTTTAATGTGTTGTTTGTTATTACGCTGGGTTAAAAATGGTAAAATTGCAGTTAAAATAGAAACTTTCTGTTTTACCTAATTTGATGATTCTGCTAATTTTAGGCCATTTTGGGGTTGTTGGGTAAGGTTTGCCACTGTTTTAACATTGAAAATGGTGCTAAATAAATGGATCATATATAATATATCACTAGTCAATAGAGCAAAATCATTCACTAGCTTTGTCACGGCAAAACCCAATTATATGTCTCATGGGACATGCAGGCAGCAGTTTATTATGTGGCTTTTGGTTTTCTGTGATTACATTTTTTACTGTTTAAGAAAGATACAGAGAATTACCACTGGAGAAGGGGCAAAGGGACATTATAAAAATGTTATTGTGGCCACCTTTAATACTCATTGCTAAATATATTTATAGTTTTTTCCTGCTGAAAAGACGCGTGCTACTGTACTGTATGTCTCTTGGGAATTACCTTCCTTTTTATGGTGCTGTCTTTCAGTTTAAGTCCGTTTCAGGTTGGATAGTTGGCTAGATGGTTGGATAGATAATTGCAATTTAAAGAAACAATTTATGATATATTCACTTTTGTGTAAATGTAAAAGATTTATAGGATTAATTTTGCTGACAAAATGTTTTGCCAAGACTGTATTTAAGACATTTCTGAAAATACTGCTCAATATTGCAGATGTTCAAAGTAATCACAACCATAAGAGAGCTCAGAATCCTGGTATATGTCAAATATTTCCCGTGGAGATCAATTTATTGAGCCAGGCCTTACATCTGATCACATCAAGAAATGGGGAGCCATCCAGAGAGATTTACTTTTGAAATATTGTAAATGTATTAGTTTTTTGTTGTTGTTGTTGTTGTTGTTGTTTGTTTTTTTTTGTTTTTTTTAAATATCAAGCTGTTTGAGTGTACAGGAAGGTAAAGGAAGAAATAAAAATCCAAAAGTCTTGCTCTGTCAGCCAAGTGCTATGAAGGTTTTTCATTTTTAGAAAATTTTGAGCTCATTGAAAAAAATGCAACTGTGTTTTCTTGTAATTCAGTGTCTTCAATTATACATTTAAAAGAAGCACAGGAAATAAATAATATATATATATATATAATACACTATAGGTCTAGCACTTGACACTGCATCTATTGCCAGAAAGTTGTAACAAATAATACAATACCAATACATACTGGTATGAAGGTCTTCTGGACTATACCCTTTAGTCCTTTTTTTATATTTTGTAAAATACTGGGCTATGGTGCTTTCTTTCCAGTCTCCCTCAAATTAAGTCATTGGCAGGAATGTCTCTGGGGTTTTTGTCACCTGAGCCTATATGTGGCATTCGTAGAGTGCCGCCACCAAGATGGGGTGGGCGTGGCTTCACAGGTGGGCGCATTTCGTGCCCATACATACAACTTACCTAGCAGCCCAATCCTGTTACATAAAATACATTTTGGAGGAACCGTCTAGCCAAATCTTGTTTGCGGACGACTTACAATTGTGAGGCATGTCGGTTACAAAGAAGATCGGGCAAGGTGGTTCTTCCGAAATTGATTGTATGTCACACTGAAATCCCTTTTAACAATATCCAACACATTTAGTGAAGAAAAATATGAAAAAATTACATATGCAGCAAAGTATACAGAATGTTTGGTTGAGCAACCTAGTGCAATCTGTAGTCTCTATCCATGCTCATGTTATGTAGTCAAGTTCAGAAGAGTCATTTAGGTAATATTTTGTCGAAAGCTTTCAATACTATGAAACATATAAAGTGAACAAATTAGAACCCATCAAGTGTGATCAAACTGTATAACCTACAGTATTCTTACTATATCACATTACTTTACACTAGCTGTGAAAAAATAATGCCTACACAGGCTTGTAATATAATTATGCCCACCAGACTGGTAAAAAAGAGCTTTCATGCCCAGCACACACAAACTGGCTAATCTGTCCAGTGCTCTTGCACAGTTTAAATATAAAAATGCCCCTGCTCACACAGTTGTAATATAAATATGCCAAGGGCCAACACACACATTTGTAAATATAAGATGCCAACCCAGCCAGTGGAGGACTGGAAACTATTGGCCTGGGTGGCGGATACAACAGTAGTCCGCTCTGTGCACTGCCACTGTTTAGTTCATCTTGGGGGGGGGGTGGTCCAAGCAAAAGTCAGACTCAGTCAGGGGCGTTTCTAGGGTCTAAAAAACATTAAGGGCACTTAAGGGGGACTGTACATGGCAGACATAGCGCCTCTTTCTCTGCCAACAATTTAATCATGCCCATTAGGCACATCACAGTCCACACAGACTAGTACATATAAGATGCCCTCCTGCCCAGCACACACACAGACTGGTACATGTAAGATGCCATCCTGCCCAGCACACACAAACTGGTACATATAATATGCCCTCCTGCCCATCACACACAAACTGGTACATATAATATGCCCTCCAGCCCCCCCGCACACCAAACTGATACATATAAGATATCCCCATCTAAGCCCACACAGACTGGTACACATAAGATGCTCCCTGCCCGCACACACAGACTTGGTACATATAAGATGCCTTCCTGCCCAGCACACAAACTGGTACATAAATTCCCTCCTGCCCAGCACACATAGACTGGTTCATATAAGATGCCCTCCATACCCGCCCACACAGACGGGTCACAAAGAAACCCTACAATTGAAAAGTAGGCAGCTATGATGAGTGGGCTGTTCACATCCATGGTGCTTCTCCAAGTTCTGGCTTTGTTAGGCAATGCTAAGGCTTGGATTACAGTTCGTCAACACTTGCGCTCTCTCACCAACGGCCGCACACACCTACACACGCACAGGCTCAGAGAGGGCAAAAAAATTAAATAAGTGGACAAGTGCCACCTGTCTGGTAATGCAGGGGCACCCCATGATCATTTTTTTATGAGCATTTTTTCACATTGTCTCATGGTACGCCCCTGGTCATTGGCTGTAAATTCTTTTCTCGTATGTGCTCTGTCCTGAGCTACTTATGCAGCTTCATTCAGCAGTTTACCATCCACTAGAAGTCTTTACTAATCCTGTTACAGACACTTCAGGGGATTAGCCATAAGTACACATCCTTTTTACTAGTGGGCAAATTCTAGTGTCGCCCATTACCAGACCAGAGAGGGTGAATTTCAAAGCTATTTTTGTGGTTTGTTTTTTTTTTAAAGCTATTTATAATTAGAAATAATATATCAAATAGCAGGAAATAAAACCAAATGCAAAATTTATTATATAATACAGGAATGAATTTTTGCATTTGTGTTTTATTTCCTGCTATTTGATTATATTATTTGTTATTATCGGTTGACTTTGATCTTCCATTGTTTGGACTGTGTATGGGACCCACACGTTTTTATAGCAGGTGTTTTTACTTTATCTCCTATCTCCCCCTTCCCTTTTCTTTTTTGTGTACTATTTATAATTAGGTGAAATATTGCCTTTTTTGACCCTTTTCTCCTTTTGTTGCATTTTTGCAGTTTCACCAACAATTTTCGCCAAACATCATACTACTGCCTTAACATGACTATTCTTACCACACACTGGTATGTTCCCATATTAATGTAACTGGTTTGATAATTAGCTGCAGTTTGCTGAAAATAAGCAATATTAAAAAATGTTTCTTAATTATAATAGAGAAAATTCTCCTGGGTGGTTTTACACTATTTATCATATTTTTTGCTGAAAACCCTATCAAGGAGATTCAATAAATGTTCTTATCATTTAAATGGTGCTATTTTGCCCCCACCAATCAGAACTTGTGTAACCTTTGAAAGCTAATCTCTGATTGGTGGGGGCAAAATTAGCACCGTTTTAAAACAATAAGAACTTTTATTGAATAACCCCCAATATGTGTTAGGCTATTTTAAATAACAAAGATAGGTGTTCTGTGTGTTTAAAAACATTATACACTACTTTGAAATCCACCAAGTCCTATTCCCTATTTACCAAATTTGCGCTGAAGTTAAATTTTTGCCACATTTTCAGCATTATAAGTGCTACTTTTGCTACATAATTTTCGACTGTGATGAAAATTCGCCTTTGTAATCCTTCCTTATATAAATTATTTTTCCATTTTGTGGAGATTGCATTGAGTTTTTAGACTGTACTATGTAGGTGGGGTAGGCTAAAATAATATTACCGTATATACTCGAGTATAAGCCGAGGTTTTTAGGTTTAAAAATCAACCGAAAAACCTTGCCTCGGCTTATACTCGAGTCAATGGCATTTACCTTCAATCCAGAAGCAGCCGCGAGTCAGGCCGGCAGTTCCCAGTATTTCTTCACGGTTGCGCGATGATGTCATCGCGCACGCTGGCGGGATGACGTCACCTCACAGCCGCGAGTGTGTAACAGTTGTAAATGGATATGAGAATAAAAAATAAAAAAGTCTACCTACAGAATCTCCCCACGTTTGAATGGACTGGGTCAAAATGGGAGCTATAGACACACCTCTCAATTTATTAAATTCTGCATGGAAGTTTGCTGCCATTTCCTTATTGTCCTTATTATCCAATAGGTGTGCTTCTGGAGCTGCTGTACACTACTCACATCCTGATGCAATGCATGCTTTACAGTAACATCCTTAGCTTTGCATTGTGGTAGAGACTTATGAGCATGTGCGAGTTAATGGCCAATCAAAAGAAGTTTTCTTCCAGTAAGTGTAGATGATATCCAGCTTATTGCATTGTGGGAGAGACTTACTGAGCATGTGCGAGTTAATGGCCAATCAAAAGAAAGTTTGCTTCCCAGTAAGTGTGATTATATCCAGCTGTATGCATTGTGGGAGGAGTGCTTCACATCCTGATGTCAATGGGTAGTGGAAGCGGGTTGGCGGGGCAAACGACACTGTCTGTCTGTCTCTCTCTCTGTTTGTCTCTCTCCCTCTGTCTGTCTCTCTGTCTGTTTTGTCTCTCTCCGCTCTGTCTCTCTCTCTGTCTCTCTCTCTGTGCCTGTCTCTGTCTGTCTCTCTCTCTCTTTCTCTCTCTGTCTGTCTCTCTCTGTCTGTCTGTCTCTCTCTTTCTGCCTGTCTGTCTTCTCTGTCAATTTCTCTGTCTCTTTCTCCTATTCGTTAGCAGCAGTGCTCACAATGATCAGCTCCAGGTTAGTACAATTATTATAAATTGTCCATTACTGTAATAGTGGCCGCTAGTCGATTCTAGCAGCCATAGGAATACCCCATATTAAACAGCACCAGGTTCCTCCTTCCTGCCGCATGTGTGTAAGTACAGCATCTAACAAACCTTCCACATTGGTCGTAATCCAGGTAAAACAATAGTGTTCCTTTAACTGGGAGAGAAGGCATTGCCTATAGAAATGGTGGGCGATCCCTGCTGTTGCTAGGTTTTGAGACGCTGCCTGTTCCTGCTTGAGGCCCTGGGATTAGCTGGAGGAGGGAGTTAATGTGTGTACAGTATTGTATGTATACAACTTGACAGCACCTGGTCTGGGGCTCCAAGTGCCGATGGAAGCCCCGCGGAGCCTCCCAACACTCTGCGGCAGGGCCTGGGAGCCTGGTTTTTGGCGCACGAACAACCCAAACACCCCCGGAAGACAGAACTACCGGGAAAGGCTCCAAGTGCCGCGTAGCCTCCCCAACACTCGCGGCGGGGCCTGGGAGCCTGGTTTTCGGGCGCGAACAACCGCTAACACCCCCTGGATTTGGAACTACCAGGAAAGCTCCAAGTGCCGCGGAAAGTCCCCGCGAGCCTCCCAACACTCGCGGCGGGGCCTGGGACCTGGTTTTCGGCCGCGGACAACCGCAAACTACCCATGAAGACGGAACTACCGGGAAGGGCTCCAAGTGCCGCGGGAAGCCCCGCAGAGCCTCCCAACACTCGGGGCGGGGCCTAGTTTTCAGCCGCAACCAGCCGCAATACCCCTGGAAGACGGAACTACCGAGAAAAGGCTCCAATGTGTCGCGGGAAGTTATCATTAGGTAAAAACGTATGTTAAACATAATATACACTACAAAAATAACAGCATTATTACTTAAAATATGTCATCTTAGATAGGACTACCCTAATATGGAGGGCCTTGAAGTGGCGGGTAGCTTACACTTATAAATATATTAATTATTTTTAATAAATAATTGTAACTAACACTCCAGCAAATTAACTATATAAAATTAACACTAAAAAACCCACTGTGCACCAACGGGCACACTTTGTGCTAGTAACTTTATAAAATTTGAAAATTTAAAAAATTGTGGTGAAGTCTGGTGGCAAAAATATTGGTGGAAAATAATGTCCATTAGACCCTAATTGACTTTCGAAATCTATAAAAAAAAAAGCATCTTAAAAAAGCGGGTGAAAAAAGTGAATCTCAGATCGTATTACTGTAAATGCTGGAAAATAGTTACAACACCCCCCTGGGTACTTTATTAGTATTAAGAAACACTCCACAAAGTCTGACAACCTTCCATGGACCCATGGCAGGCTAAATAATGGCCACTTATTTAGACTTTGCAAATTTGAATGGCTTTTCACCATTTTATAAATTGCTTGAGGCGTTACTACAGCAATGTATGCGAAAAGTCATGGTAATGACTTTGCCACTGGTTATCACTGCTTTATAAATAGCAAAAAGCGAATTTCGCAAAAAGGCGATAACGAAGGTGAAAAATGTAACAAACCTTTAGAAATATGCCCCAAATATAACCTCTATTGCTAAAACAATATATGAGGCTAAGCAACCTAGAGGAAAGAGACAGGGGCATTTGTTCATTAAGACCCTTGAGAGACAAAGTGCCCATTCCTTGATCCCCTGACATCTCTTTAAAAAAGGTTCCGATCCCTATTATTCCATCCCGTTCAGTATTTGGTCTATAGCCTTTCATCACATCTGGCAAGAGAATGACCAGCAGACTTAAAGTGCTTGGCAACTGAAAGTTCACTATATTTACTGAAACATAATGGGGAAAGATATATTTTTTCCTCAAATGCTTCCATGAACAGATTGCAAAGGAGAGGCCCACATAAGACCCCTTCGTTGTCCCTTATTGTTATGGAAATACTTCAGAAATCAGAAGTAATGACAACAATCACTTAAAAATTCAATAGGTTAGACCATTGTGACCAAATCGTCTTTATAGGCCTTAACACCCTTAACACTATATAATGATTGTACAGTACATGTAAGTAAAACAGTACCTTCTAATGATCCACAGTTTGACCCAAGCCTGGTATATGATTTCATCACTTTCACAACAGGCTGGAAATAAAAATCAATTAATTTGGAATCGACCTATGTGATGCCAAAATGGGACATCCCGGGGGTGTCTTGGCACAATCTGTGATAAAAAATTTACCCACCTTTCAGCATCCACAACACTGCATACCCCATTACAATGATATCAAGGAATTTTTTAAATCACAAGTAGGGTCTTTCGGTAACAGTTATATTAACATCTTAGCTGATGTTTGACCAAATTATATGCCACGGATAACCTTTATATTTGTGGAAACTAAGATCAATATCAGACTTCACCATGATTTTAATGCTAACTATTAGCATAATGCATGTTGCTGGTCCTGAGGTGGAGGAGGTGTTAAACCTCATGCTGGGGACATGACCTTGCAATAGCACCAAAGCAGCGTGTTCTGCAAATGCTCCTGCACGGATACGCCGGTACCTTCTTTTCTTGTGGAACTTGTCAAGGGTCCTAGGACTTAACCTTAACCGATGTGCTTTCTCATTGTCCATCTCGGGCATTCCACTAAACCAGCAATAGACAGTCTGATTCTGGATAATCAATATCAAAATAAGAGTTTTTCCCCACTTTTTAAATGGATTAATTTAATTTTTGTATTTCATAACCTGATTCTATAGTCAATTACATAGATGAAAACTTACATAGACCTGGGGCGGTATTTATAAAATTGATATTGGTATCTTCCAGAACTGATCCTTTAAAAAACAGTATTTTCAGCTTACGATACTTTGGAAATTGTCTACCACTATGAAATTAATTTTTAAAGAATAGTATGCGATACATATTCCAATAGCTTTCTTGTTATTCTTGGGTGAATTGTATTAAATCCTCAATTTTTGCATTTAGATGGATTTTTTAATTTATTAAAAGTCAACAATATCCACAATATCTTTCCACCTTGATAAAATAAAGCCAAACATCAAGGTTGGAATTCTATGTAATAAAAATAAGCCTTCTTGTTGTAGTACTGTAGTGAAGTATGAGCTTGTTGACCAGGACATAATATTTCTGGCTGAGTTAACAGGTTAGGTTATGTTCATTATTTCTCTATACTAGGTCAATAATCCCCTGTTACGTATTAGTTTAATTATTCTATACTGATTTTCTATCAGTTTTTCTGCACATTTTCTTTTTTTTCCCGTGGTTTAATAATTCTCCTGCTCCTGAACAAATAAAAAGATTACTTAAGATTAGCTCTGTGTTTCTTCTATGTATTTTTAGTCCTTTTAGAATAGATTTTGGTCTTTAACATGATGTTAATTTTTAAATAGAGAATAATACTCTTGTATTGAGAGTATAACATGTTTTCTCTTGTATAGCTTTACTTATTTAAAGGGTTACTTCACTCTCAAAGTGAACGTTGGCTTTTAACTGTTAAGTGAAGAATGGGAGGTAAACTAACTATGTCTTACCTCCCTTTCTTCACTTAATGTACCAGTTACAACTGTCACCTCCTAATGTAGGGAGAGGGGAAGCAGCAAATGGACCTGCCTATACCTCACTGTGGAGACTTATTTATTGTATTGGTGGATATGGTTAATGGTTAATTCTTTCAAAACAATCCCATATAGAGTAGAAGATTTAATTTGGTCTGAACTATAAAATCCATTTTGTATAATATTCACCTATTCTGGTTCTAGGATGCAGTGCTCACTATTTAGTAGAATCTTTCTGTTTTCCAGTGAACAGCGGGGGGAATTGTTATTGTAATGATGGATGGTGCTGGACACTAACAATGCACTACTGGCTCTGACGCTAAATAATAATAAATATATTAATAAAGCTTGTCGTAGATGGGGTTTGCAGTGGCTGCGCAAGAAACTCAAAATACCTGGAAAGATTTTTAATGCCAGCTAATAGATGGCTTTTTGGGCACATAAAGTTCTACCTGAAATCACAATGCAGCAGCAACTGCTATCGGCCTATTTATTAGAGATGTGATTCCCTCTCAAACCATCATTCTATACTGAGACATTTAAAGGGACTGTTAGCATTGGGAGTCGCAATAGCAGCTTAACAAACCCAACTGAGTAAAACATGCCACTCATGTGAAACTAGATAGGTGTCAAGAGAGGGTAACACAAGCTTGCTGGCCTAGGGGAAAAGTATAAATCTGGCCTGATAAACCTATCACATTTCAGCGGTGGATCGTGCTGTAGATAAGCTGGCTCATTTCTCCTGGTACATAAGTGAAGAATGGTAGGTAAGCTAGTTTACCTCCCTCTTCACTTAAATTTAAAAGCCAACGTTCACTTTAAGAGGGAAATAACCATTTAAGGAACTCAAATTAAGACTGAGCCCTGTAGGACAGAACAGAGCTGGAAAATAGACCAATTATAGATCAGAAAGTTATTGGCATGGTGATAGAGGAGTGGATGTTTCATTAAGCTTTGAAACTGAAGATTCTATATGTGTGTTCATTGATTCTTCTATTTGTCATTGAAAAATTAGTAGAATGGTCAATATTTATATTTCAATGTATCCTTCTTAACATCCACACACTTGCCACTTTGCCTTCAGTTATTATTCCCTTTGAATACAAATACATCATGAATCATATGAGTTATTATTTCTAGCCCATAGATTCATTTATGCTGATGCAACTTGCTTCCTGATCTGTTGTCAGCATTCATGGTGCCCACCGGGAAATTATTTGGCTGTGCTAATGCTGATTTTAAGTTAATATGGAATTCCAAGGCATTTGACCATCTGTGGTCAAAAATGACTTTAGGGAAATTGACAGGATTACTTTCATAAATTTTTTTACATAGTTTTGAAGCTATTTAGATTTTTATTTGTGATATGGTAGCAGCATCACCATATTCCCTGCACTTCCTGGTTCCTGCCTAAGCCATAGCCATGTGATAGCCCATCCCTGTTTTGGGAGGCATTAAAAGGTTAAAATTTACACACCTTACACACATCGTTGCTGTGGGCTGTGCTGTTCTCCCTCTTCAGTACTCCTTCAGTTACTGTAACTCTATCTTTCTCTGTTCTTCTTCTTCTTCTGCACTGAGCATGTGCCAACCCCCAGATATAATGAGGAACTTTAGGCTTTAATAACATTTCCATCCGAAAGCGAATGGGCAAAAAATATTTTAGGAGAATTTGCTGATAACTCAGAAAGCACACATTCCATTCCTGCCTGTTTGTGCCAAACCTTAAAACTATTACACAGTTTTTAGTATATTGGGTGTATTTTTGGCATTTGTAATGTAATTTTACTTACCTGGAATATGACGTTTTTAGTATTTATATTAAACTACAGAAATTGTTATTGTAAATTTAATTTGTGAGACAGACAATTACTTGCTTCCTATATCAAGTCTTATTAAATACAGTTTAGACCTTTATTTAGTTAAAGCATAAAGCAGTAAAAGAATGCTTTCTACCAGACATACAGGTGTCTAGTATTCTTGACATATTGGTTTGCCTTTATTTCACAATCTACTTGTTTCTTTGCTTACCATAGATAAAATTTAGACTTGGATTGAAATTTGAACATGAGATGTAGGGAATGTAAATCAAACAAGTTTGGTTAATATCTTTATAGGTCAGATTAAAGGAGAAGTAATATGATTACATGTTCATTAGTGGCTGCCCTGAGACTTTTCCAGATCCAGCAATAAACTGATAATACTTTTCAGATGCAAGTGATTGGCAATCCACCATTTCCTGCATCTTTATCTAATCTTCCCAATTATTCTAGTCTAGATGCATTTCTTTATGTTCTGGAGGCTAGCAAAGTCCGAGAATAGTCACTGGAGAGAATAATAAGGAAAAGAGGGCTTGATTCGTTTGTGGTTTACTTTAATATTTTACTCATATTTTATTATATTTACGAACACCCTGAGGATAATTAATTAAACGAGTAAGGGCTAGGCCACACTAATGTGTTTTTCACACAATTTCACTTGCAATTGCGCATGCGGTTTTTGGTTAGAATAGGATCACGGGAACACAAAAATTCCTGCAATTTTCGTGCGCATGCGATTGCACATTTCCGTTTTGCGTTCACCATTTCTTGTGCAATCGCATGCGTTTTCCATAGATAAAATAGCAAGATCTCATGCGCAATGACACAACAACATGTCAGACATCGCACAGTGGAATCGCGTGTTTTAGCGCAAACACTGAGTGCTCGATTCTGGTGCGTTGCATAGTGCCTCAGCATTAGGATCTTTTAAAGAATATTTTGCCATGTTTCAACTTAGAAAGGCATTTACAAGGTAATCGGGCTTTTGCTAGGCATTAGCAATTTAGGGAAACTGCGCTGAGAGGTTGGAGTGAACCATTCAAGTAAGACAAGGATCCTCATCAGCCACAGAGCAATGTTGTTACCTATCTAGTTCCCTGGCCCACATACTGTGCATACAGTTATTATTACTTGGCAGAGTTCATCTTTTTCTAACACATGTGCAGTTCTACAAATTGTAAAGAATCTTATAAATAACTTTAGTTCACCTTTAATGCTGATATTTATTAACATACATTTCTTTAATTCCCTCTATGTTGTGTACACACACTAAAATGCACAACATTATTATAAACACACTTAAGCAGTGTGCCAATGTCAAGTGCAAAACTCAATTCACAATACTTACAGTATATACAGTACTCGAGTATTAACCGAGGTACCCATTTTTACCTGAAAAAAATAGTTAAAATGATTACTCGAGTAAAACCGAGGGTAGAAAATTTGACCACTACTGCCTCTGTATGGAAATTCTGCTGTCCATTTAAGGTCAACTAAAGCCTCAAACAATACAGAATCAGAATGTAACAATATATAACATTCTCCTTCTTATTCTGTATTGTTTTGAGGCTTTAGTTGACCTTTAAATGGAAATCAGATTTCTCATACAGTAGTCCCATACAGTAATAGCTATACTGGATATGGCTATTACTGTATGAGAACTAAAGCCTCATTCCTTTTCACTCCAAATGTTTGGAAACTACAACACCCAGCATGCATATAGCTGGCAGTTGTAGTTTCCAAACATCTGCACCCTCCACCCTCCCCCCATTCATGGTAAGTGGGTACTTCTGTGGGCATCTTCTCTTCTTTTGGTCCTTTGCCTATTTATCAGTAGCCCTGTGAACGTACAACAACCCTGCTCTGATTGGCTCAGCAGCCATGAAAGCTTCATTCAGCCTGAAAACCTCGGTTTCTACACGAGTATACGGTATTAACACGTGAGTACAGGTAATCTTCCTTCTGCCCAATATTCCCATGGGCGTAATTAGGCTAATGCTGGGCACCCCTGGCATATCCTGATTGGAGAGGACAAGGCTGGAGGTAGCTCAGTATAATAAGATGCCTCCATACAATTCAAGCCCATGCTATATCTGTGCTAGTTTTAGCACCTCTATAGAAATTAGTCATATCTGAAAGAACATGGTCCTCATCAACAAATATTCACTGAAATGAAATTTGAGACCATTTCAATGCTGTGGATAAATAAGCAGTTTAAAGGTTAATGCTTATAACTTTTGAACTTTGCATTAACAAAAAATTATTTTTTAATTACATGTGATGGATTTACTTAAATATCTACAAATGTATGGCTGAAATTTCTGTGCAGGTTTAAACTGAATTGGTTCAGTCCGTAAAATAAAACACAATTCTTTCCTTATTAAAAAGGTTGCATTTTTGGCTTGATTTACAATATTTGAAAATTATACCTTCACTTTGAACTGCCTGTGTAATTATCAAGATCTAATACATGACATGCTTCACTTTATAGGGTAATTACTTCTCCTCTGGATGTAATCAGGTGCTACACGAGCATTTCTTCTGATAAAAATAGGGAACATGTTTGTTGATAGGAAGTGTAGATGATATAGGGTGGTGGTAAGTAGATTGGCCTGGGCCCTTAAACTGACCCATAATGCTCAATGGTGGTGCACGACAGTCATTACGGACAAGTATCAGTAAGTGTATGGTTGCTCGGTCAGGCAGCGTTGATGATCCGACCCGCGTTCATACACCTTTGTGGGTTGATCCCTGTGTCAAATGTGTTTACAGACCTTTATGCAACAACTCTCTTAACCTGAGTATACCTGATATGAAAACAGTTAAAGGCAACTGTGGGTCTCAAAACAAAGTTTAGGTTTAAAATGAGCCAACAATCACATCTCTGTCTGGAGCCTGTGAGAATTTCATTGGGGTGAATGTTCAAACTCCTGCTTCCAGTAGGTTGAGTACATCACCCACTGACCTCTGCCACGCCCATCCGTCCTGGGGGAGAAGCCATGCTCAGTTATAAGACTTAATGCTGGGGAAAATATTGACAGTTGTGAAGGGAAGCCTATTAATCAGGCAAAGGCTGTCACATGATGACAAATGATCACATGCTCAAACAGGAAGAGTTTCAACCAGGAAGTTACATTGCTGAACCTTTCCAGCAAAAACGTCTCACAAATTTTATTTTGAGGTACGATGGAAAGCTTTTATATAATTCTGACTAGTTTGGAAAAATTGATGACCACAGTTACCCTTTAAGTAGAATTAAAAAATAATGCTTTATGCGATTTTTTTATTTTGCACTATAAGTGGGTTTCCCCTGGTTCTCCGAAAACAATAAAAATATTAACTCCACCAAGAACCACAGGCATATTTGTTTTTATGAATTCCCTTGGCAGGGGGTCTAAGGTAAACCATCTGGAATGTTACACTTACTGTGGTTCATATACTTATATTTCTATTTTTGTTCACAGAGATAATACAAGAGATAATAACCTATCAATCATTGAACTATAAAGCTTTGTAAATATTAGGTAAAGCTGTGTTTTTTAAACCTTTGTAATCTTTATGGGGACCTTATTTGCAACCTTTAATTAAAACATCTGCACATCTTTGAATTCACAATAAAAACATATTAGAGAACAGCCAAAAATTGCAACTTAGACAGATTTTACTGTGTTTACTAGATGTTATAAAGCCTGACTTTGCATTTCATTGATTTTAGGTAATATTATTAAACTCTTTGGATAATTTGTGCAGGAACCCAAGAACAAGCTCTTACTCAGGCCTTGGTATTTAAATAAAATAAGGTTTGATGAAGTCTTGCTAGACAATTCTTCATATTTTTTCAATCCTCTAAATGTTTTCCTTTTTTAACTCTTGCTGACTTTTTTTCACCTCATTACCATTGTGATTTAAATTGTTCATATTATAAGAAGTTTACAGAAGGGATCTAAGGACCCTGCTTATAACTACAAAGGCGAATTTTCATCACAGTCGAAAATTATGTAGCAAAAAGTAGCACTTATAATGCTGAAATGTGCAAAAATTTAACTTCAGCGCAAATTATGGTAAATAGGTAATAGTACTTGGTGATTTCAAAGTAGTGTATAATTGTTTAATACACACAGAACCTATCTTTGTTATTTAAAAATAGCCTAACACATATTGGGGGTTATTCAATAAAAGTTCTTATTGTTTAAAAAAACGGTGCTAATTTTGCCCCCACCAATCAGATGTTAGCTTTCAAAGGTTTACACAGTTCTGATTGGTGGGGGCAAAATTAGCACCATTTTAAATGATAAAGACATTTATTGAATCTCCTTGATAGGTTTTTTTAGCAAAAAATATGATAAATAGTGTAAAACTCACCCAGGAGAATTTTCTCTATTTTATTAATAAGACCATTTTTTAATATTGCTTATTTTCAGCAAACTGCAGCTAATTATCAAACCAGTTACATTAATATGGGAACATACCAGTGTTGTGTAAGAAATAGTCTGTTAAAGGCAGGTAATGATGTTTTGGCGAAAATTGTGGTGAAACTGCAAAAATGCAACAAAAGGCAGAAAAGGGTCAAAAAAGGACATATTTCACTAATATAAATAGTACACAATAAAAGAAAAGGGAAGGGGGGAGAATAGTAAAAACACCTGCTATAAAAACTGTGTGGGTCCCATACACATCCAAACAATGGAAGATCAAAGTCAACCGATAATAACAAATAATATAATCAAAATAGCAGGAATAAAAACAAATGCAAAATTTCATTCCTGTATTATTATAATAAATTTTGCATTTGGTTTTTTTTCCTGCTATTTGATTATATTATTTCTAATTATAAATAGCTTTAAAAAAAAAACAAACCACAAAAATAGCTTTGAAATTTCACCCTCTCTGGTCTGGTAATGGGCGACACTAGAAATTTTGCCCACTAGTAAAAAGGATGTGTACTTATGGCTAATCCCCTGAATGTGTCTGTAACAGGATTAGTAAAAGACTTCTAGTGGATGGTAAACTGCTGAATGAAGCTGCATAAGTAGCTCAGGACAGAGCACATACGAGAAACTTTACAGCCAATGACCAGGGGCGTACCATGAGACAATGTGAAAAAAATGCTCATAAAAAAATGATCATGGGGTGCCCCTGCATTAAACCAGACGGTGGCACTTGTCCACTTATTTAATTTTTTTGCCCTCTCTGAGCCTGTGCGTGTGTAGGTGTGTCGGCCGTTGGTGAGGAGCGCAAGTGTGTACGAACTGTAATCCAAGCCTTAGATTGCCTAACAGCCAGAACTTGGAGAAGCACCATGGATGTGAACAGCCCCACTCATCATAGCTGCCTACTTTTCAATTGTAGGGTTCTTGTGTACCCGTCTTGTGGGCTGGGTATGGAGGCATCTATATAACCAGTCTAGTGTGTGGGAGGGATCTTATTGTACCGTTGTGTATGTGGGCAGGAGGCATCTTATATGTACCAATTGTGTGGCTGGCATGGGAGCATCTTATGTGTACCATGGCTAGATGTACTATTGTCGTTGTGTGTGTGCGGCTGGAGGGCATATTATATGTACCAGTTTGTGTGTGATGGGCAGGAGGGCATATTATTGTACCAGTTGTGTGTGCTGGGCAGGATGGCATCTTAATGTACCTCTGTGTGTGTGCTGGGCAGGAGGGCATCTTATTGTACTAGTCTGTGTGGACTGTGATGTGCCTAATGGGCATGATTAAATTGTTGGCAGAGAAAGAGGCGCTAGTCTGCCATGTACAGTCCCCCTTAAGTGCCCTTAATGTTTTTAGACCCTAGAACCCCCTGACTGAGTCTGACTTTTGCTTGACCCCCCCCAGATGAACTAAACAGTGGCAGTGCACAGAGCGGACTACTTGGTTGTATCTGCCACCCAGGCCATAGTTTCCAGTCCTCCCTGGCTGGGCTTGGCATCTTATATTTACAACTGTGTGTGTTGCCCTTGGCATATTTTATATTACAACTGTGAGCAGTGGGCATATTTTATATTTACATCTGTGCAAGAGCACTGGACATTAGCCAGTTTGTGTGTGCTGGGCATGAAGCATCTTATTTACCAGTCTGTGTGGGCATAATTATATTAAAGCCTGTGTAGGCATTTTATTTTTTCACCAGCTAGTGTAAAGTAATGTGATATAGTAAAATACTGAGTGTTATGCAGTTTTGATCACACTTGATGGGTTCTAATTTGTTTGCACTTTATAGTTTCATAGTATTGAAGCTTTCGACCAAAATATTTACCTAAATGACTACTTCTTGGAACTTGTCCTGATATAACTAACAGACATGATAGAGACTACAGATTGCACTAGGTTGCTCAACCAAACATTCTGTAACTTTGCTGCATATGTAATTTTTCATATTTTTCTTCCCTAAATGTTGGATATTGTTAAAAGGGATTTCAGTGTGACATACAATCAATTTCGGAAGAACCACCTTGCCCGATCTTCTTTGTAACCGACATGCCTCACAATTGTAAGTCGTCCGCAAACGATTTGGCTAGACGGTTCCTCCAAAATGTATTTTTTGTACAGGATTGGGCTGCTAGTAAGTTGTATGTATGGCACGAAATGCGCCCACCTGTGAAGCCACGCCCACCCCATCTTGGTGGCGGCACTCTACGAATGCCACATATAGGCTCAGGTGACAAAAACCCCAGAGACATTCCTGCCAATACTTAATTTGAGGGAGACTGGAAAGAAAGCACCATAGCCCAGATTTTACAAAATATAAAAAAAGGACTAAAGGTATAGTCCAGAAGACCTTCATACCAGTATGTATTGGTATTGTATTATTTGTTACAACTTCTGGCAATAGATCAGTGTCAAGTGCTAGACCTATAGTGTATTATATATATATATATATTATTTATTTCCTGTGCTTCTTTAAATGTATAATTGAAGACACTGAATTACAAGAAAACACAGTTGCATTTTTTCAATGAGCTCAAAATTTTCTAAAAATGAAAAACCTCATAGCACTTGCGGACAGAGCAAGACTTTTGGATTTTTTTTTCTTCCTTTACCTTCCTGTACACTCAAACAGCTTGATATTTAAAAAAAACAAAAAAAAACAAACAACAACAACAACAACAACAACAAAAACTAATACATTTACAATATTTCAAAAGTAAATCTCTCTGGATGGCTCCCCATTTCTTGATGTGATCAATGTAAGGCCTGCCTCAATAAATTGATCTCCACGGGAATATTTGACATTACCAGGATTCTGAGCTCTCTTATGTTGATTACTTTGAACATCTGCAATATTGAGCAGTATTTCAGAAATGTCTTAAATACAGTCTTGGCAAAACATTTTGTCAGCAAAATTAATCCTATAAATCTTTTACATTTACACAAAAGTGAATATATCATAAATTGTTTCTTTAAATTGCAATTATCTATCCAACCATCTAGCCAACTATCCAACCTGAAACGGACTTAAACTGAAAGACAGCACCATAAAAAGGAAGGTAATTCCCAAGAGACATACAGTTACAGTAGCACGCGTCTTTTCAGCAGGAAAAAACGCTATAAATATATTTAGCAATGAGTATTAAAGGTGGCCACAATAACATTTTATAATGTCCCTTTGCCCCTTCTCCTGGTAATTCTCTGTATCTTTCTTAAACAGTAAAAAATGTAATCACAGAAAACCAAAAGCCACATAATAAACTGCTGCCTGCATGTCCCATGGAGACATATAATTGGGTTTGCCGTGACAAGCTAGTGAATGATTTTGCTCTATTGAACGTGATATATTATATATGATCCATTTATTTAGCACCATTTTCAATGTTAAAACATGGCAACCTTACCCAACAACCCCAAAATGCCTAAAATTAGCAGAATCATCAAATTAGGTAAAACAGAAAGTTTCTATTTTAACTGCAATTTTACCATTTTTAACCCCGTAATAACAAACAACACATTAAATATATTAAAGAAGCATTTTGTTGTGTTCATTCTAAGCATTGAGGTGAACCTGAACTTTTGTCCCTAATGTATTTTACAAGGAATAATTACTTTAAATACCATGTGTTTGTGCTTCTTTTTATCAATCAATGTATTTATGGATTGTTATCTTAAAGGAAATTTGGGAAGTGGTCTCTAAATAATAGAATTTTAATGCACAAACAATTATAATTGCAATATTGACTATATCTCCATAAGGTTGCTGCTTCAAAGAGCCTGCCATAAACCTTGGATAACAAAAAGCAATTAGTTTGCCAAACTATTTTTTTCTAAAAGCAACAAACTAATGGAGATATATCGGTAGCCATATCCAATTACAATGTGGCGTGCACTAGATTCTGGTGTTTATGGTATTCTATGTTTGGTCCCTAGTTGCCCCAGAATATGGATGTACAACAGCCCTATTTTATATACATATATTGTATGGTCTCTAAATAAGTAAAGGTTAATAAAAGCCCTTTAATTGTACCTTTAAAATGAACCCTGGATCACATCTCTAGGTACAAACATATTGCTTGAAAGATTTAGCACATAACTTCTTTCACTTTCTATTTTCTATTTTCACTAGTTTGTAGGCACGTGATCACACTATGTCTGCATTAATAGGCCTCCTCTCAACGGTCAATTTTTTTTAAAGAGTATGTATCTGAAACATGTATTTGACTCATCTAATCTATAAATAATACATGTACGTAGCACTTACATGAGGTTTGGTGTGTTGCTGCATGCCTTTAATCCAGTAATTGTTTTGCTCAGGTTCAGTATCCCCCCTCCCTCTCTTAACCGACTCCTCCTTTTCTCAGATACAAAAAATGTTTCACACAAAGCCAAAAGTCAGTGCTAACAGTGATTTATTTTGGAGGTACAGCACGACATGTTTCAGACCAGTGTGGTCTTTCCTCGGTGCAATTACAGGATGCCATCTGAATACCCTTATATAACTTATATACTACACATGTGACATCAGCTAGAGGTCCCAAGCACAAACTAGAATTTAACATATAATATACATATAGACACTACTATCACAGAAACAGTCTATCACAGAATACCTCACCATTGTAGTACTTTCTCATAGATTGTGGTAGTGCAGATAAGGGATTCTGTGCCCACCTTCACGTCCCATTATGAACAGTATCTTTAAATTTAATCTGCAATAAGAGGACACTAGTACAATTAATTAATTACAAGAAGCATTTGATACTAAATATCATTCAAACCAGTTGCTCCATAGTATCTAGTCTATCAATCCTTTAAGTTCAGATTGCAGTAAACAATCTTTGTCGGTCCCCTTCTCTTAGAGGTATAGGTACATGTTCAAGAACTTGCCATCTCAGCTTGCTGCATTATGCTTATTAATAAAGAAATGTTAACCTATCTATCATCTTGCCACATAGCCATTAAGGTCATAGACTACAGACGTTGTGCATGTAAAGTATCTGTAGCTGGTATCTTGGTCCCCTAAGAGGATGTCTCCCAACATCACCTTTTATAACAGAGTTACAATAGGAGCAGCTTATTTAGGGGTACTTAGAAACCTTGTTATATTAGTGGTATTTCGCCCAGATCAGAAAATACTCCTTCCTCTTTTATATGAAAATAAAGGGGGGTCATTAAATACTTTTCCATGCTTAGGGTCTTTATGTAAAAAGACCATTCCTGAGTGCAATGTCCTTCACCTTTGGACTAATAGGACCAAATGTACTTACAACGGAGATCCTCTCTTTTTGTACTTTCACCCTTTTATTTCCCAATAACTGTTCCCTTCCAATGGAGGACATTGGACCCTTGTTAGGGCCACAAGTGCCGGAGGGGGTCCCAGTTCGAGCTGTGGGACCCCTTAAGCCTCAAAGTGCCCTTGTCAGGGCCACAAAGGTCCTTGTAAGAACCCAGGAGGGGACCCTGTTTCGAGTTGTGGGACCCCCAAATGTCCGGCCGGTTGTCGGCCGTTCGCAATCCGCGAATTCAGGAATCTCCGGCCGTTCGGGGATTTTCGAAGAGGCCATTCGAGTTTTGCCAAACGTCAAAAATTCTCAAACGTTTGAGGATTAGTGAAAGTCGCGCGACGTCCTGTTTTTATGCTGTTCCCCGCGCATGGACGTGTTCACCAGACCATCTCCCAGGTCCCAGGGCCTGTAAGCAAGTTTACATTGCAATATTTCAGAAAGTTCATTCGAACTTTACGAACTATTTACCCCATTAACTTTAATGGGCTGTTTTCTGACTTTCAACTTTTTTAGAAGTTCGAAAGTTCGAAAATGGGCCGAACTTTTGAAAGTTCGTCCATCTCTAATTGGACAAAGGTTGTAATACAGAACTTATCCTGCATACAATTAGTCTACTTGAAGGATTATTCAAGCGTTTATGGACCTTAAGATTTGTACGACGTCCAATTTGGAACCAAGACACAACCTCCAACCACAACGCATTGAATGCCGTTGAACCTCAGCCATTCTTGCACAAATGCGTTGTGATTGGGGGGGTGGCTCAGTGCACATCGTACATGGTACAAACCTTTAGGTAGCAAGTAAAGTACAGGTATCCTGGGGTGTTCTGTGCACGAGATTGCTTTGTATGTTTAGCAATACGACCTTATCAAAAGATATGACAGTATATTGTCAATTTCTTCTTAATGACCCATGTGGGGTTATATGCAATAATTTTGAATGAACACTATAAAGTATTGCATAATACCCCACATGGGTCATTAAGAAAGAAATTGACAATACAGTGTTGTGTGTCATATCAAGCATGGAGGACTCTGCAGCCTCTGCTTTTATCCATGTATTTCCATTCTCTCTATTTAGTCTTCTCCCCTTTTCCACCTTATTGCTTTCAGCACCCCTATGTCCCATTTTTCTCCATTTCTCTGTATTTATAATTTTTTAACAATTCTAACCTGATCCTTTCTTCACATCCTATTTTGCTCCATTCCACCCTTTTCATGGCAACAGAATTTCTTGAGGATTTTAAAGCAATATTGTAATGTGTGTACAGCAATCTGAAAGGAGCTTACCGGTATGTTTTTTTAATGCTTTTTTTCTTACGGAGTGTTTTTAGCAGTGGTTCAGTAAGTAAGTTTAAACATATCGGTAAGGGCTAGCCTCCACTATGTGCAAAGTGTGCAAAGGGATTGCATCCACTTTGCACATTTACATGTAATCGCGGTGTCCATGCCCCACTATATCTCTGATGCGCTATTGTTGACAACACATTCAATCAATTTTTTGCTGCGCATAACGGGTTGTCATTTAACTTAATTTAAATATAAAATAGAAGCATGTGCTGATGCACAAAATCACGCATCTTACTTACCCTAAGAAGGAAAAATGTATCAAGCTTTAATTGCGGCAGTGCCTACCTGGGAACAGGACTGTGATCTAATCTTTCTCTCAAATCCAGCAGACTAAGCAAGGTTCTTGCTCTCTTATTAACTTTTTATGTGCTGTTATTGCAAGTGAGAAAACGGCTCGGTGAAAAAGAACAGCAAACAGGAGCATAAGCTGGATTACCAGGTGCTGTAGAGTGCCAAAGTCTTGCAGTCCCATGGATATGGTCCTAGTAGGCTCACACAGGGTTCCATCTCTGACAGTGCTTTACTTTACGACCATACAGTAGTGCCCCAGGTGGGCGTTGCACTGACCATATTCTAATTTACAATGCTAAAATAATAGCTTTGTCAAAAATAACAAAGCACCCTTGACCCAGCGCCTGGGTTGATTCAGTTGCTCAGTAAAGATCTTTGACCCATCCAACAGCCAATCAGTAGAAATACTGTTAGGAACATTCCAAGGATTGGTGCATCCTGGGAAGAAGAAGAACCGTAGTACCTAAAATGTCAGCTCACTAATGTCACAGCAGGAAACAGCAAAGGGTTGTTTCAACTGATTTTGATATTATATGGTAGTATCAACTGATTTTTCAAAATGGAGAGAATATGTAGAATAACTAAGTATGGATTACACAAACTAACAATTTAAAAAATACTGATAATTTCCACTGAACTGTCCCTTTAAAGCTCAGAAATCCTTCCACTCCACTCGACACAGAACAGGAATTTCAATGTAAACATGTTTAAAGGAATTGTACACTGAAAAAAATACTTTGCCTATTTCAATCTATAAATGAATACATGTAAGAAGCACTCTAAGTGTTTGTGTTTCTGCATGACTCCAATTCAGTACTTGTTTTTCTCAAGCTTAGTCCCTCATTCCCCCTGCCAGACTATCTGACTTTCTGTAAGGGCAAGCTGCTTAGTAATACCCATTAGATGAGGAATCATTGGGGAGGGAATTTCCCTCTATACTTCACATATCAACTGTAAAAATGTGTACAGTGATAGTTGGGAAGAACAATTTGTGTATGTTGTCTTACAAAAAGCAGAGCATTAACCACTATTCCAACAGAGCGAGGGAACACAAGGCAGTACAATCAGGTGATTATCTTGTATATTTATGAGTAAGTCTAGGGATGGGAACCTGTGACCTCATGGGCAGTGGTTTTTAACATTTTTTGTGTTTGTACGATAGGCTACCAGATATAATACAAGAAATGCAGTTACATTTAGAATCTTTATCTATTGCTAGTAACATAAAAAAAATGGGGTCTTAAAAAAATACTCATACTGCATAGAGACAGTGAAACTGGGGTCAGGGGATGTAGTCAATAGGTGCACATGCTCACAAGGCTATTTAAAGACTTCATGGGCAATGAGTTTATACGGCAACAATATTAAAGCCTTCTTAGTTACAGAATCTACTTCTTATATGTACAAAAATGCAACTTACTGTGCTGGAGAAGAATCTTGCAATGTATAAGTGTTATGGGAAGAAAAGCTTTCACGTTAGGATTTAAAAAAAAATAGATTAGTTCTCCTTTAATGTTTGTTAATGTAAATAATCTAAACCCAGAAATTATTTTCTTAATTTAACTGAAAGCGTTTTACAGAGAGAAGTACAATGTTTTTACACATAAACAACTAATATTTAAAAAACCCTTTGTATAAAAGTAATTCATTTGAAACATTCTTATTTAAAGACTTGCAAGCATCAGAGAGGGATTGTGTGGAGCAACTGTGGACAATTAGGGAACTGATGAAATACAGTCTTATAATAAAGAGACCTGAGTGTCTTCAAGACACTCATTTTTTCGTATTTGTAAAAAAAATGTAGTGTAGAACAAGCTGTGCATGTACAGACTATACAAAGACAACGCTGACATTTATTGTCTGCAAAGACAGCTTGGCCCATCTGTTTGCTGTGATGAAGAGCTCTAATTAATGCACTAGAGAACAATTTTGGCAGCTTTACTAGGCGAAATCAGCTTTAAGAGCATAGGAACAAAACACTGTTGATGAACTTCAGATGGAAACAAGACTTAATTGTGCCTCGCTAATGAATTTAGAATCCCCCTCTCCCCCTAACAGCAATGAGTGCGGGCAAGGATTCAAAGCTCTAGGTTAGTTCAACAAATGTTGTTTGTCTGTTTCCTATGGGGCTTTTACTGTTACCCATCAGGGCATGTTGTCTATCAGTCAGGCATCTTAAATAATAATATTAATATGCATTCTTTTAGGAAGAATGCTAGTATCTCAGACTTTATATTGAAATAAAAGTGGATTTTAAACAAGAACTGAGCACCATGGCAGAGTTGGGCGTTGGGTTCAGGAGAGCAAAGACACATGTGACATCCTAAGAACTAAACCAGACATGTGACTTTGTTCCAATAATTTTCCAGTATTTTTATTCTTTCCAAAACGTTGTTTTTGACCTGATTCGTTTGACCACATTCCCAGGTAACATTTTTTTGTAGAAACAAGAAAGTTATAGCTTTTCTGTATAAAATTCTGAAAATAACATTTTTTTTATAGTAAAAATCTTGGCTTTTCTAATGCCTCCCCACCTTGTAATTTTTTTGGTTGGCATATCTGTTGTTTTTTTCATAAAGATGGCGGCGGAGACGAAAAATAATATGCACTGTTCTGTTGTCATAAATTGCTTTAGGATATAATTAAAGGGAAACAAAGGGTAAAACTTCAACTTTTTTTTTACAAAATTGCACTATGGAAGGTGTCACAGTGGAAAAAATAGTCACAGGTTTTTCCTCCTCCTCCTGCATGGACATTTTTCTTCCTGTGCTTACATCAGTTTCCTTGTTGTATTTGGTTTCCCACCACAATCCAAGGAAAAAAATTGATACATTAAAGCTGGCACTTCCTAGTGAAAGATACCCGCAATATCACAAGCCACCCAGCCACACCAGCCCCCACAGGACAAAGCTGGGTGGGGGCTTGACTCTCCAGTTTGGGTCTGCAATAAATAAAAAGGGTAAAAAGATATCCCATGTAACCATGCAAACAAATATGTAATTTCATTATTGGGCATTCCCCCTGCCCCTTCGCTGCTTCCTCGATCGGAAAAGAAACAGAAGGAGAGCACTGGAACAAGGCAGGTTAGTAAGTTTACAATGCGGAATTTAGGTAAATAGACCTAGTGAGGTCTAGGTAATGGGGCAGTACAAGTGCAATAAATGATTTTTACTACAAAAATTTGTGCGCCTGCAGGAGGAATGGGGAGGGAGTGAGGAGAGAACACATTGCAATGCCAAACTTCTAGAAGGAACAGATAGAGGCAGAAAAAGCATTACACCAGGAAAGGCTTTACTCTCAGTTTTCTGGACTGTATTGTGTCCTACAGGAGAACCATATGCAGCAGAAGAGAAAGGTAAGGGTCATTTAACACTACACAGTGTTGTCAGCATTGGGGTATATTTCAGTTGGGCATGTATATGCATTTATAAAATTGCTAATTTTGGGTCTAGTTTAATATCCTGTCTGCTTATACTCTTACCAACAGACGTACCCAGCAGAAATAAATAAACAGGTGGCCTCAGTTCCTGCCTTATGAGCTAATAATTCCATATAAGTACAAAAAGAAACGAAAGACAACTTTCAAAGTAAGAAAATATTTTACTGTGATTCACATGACAACATTTTCCACCAAGTTTTGGAACTTTACCTGAGGAAGGTTATTTTCCTAAAACTGTAAAATTGTGTTAACTTTAAAATATAATATTTTTCTACAAAGCTTTTCTTCCTGCCATCCTTGTCTAAAAAACTACCCCTATCCTTTCTATGCCAGATACCTAGACTATATGCTAAATGGTGCCTATTAAGTGGGCATAAAATTACCTTACCTTACTTAAAATTTTGCTGGTTCTAAAATGACACAGATAATGGTATGGTCTTCTACTCCATTTTAGGCAGGAATGAAAATGTAAACCTAGTATTCATTTATAACTGTTAATGTCATTTACAATAAACAAACACATCCTTCTCTCAAAAATTGTCAACCTCTCATTAAATTCAAACTATCACACTGCCCCCTCCATTAGTGGAAAGGAAACAGGCAAGCAGAAATTTAGATTTTTTTAAAAATAATTTCTGCATTTTCCCATTTTCTGGTGCTTTCTAATCTACTTTTTTGTTTTAGCATTTTGAAAAATACTTTCCCTGGCTTAGTGAAATTATTGACACTAATAAACTACAGGGTTATTCAATAAAGTTCTTATTGTTTAAAATGGTGCTAATTTTGCCCCAACCAATCAGATGTTGCTTTCAATGTTAAATAAGATCTGATTTTGAGGCAAAATTAGCACCATTTTAAACGATAAGAACTTTTATTGAATCTCCCTTACATTAACCTAAGCTGTGCTGGACCATCATCTCAGATATTTTGAGGTCCCTGGCACCACCCTCTAATGATCATTGCTACTAAAGTGCATTATTCACTCTACAATTTAGCAGGAATTTCCCCAATCCTGGGACCCTGTCCTGGATTTGAAGGGTGGAGCTTTGACGAGGTGTTAGGAAGAGACAAGGCTAGCTAAACCACACGTGGGGCATAGGCAGACTTTCCTAAACAGGGAAGGCATGAATCTGTAATTGGATAAAAGTTACATTTATAGACTAGAGGTAGAACATATATATTAGACAACTACATTTTCTCCTATAAATACCTGGTCCCACATATGGACTTGGTTCCATCACTAGTGTACAGGACCATCAACAAATATATGGACTACATATCAGCAATTCATTTTATTGTTGATCTTTCAAAGATATTGAAAAGTGTTTTTTCTTTTCTTTTAGTTTCTTGTAGTTGTTTGCACTTAACTGATTTTGTATCTTTACTAAGCTTTCAGAAAAACATCCTTCACAAGCTCCATGTAAATTTTGCTACCTAAGGTAATTTCTCCTTCATTACATGGAGGAGATTTTCTTTGACAGATCTACCTGCTCCCCAATTTAAATGTAGCACCTTATTACTCTTAATAGATTCATTTCTGTGCTTGCTGACAGCCTGATTTCAGAACGGAGCTAATTACACAGCATGATTAAGGTTCTGGGAAGGTTTCCCTAGGAGGAAAATACATGATGCTGGAAATCTAACTAGTAGCTTCATGTCTTTAGTTTTAATGGGTGCAATTACTAAATAAATTAGTAAGATAGAAATTAAGTATTCAGCTTTAATAAGAACTAACATCTCAAGACAACATTGCCCCAATAGAAAGAACACATTCATGAAGATACAAAAAGCTGTGTCTCACCTCTCCTTTTGCTGTGGATGCTGGGTGATTTAGGAAAATAACCTGTGGGGACTAGGGGTTAGCTCTCATAATTCACCTTCTCTGGGAACACCCAGCTAAGTGTATGCAGTACACTTCACAGAAAGCTTCAGCTTTGCTTCCTGAAACTGCCAACCAATTATGTTGCAGCTCAAAGATTATCTTACTCTGACACAGAACATGCAGTTTTTGTTTAAAAACACAAACATGCCTGTCCCTAACAATGGTAAAGCCTTTGCTTTTCATAAAAAAAGAAAGTAATCTTTGCAGTTTATTTCTTTTGCTAGAATGGATGTAAGAAACAGAATATAATGCTTGGCTTCATGAGGAAGTGAGTAGAAATTTGGCATAGCAGTAGATGTAGTATTCTACTTGGATTTTGCAAAGGCTTTTGATACAGTCAAAAGGTAACTGCATTTAAAAGGGGTAGATTATAATGAATAAAGTCACCTCGATCCCATGCCCTGTTAAAAGCACGAGGCTGCAAGCCATGGAACATCTAGTGACTTATAATTTCAGTAGGGTACATTATTCACTATATAACATAAGTGTGATATTTTTATATTGGGAGCAGCAGTGTATATCCTTATAAAAATCACTCAGCTATGTCACTAAGTGACTCATTTCTATATTTCTTATATCCCACTACTCCGCCCATTCCAGTGTTCATGCCTGGACAATGACTCAGCATTTTTCTCCAGTGGTAACCTGCTGGAGCTGCATCCTGTCACTGCATAACCAATGTCTCTCTCCTCCACAAAGATTTGTTTAACCGCATAGATCTGGGCTGGGATTTCCTTTCTACTGGGTTAATGTTACAGAAGGTATTGGGGGTTTAAATTAAGGTGGAATAGGGACATGGCTAGAATTTAAAATGTGAATGGGGTGAAGGAATCTAAAACTTATGTATTATAAGAAATAATGCGCTCCTTCACATTATAATATAAGGACATTATGCCACCTCGGAGTTCCCTGCCCTGTAATAAAAGCACACGGTCAGGAAACTCCTCAGTGGCGTAATATACTTATATTATACTGTAAGGGGCGCATTAATCCCTTATATAAATTTCAGTAAAAAATTAAAGTTTGAGGATTCGAACCTGCAACCTTCTATACTGTGTCTTGCTATTAAGAAACTTTCTACCTCTATGCCGCAGGGCAAATAGGGGGATATTATTCAATGTAGAATGTATATCTTTTTCTAGAAACAAAAAAAGGACATCCTGGTAATTGAACTGTCCCAATGGTCTGTTTGTTTCCAAATCAAGCACTTAAGCAGTGTGCCACCACTGCGATGCAATAAATACAGGTTCCTTTTGAGTAAATGTCAGTAAAATCAGTTGACTATTTTGTATTGCTACTGGAAGACTGTCAGCAATTCACACTGATTGGTAATAAAAAAATAAGCTGCTATACATAAAGTTTGTACACATGTAAACTTTATATTTTTGTAGAAACATCGAAACAAACAAAACAAAAAAGCAATAAACCTGGCAGTAGACTATGTTGCATTGTTTCAAGTAAACCAAGGTTTGACTTGTGACTTCTTGGGCTGTATGTTCATAAAAACATGGAATTTACATGGTAGTCCACCAGCAACCCAACAATAAATACAGGTACATTTAGAAATTTTAACTTTCGCTAGAAAGTACATAGGGATTAAATCCTGGGGTCAGGGGCGGGTTCTTTGAAGCCAACATGGCTATGAGTTATACTGGCAACAACATGGAATCCTTCTTTGTTACAGAATCTATTACTTACACGTACTAAATGCAACTTACTAGAGCGAACTTTTCAATGTATAGGTGTTCTGGGGTTCTGGAGAAAGCTTTTACATTGGATAAAAAAAATTAAGTTTAGTTCTCCTTTAACCATTTCTTTTAATTTCATACTGTATATAAATAATAAACATTTGTGTGTTACTAGGTACAATTTCACAAATGATCACTTTCATATTTAAAAGGGGATCCTATAATATTTCTGCATAAACTATGAGTGGCCTTCTGTTCGAAGCATTAGCAGAACGTTTGTCTTGAGACAGTGTTTTATTTCATTTTATTTTATTAAAGAAGAACTAAAATAGCTATGTTTTTCTATAATTTACTGCAATATAATCCACTTACTTGCATCTCTCTTTGTATCTGGCCTCTATTATACATCATTGTCCTTGGTTCTTGTCCATCGTGGCCTTTCCTGCCATGCTCATTATACTTATCAGGGGCGTAACTACCAGGGAGCAACTGCAGGGGGGCTGTTTATAAACAGCTGATTGTGCGTATGAAGTAAAACATATGAGTGTTCAGCTGTTTAAAAGACCAGAACCGAACCGGAAGAATCTTGCGGGTGCCCCAGGGTCTTGGCTGGGTATTTTCAATGACCCCCTTTAGTAACATTTTTACAGCATTATTGAATCCGAGTGTCAAGTGTGATTTGAAAGCAGAGCACCACCATTAAAGAGAATATAATGCACAAATATCTATTTTTAAAGAGAGACAAGAAGATGCTGTTTTCATATTGCAAAGTAAATTAAACATGTATCTGTTTGTATTCAATTAGATCAACTGACTTGTTTAGTTCTTGAGACGTTTCCACTAGTCATAATTATACATACATAATTGCCACAGATTCTTGTACAAGTCATTCTGAATTGAGAAACCCAGTCGGATGACTAGCGAAACGTCTTCAAGAACTAAACTTCAAGTCCAGTTGATCTAATTGAATACAGATATACCATGGCCTGGATGATGAGAACCTTCACAAGTAATTAAACATGGAAGACCTTTTTTTGTTTGATTTTTTTTAACTAATATATTTTGCCCAATGAGACTCATTTCGCTCTGAGCTGTCAGTTTGAAATGCAAGGATGCGCACCAGCTATTCAGTACTGTGATGCTCAGAGTGAGTTATAGACAGTGTGAATAAGAGCTGTTGCTATGACTACAGACTAGGAGCGTTCTTGATTGTAGCTGTTAGTAAGTTTTGAAATAGCGCAAGAGGAGATCACATCCACATGACACCTCACACACGGACCCAATATAGAACATGGACCTGAAGAAAAAAGATGTTTAGGATACATTTAAAATTATCTTATTTTTATACTATTAAACACTTAGTATTCTAATAGCACATCGTTGATGGGGGGTCTTTGTGGGGATCAAGCGAGTGAGGGATTTGTTATAGTGGCCGAGGAGGCCCCTGGAATGAGCTGAAACATGGTGATCTTGTATTTGATTGTAGAGAATAAATCTGAGTGCATTCTATAAATACTTCTATAGAACACTAATAATAAAGGGTTTTATCATGTTTCTACAAGACTTCCGAAATGCTCTTGACCTCTCACAAGTTTTTACCTAGAGATGTGATTTCAGGGTTCATTTTAAGGGTATGATACCTGGTACATGCAAGATACAAACAAGGAACTAGTTACATGTGCAAGGAACACTAGTTAGCATGTGCAAAAGGAAGTTACCATCACAGGGATTTAGAGGTCAGGTAGAGCTCACACATCAGAAAATGTTATGAAGACACAATGTCAGCTTAACTTTATGGACCACATAGAACTAAAAGTGGAGTGTTCCATGCTGGGAAGGTTGCTAAGGCAGTACTTCCTTACTACTCACACTTTGTTTTTTTTCAGGTTTGATTCTCATTTAACCCTAACTTGATCAGGACCACATTGTCCCTCAAAGTGATTGAAACTGGCACTTAGTGAGTACACACATAACTATAAGGGCCCCTTTATCGGTATATCGTTAACCGTGTGAAGCCACTTCTGAGTGCTCACAAGGCGTCGATCATTCAACATTGCCCTTGGATTGTTCAGAAAATGGGCAAAAATTTCCCATGCCCGATTCCTGTCCAAAAGTATAGCGAGTTTGGTCACGGCTGAGGGAAATCTGCATCTCCCGAGCATTCTCCCTATGCTTTACATAGGAGAATGCTCGGGACTGTGAGTAGAGTGATCGTTACAAAATGACAGACAGATTCTGTCTGTCATTTTGTAATGATAGTGCTGTGTGTACCCAGCTTTAGCCCTTTTTATAGCATTCTATAATCAGGAAGATAGAACACTTACTCCTATCTTCCTGTTAACCATAGAACCAAGATAACAGTTACTTTAGAAGCTGGATCCTTCTCAGCTCCGCTGTCTTGCATGCAATGCCGTTTTGCATTGCTCGCTTATGTAAAACATGTCTCAAAAATCAGCTTGTGACAAAGGTGTGGCCAGGAGCTGAACAGTGCATCTATGGGGATCATGGCTCCTAAGGTGACTGTAGCTCCACTATAGATTAACAAGGGAGATTTGCTGTATGGTACATATATAATTTAGGTTGAATAAGACATACGTTTTATACACAGTGGATCATATCCCAATGCAAGCATTTTTTCCCTGTGCAAGCCCCCTAACTTAATTTAGTTTGCCCTTGAACCCATCCATTCCAAGATGTCCTTTTGTTACACAGAATTCCAAACTGCACTATCTCACAATGATATTATAGAATGCTTACCAAAGTTGTTTTTTTTGTGGTTTAAGTGACCCCTAAAGGAAGGCCACACGTGCGCTTTTGCTGCTTTTTGTGCTGAACTTGCGATTTGCAATATCAGAAGCATTTACAATCTGATAATGGCAATGCAAATGTGTAACGGATGTGGATGAACATTTTTTGTCTGCTTTTGCAAAATCGCATGGTCAATGAAAGTCAAAAGATGCGCTAAAAAAGCAACAACAACGTTTTTTGGCCCTGATGTCACATACTGTTCTTCTTTGAGGGTGTTTTGAGGTGATATAGAAGTGTGTGGTAAAAATTGATTGTTCGAGTTGTGCTTTGTTGTGGTGTGTTGGCTTGTGGTTAAAGGTGTGTATTGCTGTAGTGTGTGTTTTGTGAGGTTTGCTGTAGTGTTGCTCTTGTGATAGGTTTGGTTTGCTGTGTTTTTTTGAGGTGTTGTTTGCTGGAGTGTGGTTTTGTTAGGTGTTTTGATTGCTGGTGTGGCGTGTGTTTTTTAAGTTGTGTGGTTGCTGGAGTGTTTTTTATGTGGTGTTTGGTTGCTGCTGTGTGGCTTTTGTGAGGTTTGTGGTTGCTAGAGTGTGAGTTTTGAGATGTGTTTGGTTGCGCTGTTTTTGTTGTGTATGGGTGGGTTGCTGGAGTGTGGTTTTTAACAGTAATTTACCATAAACAGGTAGAATTGTTTATTTTAAAATGCAATCCTTAGAAATCACAACACCCATCCATATACCAAAAGGACAAAAAAGACACAACAACTTTCCATTGTAAAATATCAAATGTTTTAAGTTAAACACGAAGGCACATACTTTATACCTAAAATATCATTCTTACTGTGCATTGAAGGATGTGAAAGACAAAGAAAAGATATGTGTTGAAACCCAAGGCAATGTTCTATGTCATCTATCAATTTTTATGCTGTCCTTCACTTCTTAGGATAACCACACATTCCTGGGATATCCAGTAATTACTATATTTCGCTAAATTACGTTTAATAATTATATTGACTAGTTATTGGAAAAATCCACTGCCTGTCTTTTTAAATACTGAACATTGACCTGCATAGTAAAAGCTAAAACATGGTTTCATATAGCATTCATATTGTATTATTTCTTTCAGTTGACCATTATTATATTCCTTTTTCAATCTACTAACCACTTTAAATTTCTACAAACCATGCTCTTAGTGAATGTACCCATGTCATTTATATCTTTAATTGTGCAGAAGCTGGGGAACAAATGGCCTTACAAGGAAACGTAAGTACTCTAGAATTGAACAGATTATTTGGAATGTTAGATGTTAGATCTTTAGATATCTTTTTTATCTGGGTATACCATGCCAGGCATAATGAGCAATGGAATTTAAAAGATAAGTAGGCAAGATTTGCATCCTAAATAACAAATTATCTTAAGAGCTGTAAATAGCAGATTTCACATGTAAATGTAGCCACCGATCAATCTTTTGTATGATGACCTTGTGTGTTCTGGCTTGCTGGACTCAGGACATAAAGAAGTCTCAATGTCAAATGGTTCTTTGAGCTTTAGTTCACCTTTCAAAATCACTTGAATAAAATTATTTAAATAGATGTAAATTAAGTGAATGAGTTACAAGCAAAACCCACTTTTAACTTGCTGGATAATTGGATAAGATATTCAGTGAGGCCAGTACAAATATCCTTCCTTTATATAAAATTATTTTCCATTTTGTGGAGATTGCATTGAGTTTTTAGACTGTACTATGTAGGTGGGGATAGGCTAAAATAATATTATACATAGTAAAAGTGTATATTGTAATGTAAAAGGTATAACATGAATTAGTTTATTAATATGTACAAGAAATAGATATATAAGTGTGTAACAGTGTGTAAATGGCAATGAAATAAAAAATAAAAAAGTACTAACCTACAGAATCTCCCCACATTTGAATGGACTGGTCAAAATTGGAGCTATAGACACACCTCTCAAATTTATTAAATTCTGCATGGAAGTTTGCTGCCATTTGCTTATTGTCCTTATTATCCAATAGGTGTGCTTCTGGTAGCTGCTGTAGCACTACATCACATCCTGACGCAATGTATGCTTTACAGTAACATCCTTTAGCTTTGCATTGTGGTAGAGACTTACTGAGCATGTGCGAGATAATGGCCAATCAAAAGAAAGTTTGCTTTCCCAGTAAGTGTAGATGATATCCAGCTGTATTGCATTGTGGGAGAGACTTACTTACCATGACTTTTCGCCATACATTGCTGTAGTAACCGCTCAAGCATATTTATAAAATGGTGAAAAGCCATTCAAATTTGCAAAGTCTAAATGTGGCCATTTATTTAGCCTGCCATGGGTCCATGGAAGGTGTCAGTACTTTGTGGAGTGTTTCTTAATACTAATAAGTACCCAGGGGGGTGTTTAAACTATTTTCCAGCATTTACAGTAATACGATCTGAGATTTCACTTTTTCCCCTGCTTTTTAAGATTGCTTTTTTTTTTATAGATTTCGAAAGTCAATTAGGGGTCTAATGGACATTATTTTCCACCAATATTTTTGCCACCAGACTTCACCACAATTTTTTTAAATTTTCAATTTTCTTATAAAGTACTAGCAAAAGTGTGCCCGTTGGTGCACAGTGGGTTTTTTATTGTGTAATTTTATATAGTTTAATTGCTGGAGTGTAGTTACATATATTTATTAAAATATATTAATATATTTTATAAGTGTAAGCTACCCGCCACTTCAAGGCCCTCCATATTAGGGTAGTCCTATCTAAAATGACATATTTTAGTAATAATGCTGTTATTTTTGTAGTGTAATTTATTATTTAACATACGTTTTTACCTAATGATAACTTCCCGCGACACTTGGAGCCTTTTCTCGGTAGTTCCGTCTTCCAGGGGTATTGCGGCTGGTTGCGGCTGAAAACTAGGCCCCCCCCGAGTGTTGGGAGGCTCTCGGGGCTTCCCGCGCGCTTGGAGCCCTTCCCGGTAGTTCCTCTTCCATGGGTAGTTTGCGTTGTCCGCGGCCGAAAACCAGCTCCCAGGCCCCCCGCGAGTGTTGGGAGGCTCCGCGGACTTCCGCGGCACTTGGACTCTTCCTGGTAGTTCCAACTTCCAGGGGTGTTAGCGTTTTTTCGCCCGAAAACCAGGCTCCCAGGCCCCGCCGCGAGTGTTGGGAGGCTACGCGGCACTTGGAGCCTTTCCCGGTAGTTCTGTCTCCAGGGGTGTTTTGCGGTTGTTCGTGGCCAAAAACCAGTCCCAGGCCCTGCCGCAGTGTTGGGAGGCTCCGCGGGGCTTCCTCGGCACTTGAGCCCAGACCAGTGCTGTCAAGTTGTATACATCAATACGTACACACATTAACTCCCTCCTCCAGCTAATCCCCAGGGCTCTCAGCAGGAACAGGCAGCGTCTCAAAACCTAGCAACAGCAGGGATGGCCCACCATTTCTATAGGCAATGCCTTCTCTCCCAGTTAAACGGAACATATTGGCTTTTACCTGGATTACGACCAATGTGGAAGGGCTTTGTTAGATGCTGTACTTTACACACATGCGGCAGTAGAGGAACCTGGTGCTTGTTTAATTGGGGTATTCCTATGGCTGCTAGAATACAGTCGCCACTATTACAGTAATGGGACAATTTATAATAATTGTACTAACCTGGAAGCTGATCATTGTGAGCACTGCTGCTAACAGAATAGGAGAAAGAGACAGAGAAAATTGACAGAGACAGACAGACAGGAAAAGAGAGAGACAGACAGACAGAGAGAACAGACAGGGGAGAGACAGAGGAGAGACAGCAGAGACAAGGGAGAGACAGAGAAGAGACAAGAGAGAGACAGAGAGAGAGACAACAAGAGAGACAGAAGACAGAGAAGAGAGACAACAGAGAGGAGAGACAGACAGTGTCGTTTTGCCCGCCAACCGCTTCCACTACCCATTGCATCAGGATGTGAAGCACTCTCCCACAATGCATACAGCTGGATATCATCTACACTTACTGGGAAAGCAAACTTTCTTTTGATTGGCCATTAACTCTCACATGCTCTAAGTCTCTCCCACAATGCAATACACTGGATATCATCTACACTTACTGGGAAAGCAAACTTTCTTTTGATTGGCCATTAACTCGCACATGCTCAGTAAGTCTCTACCACAATGCAAAGCTAAGGATGTTACTGTAAAGCATCATTGCATCAGGATGTGATTAGTGCTACAGCAGCTACCAGAAGCACACCTATTGGATAATAAGGACAAAAGGAAATGGCAGCAAACTTCCATGCAGAATTTAATAATTTTGAGAGTGTGTCTATACTCCCATTTTGACCAGTCCATTCAAACGTGGGGAGATTCTGTAGTTAGTACTTTTTTTATTTTTTATTTCATATGCCATTTCACCACTGTTCACACACTTACTCGCGGCTGTGCGTGACGTCATCATCCGCCAGCGTTGAGCGATGACACATCGCGCAAACCGTGAAAGAACTACTGGGAACTGCCGGCCTGACTCGCGGCTGCTTCTGGATTGAAGGTAAATGCCATTGACTCGAGATAAGCCGAGGCAAGGTTTTAGGTTGATTTTTAAACCTAAAACCTCGGCTTATACTCGAGTATATACGGTAATATTATTTAGCCTACCCCCCCTACATAGTACAGTCTAAAAACTCAATGCAATCTCCACAAAATGGAAAAATATTTATATAAAGGAAGGATTACAAAGGCGAATTTTCATCACAGTCGAAAATTATGTAGCAAAAAGTAGCACTTATAATGCTGAAATGTGGCAAAAATTTAACTTCAGCGCAAATTATGGTAAATAGGTAATAGTACTTGGTGATTTCAAAGTAGTGTATAATTGTTTAATACACACAGACACCTATCTTTGTTATTTAAAAATAGCCTAACACATATTGGGGGTTATTCAATAAAAGTTCTTATTGTTTAAAAACGGTGCTAATTTTGCCCCCACCAATCAGATGTTAGCTTTCAAAGGTTACACAAGTTCTGATTGGTGGGGGCAAAATTAGCACCATTTTAAATGATAAGAACATTTATTGAATCTCCTTGATAGTGTTTTTTAGCAAAAAATATGATAAATAGTATAAAACTCACCCAGGAGAATTTTCTCTATTTTATTAATAAGACACATTTTTTAATATTGCTTATTTTCAGCAAACTGCAGCTAATTATCAAACCAGTTACATTAATATGAGGAACATACCAGTGTTGTGTAAGAAATAGTCTGTTAAAGGCAGTATGTGTTTGGCGAAAATTGTGGTGAAACTGCAAAAATGCAACAAAAGGCAGAAAAGGGTCAAAAAAGGAATATTTCACTAATATAAATAGTACACAATAACAAGAAAAGGGAAGGGGGGAGAATAGTAAAAACACCTGCTATAAAAACTGTGTGGGTCCCATACACATCCAAACAATGGAAGATCAAGTCAACCGATAATAACAAATAATATAATCAAATAGCAGGAATAAAAACAAAATGCAAAATTTCATTCCTGTATTATTATAATAAATTTTGCATTTGGTTTTTTTTCCTGCTATTTGATTATATTATTTCTAATTATAAATAGCTTTAAAAAAAAAAAAACCACAAAAATAGCTTTGAAATTTCACCCTCTCTGGTCTGGTAATGGGCGACACTAGAAATTTGCCCACTAGTAAAAGGATGTGTACTTATGGCTATCCCCTGAATGTGTCTGTAACAGGATTAGTAAAAGACTTCTAGTGGATGGTAAACTGCTGAATGAAGCTGCATAAGTAGCTCAGGACAGACACATACGAGAATTTACAGCCAATGACCAGGGGCGTACCATGAGACAATGTGAAAAAAATGCTCATAAAAAAATGATCATGGGGTGCCCCTGCATAAACCAGACGGTGGCACTTGTCCACTTATTTAATTTTTTTGCCCTCTCTGAGCCTGTGCGTGTGTAGGTGTGTCGGCCGTTGTGAGGAGCGCAAGTGGTACGAACTGTAATCCAAGCCTTAGATTGCCTAACAGCCAGAACTTGGAGAAGCACCATGGATGTGAACAGCCCCACTCATCATAGCTGCCTACTTTTCAATTGTAGGGTTCTTTGTGTACCCGTCTTGTTGGGCTGGGTATGGAGGCATCTTATATAACCGTCTAGTGTGCTGGGAGGGAATCTTATATGTACCGTTGTGTATGTGGGCAGGAAGGCATCTTATATGTACCAATCTTGTGGCTGGCATGGGAGCATCTTATGTGTACCAGCTGGGGCTAGTGGGATACTATATGTCAGTTTGTGTGTGCGGTGGAGGGCATATTATATGTACCAGTTTGTGTGTGATGGGCAGGAGGGCATATTATTGTACCAGTTGTGTGTGCTGGGCAGGATGGCATCTTAATGTACCGTCTGTGTGTGTGCTGGGCAGGAGGGCATCTTATTGTACTAGTCTGTGTGGACTGTGATGTGCCTAATGGGCATGATTAAATTGTTGGCAGAGAAAGAGGCGCATGTCTGCCATGTACAGTCCCCCTTAAGTGCCCTTAATGTTTTTAGACCCTAGAACCCCCTGACTGAGTCTGACTTTTGCTTGACCCCCCCCAGATGAACTAAACAGTGGCAGTGCACAGAGCGGACTACTTGGTTGTATCTGCCACCCAGGCCATAGTTTCCAGCCTCCCTGGCTGGGCTTGGCATCTTATATTTACAACTGTGTGTTGTTGGCCCTTGGCATATTTTATATTACAACTGTGAGCAGTGGGCATATTTTATATTTACATCTGTGCAAGAGCACTGGACATTAGCCAGTTTGTGTTGCTGGGCATGAAGCATCTTTATTTACCAGTCTGTGTGGGCATAATTATATTTACAAGCCTGTGTAGGCATTTTATTTTTTCACCAGCTAGTGTAAAGTAATGTGATATAGTAAAATACTGTAGTGTTATGCAGTTTGATCACACTTGATGGGTTCTAATTTGTTTGCACTTTATAGTTTCATAGTATTGAAGCTTTCGACCAAAATATTTACCTAAATGACTCTTCTTGAACTTGCCTGATATAATAACAGACATGATAGAGACTACAGATTGCACTAGGTTGCTCAACCAAACATTCTGTAATCTTTGCTGCATATGTAATTTTTCAATATTTTCTTCCTAAATGTTGGATATTGTTAAAAGGGATTTCAGTGTGACATACAATCAATTTCGGAAGAACCACCTTGCCCGATCTTCTTTGTAACCGACATGCCTCACAATTGTAAGTCGTCCGCAAACGATTTGGCTAGACGGTTCCTCCAAAATGTATTTTTTGTACAGGATTGGGCTGCTAGGTAAGTTGTATGTATGGGCACGAAATGCGCCCACCTGTGAAGCCACGCCCACCCCATCTTGGTGGCGCACTCTACGAATGCCACATATAGGCTCAGGTGACAAAAACCCCAGAGACATTCCTGCCAATACTTAATTTGAGGGAGACTGGAAAGAAAGCACCATAGCCCAGATTTTACAAAATATAAAAAAAGGACTAAAGGTATAGTCCAGAAGACCTTCATACCAGTATGTATTGGTATTGTATTATTTGTTACAACTTCTGGCAATAGATCAGTGTCAAGTGCTAGACCTATAGTGTATTATATTATATATATATTATTTATTTCCTGTGCTTCTTTAAATGTATAATTGAAGACACTGAATTACAAGAAAACACAGTTGCATTTTTTCAATGAGCTCAAAATTTTCTAAAAATGAAAAACCTCATAGCACTTGCGGACAGAGCAAGACTTTTGGATTTTTTTTTCTTCCTTTACCTTCCTGTACACTCAAACAGCTTGATATTTAAAAAAAACAAAAAAAAACAAACAACAACAACAACAACAACAACAAAAACTAATACATTTACAATATTTCAAAAGTAAATCTCTCTGGATGGCTCCCCATTTCTTGATGTGATCAGATGTAAGGCCTGGCCTCAATAAATTGATCTCCACGGGAATATTTGACATATACCAGGATTCTGAGCTCTCTTATGTGATTACTTGAACATCTGCAATATTGAGCAGTATTTTCAGAAAGTCTTAAATACAGTCTTGGCAAAACATTTTGTCAGCAAAATTAATCCTATAAATCTTTACATTTACACAAAAGTGAATATATCATAAATTGTTTCTTTAAATTGCAATTATCTATCCAACCATCTAGCCAACTATCCAACCTGAAACGGACTTAAACTGAAAGACAGCACCATAAAAAGGAAGGTAATTCCCAAGAGACATACAGTTACAGTAGCACGCGTCTTTTCAGCAGGAAAAACGTATAAATATATTTAGCAAGAGTATTAAAGGTGGCCACAATAACATTTTATAATGTCCCTTTGCCCCTTCTCCAGTGGTAATTCTCTGTATCTTTCTTAAACAGTAAAAAATGTAATCACAGAAAACCAAAAGCCACATAATAAACTGCTGCCTGCATGTCCCATGGAGACATATAATTGGGTTTTGCCGTGACAAGCTAGTGAATGATTTTGCTCTATTGAAGTGATATATTATATATGATCCATTTATTTAGCACCATTTTCAAGTTAAAACATGGCAACCTTACCCAACAACCCCAAAATGCCTAAAATTAGCAGAATCATCAATTAGGTAAAACAGAAAGTTTCTATTTTAACTGCAATTTTACCATTTTTAACCCCGTAATAACAAACAACACATTAAATATATTAAAGAAGCATTTTGTTGTGTTTCATTCTAAGCATTGAGGTGAACCTGAACTTTTGTCCCTAATGTATTTTACAAGGAATAATTACTTTAAATACCATGTGTTTGTGCTTCTTTTTATCCAATCAATGTATTTATGGATTGTTATCTTAAAGGAAATTTGGGAAGTGGTCTCTAAATAATAGAATTTTAATGCACAAACAATTATAATTGAATATTGACTATATCTCCATAAGGTTGCTGCTTCAAAGAGCCTGCCATAAACCTTGGATAACAAAAAGCAATTAGTTTGCCAAACTATTTTTTTCTAAAAGCAACAAACTAATGGAGATATATCGGTAGCCATATCCAATTACAATGTGGCGTGCACTAGATTCTGGTGTTTATGGTATTCTATGTTTGGTCCCTAGTTGCCCCAGAATATGGATGTACAACAGCCCTATTTTATATACATATATTGTATGGTCTCTAAATAAGTAAAGGTTAATAAAAGCCCTTTAATTGTACCTTTAAAATGAACCCTGGATCACATCTCTAGGTACAAACATATTGCTTGAAAGTTTAGACCATAACTTCTTTCACTTTCTATTTTCTATTTTCACTAGTTTGTAGGCACGTGATCACACTATGTCTGCATTAATAGGCCTCCTCTCAACGGTCAATTTTTTTTAAAGAGTATGTATCCTGAAACATGTATTTGACTCATCTAAATCTATAAATAATACATGTACGTAGCACTTACATGAGTTTGGTGTGTTGCTGCATGCCTTTAATCCAGTAATTGTTTTGCTCAGGTTCAGTATCCCCCCTCCCTCTCTTAACCGACTCCTCCTTTTCTCAATACAAAAAATGTTTCACACAAAGCCAAAAGTCAGTGCTAACAGTGATTTATTTTGGAGGTACAGCACGACATGTTTCAGACCAGTGTGGTCTTTCCTCGGTGCAATTACAGGATGCCATCTGAATACCCTTATATAACTTTATACTACACATGTGACATCAGCTAGAGGTCCCAAGCACAAACTAGAATTTAACATATAATATACATATAGACACTACTATCACAAAACAGTCTATCACAGAATACCTCACCATTGTATTACTTTCTCATAGATTGTGGTAGTGCAGATAAGGGATTCTTGCCCACCTTCACGTCCCATTATGAACAGTATCTTTAAATTTAATCTGCAAATAAGAGGACACTAGTACAATTAATTAATTACAAGAAGCATTTGATACTAAATATCATTCAAACCAGTTGCTCCATAGTATCTAGTCTATCAATCCTTTAAGTTCAGATTGCAGTAAACAATCTTTGTCGGTCCCCTTCTCTTAGAGGTATAGGTACCATGTTCAAGAACTTGCCATCTCAGCTTGCTGCATTATGCTTATTAATAAAGAAATGTTAACCTATCTATCTATCTTGCCACATAGCCATTAAGGTCATAGACTACAGACGTTGTGCATGTAAAGTATCTGTAGCTGGTATCTTGGTCCCCTAAGAGGATGTCTCCCAACATCACCTTTTATAACAGATTACAATAGGAGCAGCTTATTTAGGGGTACTTAGAAACCTTGTTATATTAGTGGTATTTCGCCCAGATCAGAAAATACTCCTTCCTCTTTTATATGAAAATAAAGGGGGGTCATTAAATACTTTTCCATGCTTAGGGTCTTTATGTAAAAAGACCATTCCTGAGTGCAATGTCCTTCACCTTTGGACTAATAGGACCAAATGTACTTACAACGGAGATCCTCTCTTTTTGTACTTTCACCCTTTTATTTCCCAATAACTGTTCCCTTCCATCGGAGGACATTGGACCCTTGTTAGGGCCACAAGTGCCGGAGGGGGTCCCAGTTCGAGCTGTGGGACCCCTTAAGCCTCAAAGTGCCCTTGTCAGGGCCACAAAGGTCCTTGTAAGAACCCAGGAGGGGACCCTGTTTCGAGTTGTGGGACCCCCAAATGTCCGGCCGGTTTGTCGGCCGTTCGCAATCCGCGAATTCAGGAATCTCCGGCCGTTCGGGGATTTTCGGAAGAGGCCATTCGAGTTTTGCCAAACGTCAAAAATTCTCAAACGTTTGAGGATTAGTGAAAGTCGCGCGACGTCCTGTTTTTATGCTGTTCCCCGCGCATGGACGTGTTCACCAGACCATCTCCCAGGTCCCAGGCCTGTAAGCAAGTTTACATTGCAATATTTCAGAAAGTTCATTCGAACTTTACGAACTATTTACCCCATTAACTTTAATGGGCTGTTTTCTGACTTTCAGACTTTTTTAGAAGTTCGAAAGTTCGAAAATGGGCCGAACTTTTGAAAGTTCGTCCATCTCTAATTGGGACAAAGGTTGTAATACAGAACTTATCCTGCATACAATTAGTCTACTTGAAGGATTATTCAGCGTTTATGGACCTTAAGATTTGTACGACGTCCAATTTGGAACAAGACACAACCTCCAACCACAACGCATTGAATGCCGTTGAACCTCAGCCATTCTTGCACAAATGCGTTGTGATTGGGGGGGTGGCTCAGTGCACATCGTACATGGTACAAACCTTTAGGTAGCAAGTAAAGTACAGGTATCCTGGGGTGTTCTGTGCACGAGATTGCTTTGTATGTTTAGCAATACGACCTTTATCAAAAGAATATGACAGTATATTGTCAATTTCTTCTTAATGACCCATGTGGGGTTATTATGCAATAATTTTGAATGAACACTATAAAGTATTGCATAATACCCCACATGGGTCATTAGAAAGAAATTGACAATACAGTGTTGTGTGTCATATCAAGCATGGAGGACTCTGCAGCCTCTGCTTTTATCCATGTATTTCCATTCTCTCTATTTAGTCTTCTCCCCTTTTCCACCTTATTGCTTTCAGCACCCCTATGTCCCATTTTTCTCCATTTCTCTGTATTTATAATTTTTTAACAATTCTAACCTGATCCTTTCTTCACATCCTATTTTGCTCCATTCCACCCTTTTCATGGCAACAGAATTTCTTGAGGATTTAAAGCAATATTGTAATGTGTGTACAGCAATCTGAAAGGAGCTTACCGGTATGTTTTTTTAATGCTTTTTTCTTACGGAAGTGTTTTTAGCAGTGGTTCAGTAAGTAAGTTTAAACATATCGGTAAGGGCTAGCCTCCACTATGTGCAAGTGTGCAAAGGGATTGCATCCACTTTGCACATTTACATGTTAATCGCGGTGTCCATGCCCCACTATATCTCTGATGCGCTCATTGTGTGACAACACATTCAATCAATTTTTTGCTGCGCATAACGGTTGTCATTTAACATTAATTTAAATATAAAATAGAAGCATGTGCTGATGCACAAAATCACGCATCTTACTTACCCTAAGAAGGAAAAATGTATCAAGCTTTAATTGCGGCAGTGCCTACCTGGGAACAGGACTGTGATCTAATCTTTCTCTCAAATCCAGCAGACTAAGCAAGGTTCTTGCTCTCTTATTAACTTTTTATGTGCTGTTATTGCAGTGAGAAAACGGCTCGGTGAAAAAGAACAGCAAACAGGAGCATAAGCTGGATTACCAGGTGCTGTAGAGTGCCAAAGTCTTGCAGTCCCATGGATATTGGTCCTAGTAGGCTCACACAGGGTTCCATCTCTGACAGTGCTTTACTTTACGACCATACAGTAGTGCCCCAGGTGGGCGTTGCACTGACCATATTCTAATTTACAATGCTAAAATAATAGCTTTGTCAAAAATACAAAGCACCCTTGACCCAGCGCCTGGGTTGATTCAGTTTGCTCAGTAAAGATCTTTGACCCATCCAACAGCCAATCAGTAGAAATACTGTTAGGAACCATTCCAAGGATTGGTGCATCCTGGGAAGAAGAAGAACCGTTAGTACCTAAAATGTCAGCTCACTAATGTCACCAGCAGAAACACAAAGGGTTGTTTCAACTGATTTTGATTTATATGGTAGTATCAACTGATTTTTCAAAATGGGAGAGAATATGTAGAATAACTAAGTATGGATTACACAAACTAACATTTAAAAAATACTGATAATTTCCACTGAACTGTCCCTTTAAAGCTCAGAAATCCTTCCACTCCACTGACACAGAACAGGAATTTCAATGTAAACATGTTTAAAGGAATTGTACACTGAAAAAAATACTTTGCCTATTTCAATCTATAAATGAATACATGTAAGAAGCACTCTAAGTGTTGTGTTTCTGCATGACTCCAATTCAGTACTTGTTTTTCTCAAGCTTAGTCCCTCATTCCCCCTGCCAGACTATCTGACTTTCTGTAAGGGCAAGCTGCTTAGTAATACCCATTAGATGAGGAATCATTGGGGAGGGAATTTCCCTCTATACTTCACATATCAACTGTAAAAATGTGTACAGTGATAGTGGGAAGAACAATTTGTGTATGTTGTCTTACAAAAAGCAGAGCATTAACCACTATTCCAACAGAGCGAGGGAACAAAGGCAGTACAATCAGGTGATTATCTTGTATATTTATGAGTAAGTCTAGGGATGGGAACCTGTGACCTCATGGGCAGTGGTTTTAACATTTTTTGTGTTTGTACGATAGGCTACCAGATATAATACAAGAAATGCAGTTACATTTAGAATCTTTATCTATTGCTAGTAACATAAAAAAAATGGGGTCTTAAAAAAATACTCATACTGCATAGAGACAGTGAAACTGGGGTCAGGGGATGTAGTCAATAGGTGCACATGCTCACAAGGCTATTTAAAGACTTCATGGGCAATGAGTTATACGGCAACAATATTAAAGCCTTCTTAGTTACAGATCTACTTCTTATATGTACAAAAATGCAACTTACTGTGCTGGAGAAGAATCTTGCAATGTATAAGTGTTATGGGAAGAAAAGCTTTCACGTTAGGATTTAAAAAAAAATAGATTAGTTCTCCTTTAATGTTTGTTAATGTAAATAATCTAAACCCAGAAATTATTTTCTTAATTTAACTGAAAGCGTTTTACAGAGAGAAGTACAATGTTTTTACACATAAACAACTAATATTTAAAAAACCTTTGTATAAAAGTAATTCATTTGAAACATTCTTATTTAAAGACTTGCAAGCATCAGAGAGGGATTGTGTGGAGCAACTGTGGACAATTAGGAACTGATGAAATACAGTCTTATAATAAAGAGACCTGAGTGTCTTCAAGACACTCATTTTTTGTATTTGTAAAAAAAATGTAGTGTAGAACAAGCTGTGCATGTACAGACTATACAAAGACACGCTGACATTTATTGTCTGCAAAGACAGCTTGGCCCATCTGTTTTGCTGTGATGAAGAGCTCTAATTAATGCACTAGAGAACAATTTTGGCAGCTTTACTAGGCGAAATCAGCTTTAAGAGCATAGGAACAAAACACTGTTGATGAAGCTTCAGATGGAAACAAGACTTAATTGTGCCTCGCTAATGAATTTAGAATCCCCCCTCTCCCCCTAACAGCAATGAGTGCGGGCAAGGATTCAAAGCTCTAGGTTAGTTCAACAAATGTTGTTTGTCTGTCTTCCTATGGGGCTATTTACTGTTACCCATCAGGGCATGTTGTCTATCAGTCAGGCATCTTAAATAATAATATTAATATGCATTCTTTTAGGAAGAATGCTAGTATCTCAGACTTTATATTGAAATAAAAGTGGATTGTTAAACAAGAACTGAGCACCAATGGCAGAGTTGGGCGTTGGGTTCAGGAGAGCAAAGACACATGTGACATCCTAAGAACTAAACCAGACATGTGACTTTGTTCCAATAATTTTCCAGTATTTTTATTCTTTCCAAAACGTGTTTTTGACCTGATTCGTTTGACCACATTCCCAGGTAACATTTTTTTGTAGAAACAAGAAAGTTATAGCATTTTCTGTATAAAATTCTGAAAATAACATTTTTTTTATAGTAAAAATCTTGGCTTTTCTAATGCCTCCCCACCTTGTAATTTTTTTGGTTGGCATATCTGTTGTTTTTTTCATAAAGATGGCGGCGGAGACGAAAAATAATATGCACTGTTCTGTTGTCATAAATTGCTTTAGGATATAATTAAAGGGAACAAAGGGTAAAACTTCAACTTTTTTTTTACAAAATTGCACTATGGAAGGTGTCACAGTGGAAAAAATAGTCACAGGTTTTTCCTCCTCCTCCTGCATGGACATTTTTCTTCCTGTGCTTACATCAGTTTCCTTGTTGTATTTGGTTTCCCACCACAATCCAAGGAAAAAAATTGATACAATAAAGCTGGCACTTCCTAGTGAAAGATACCCGCAATATCACAAGCCACCCAGCCACACCAGCCCCCACAGGACAAAGCTGGGTGGGGGCTTGACTCTCCAGTTTGGGTCTGCAATAAATAAAAAGGGTAAAAAGATATCCATGTAACCATGCAAACAAATATGTAATTTCATTATTGGGCATTCCCCCTGCCCCTTCGCTGCTTCCTCGATCGGAAAAGAAACAGAAGGAGAGCACTGGAACAAGGCAGGTTAGTAAGTTTACATGCGGAATTTAGGTAAATAGACCTAGTGAGGTCTAGGTAATGGGGCAGTACAAGTGCAATAAATATTTTTACTACAAAAATTTGTGCGCCTGCAGGAGGAATGGGGAGGGAGTGAGGAGAGAACACATTGCAATGCCAAACTTCTAGAAGGAACAGATAGAGGCAGAAAAAGCATTACACCAGGAAAAGGCTTTACTCTCAGTTTTCTGGACTGTATTGTGTCCTACAGGAGAACCATATGCAGCAGAAGAGAAAGGTAAGGGTCATTTAACACTACACAGTGTTGTCAGCATTGGGGTATATTTCAGTTGGGCATGTATATGCATTTATAAAATTGCTAATTTTGGGTCTAGTTTAATATCCTGTCTGCTTATACTCTTACCAACAGACGTACCCAGCAGAAATAAATAAACAGGTGGCCCAGTTCCTGCCTTATGAGCTAATAATTCCATATAAGTACAAAAAGAAACGAAAGACAACTTTCAAAGTAAGAAAATATTTTACTGTGATTCACATGACAACATTTTCCACCAAGTTTTGGAACTTTACCTGAGGAAGGTTATTTTCCTAAAACTGTAAAATTGTGTTAACTTTAAAATATAATATTTTTCTACAAAGCTTTTCTTCCTGCCATCCTTGTCTAAAAAACTACCCCTTATCCTTTCTATGCCAGATACCTAGACTATATGCTAAATGGTGCCTATTAAGTGGGCATAAAATTACCTTACCTTACTTAAAATTTTGCTGGTTCTAAAATGACACAGATAATGGTATGGTCTTCTACTCCATTTTAGGCAGGAATGAAAATGTAAACCTAGTATTCATTTATAACTGTTAATGTCATTTACAATAAACAAACACATCCTTCTCTCAAAAATTGTCAACCTCTCATTAAATTCAAACTATCACACTGCCCCCTCCATTAAGTGGAAAGGAAACAGGCAAGCAGAAATTTAGATTTTTTTAAAAATAATTTCTGCATTTTCCCCTTTTCTGGTGCTTTCTAATCTACTTTTTTGTTTTAGCATTTTGAAAAATACTTTCCCTGGCTTAGTGAAATTATTGACACTAATAAACTACAGGGTTATTCAATAAAGTTCTTATTGTTTAAAATGGTGCTAATTTTGCCCCAACCAATCAGATGTTGCTTTCAATGTTAAATAAGATCTGATTTTGAGGCAAAATTAGCACCATTTTAAACGATAAGAACTTTTATTGAATCTCCCTTACATTAACCTAAGCTGTGCTGGACCATCATCTCAGATATTTTGAGGTCCCTGGCACCACCCTCTAATGATCATTGCTACTAAAGTGCATTATTCACTCTACAATTTAGCAGGAATTTCCCCAATCCTGGGACCCTGTCCTGGATTTGAAGGGTGGAGCTTTGACGAGGTGTAGGAAGAGACAAGGCTAGCTAAACCACACGTGGGGCATAGGCAACTTTCCTAAACAGGGAAGGCATGAATCTGTAAATGGATAAAAGTTACATTTATAGACTAGAGGTAGAACAATATATATTAGACAACTACATTTTCTCCTATAAATACTGGTCCCACATATGGACTTGGTTCCATCACTAGTGTACAGGACCATCAACAAATATATGGACTACATATCACAATTCATTTTATTGTTGATCTTTCAAAATATTGAAAAGTGTTTTTTCTTTTCTTTTAGTTTCTTGTAGTTGTTTGCACTTAACTGATTTTGTATCTTTACTAAGCTTTCAGAAAAACATCCTTCACAAGCTCCATGTAAATTTTGCTACCTAAGGTAATTTCTCCTTCATTACATGGAGGAGATTTTCTTTGACAGATCTACCTGCTCCCAATTAAATGTAGCACCTTATTACTCTTAATAGATTCATTTCTGTGCTTGCTGACAGCCTGATTTCAGAACGGAGCTAATTACACAGCATGATTAAGGTTCTGGGAAGGTTTCCCTAGGAAGGAAATACATGATGCTGGAAATCTAACTATGTAGCTTCATGTCTTTAGTTTTAATGGGTGCAATTACTAAATAAATTAGTAAGATAGAATTAAGTATCAGCTTTAATAAGAACTACATCTCAAGACAACATTGCCCCAATAGAAAGAACACATTCATGAAGATACAAAAAGCTGTGTCTCACCTCTCCTTTTGCTGTGGATGCTGGGTGATTTAGGAAAATAACCTGTGGGGACTAGGGGTTAGCTCTCATAATTCACCTTCTCTGGGAACACCCAGCTAAGTGTATGCAGTACACTTCACAGAAAGCTTCAGCTTTGCTTCCTGAAACTGCCAACCAATTATGTTGCAGCTCAAAGATTATCTTACTCTGACACAGAACATGCAGTTTTTGTTTAAAAACACAAACAATGCCTGTCCCTAACAATGGTAAAGCCTTTGCTTTTCATACAAAAAAGAAAGTAATCTTTGCAGTTTATTTCTTTTGCTAGAATGGATGTAAGAAACAGAATATAATGCTTGGCTTCATGAGGAAGTGAGTAGAAATTTGGCATAGCAGTAGATGTAGTATTCTACTTGGATTTTGCAAAGGCTTTTGATACAGTCAAAAGGTAACTGCATTTAAAAGGGGTAGATTATAATGAATAAAGTCACCTCGATCCCAATGCCCTGTTAAAAGCACGAGGCTGCAAGCCATGGAACATCTAGTGACTTATAATTTCAGTAGGGGTACATTATTCACTATATATCATAAGTGTGATATTTTTATATTGGGAGCAGCAGTGTATACCTTATAAAATCACTCAGCTATGTCACTAAGTGACTCATTTCTATATTTCTTATATCCCACTACTCCGCCCATTCCAGTGTTCATGCCTGGACAATGACTCAGCATTTTTCTCCAGTGGTAACCTGCTGGAGCTGCATCCTGTCACTGCATAACCAATGTCTCTCTCCTCCACAAAGATTTGTTTAACCGCATAGATCTGGGCTGGGATTTTCCTTTCTACTGGGTTTAAGTTACAGAAGGTATTGGGGGTTTAAATTAAGGTGGAATAGGGACATGGCTAGAATTTAAAATGTGAATGGGGTGAAGGAATCTAAAACTTATGTATTATAAGAAATAATGCGCTCCTTCACATTATAATATAAGGACATTATTGCCACCTCGGAGTTCCCTGCCCTGTAATAAAAGCACACGGTCAGGAAACTCCTCAGTGGCGTAATATACTTATATTATACTGTAAGGGGCGCATTATCCCTTATATAAATTTCAGTAAAAAATTAAAGTTTGAGGATTCGAACCTGCAACCTTCTATACTGTGTCTTGCTATTAAGAAACTTTCTACCTCTATGCCGCAGGGCAAATAGGGGGATATTATTCAATGTAGAATGTATATCTTTTTCTAGAAACAAAAAAAGGACATCCTGGTAATTGAACTGTCCCAATGGTCTGTTTGTTTCCAAATCAAGCACTTAAGCAGTGTGCCACCACTGCGATGCAATAAATACAGGTTCCTTTTGAGTAAATGTCAGTAAAATCAGTTGACTATTTTGTATTGCTACTGGAAGACTGTCAGCAATTCACACTGATTGGTAATAAAAAAATAAGCTGCTATACATAAAGTTTGTACACATGTAAACTTTATATTTTTGTAGAAACATCGAAACAAACAAAACAAAAAAGCAATAAACCTGGCAGTAGACTATGTTGCATTGTTTCAAGTAAACCAAGGTTTGACTTGTGACTTCTTGGGCTGTATGTTCATAAAAACATGGAATTTACATGGTAGTCCACCAGCAACCCAACAATAAATACAGGTACATTTAGAAATTTTAACTTTCGCTAGAAAGTACATAGGGATTAAATCCTGGGGTCAGGGGCGGGTTCTTTGAAGCCAACATGGCTATGAGTTATACTGGCAACAACATGGAATCCTTCTTTGTTACAGAATCTATTACTTACACGTACTAAATGCAACTTACTAGAGCGAACTTTTCAATGTATAGGTGTTCTGGGGTTCTGGAGAAAGCTTTTACATTAGGATAAAAAAAATTAAGTTTAGTTCTCCTTTAACCATTTCTTTTAATTTCATACTGTATATAAATAATAAACATTTGTGTGTTACTAGGTACAATTTCACAAATGATCACTTTCATATTTAAAAGGGGATCCTATAATATTTCTGCATAAACTATGAGTGGCCTTCTGTTCGAAGCATTAGCAGAACGTTTGTCTTGAGACAGTGTTTTATTTCATTTTATTTTATTAAAGAAGAACTAAAATAGCTATGTTTTTCTATAATTTACTGCAATATAATCCACTTACTTGCATCTCTCTTTGTATGCTGGCCTCTATTATACATCATTGTCCTTGGTTCTTGTCCATCGTGGCCTTTCCTGCCATGCTCATTATACTTATCAGGGGCGTAACTACCAGGGAGCAACTGCAGGGGGGCTGTTTATAAACAGCTGATTGTGCGTATGAAGTAAAACATATGAGTGTTCAGCTGTTTAAAAGACCAGAACCGAACCGGAAGAATCTTGCGGGTGCCCCAGGGTCTTGGCTGGGTATTTTCAATGACCCCCTTTAGTAACATTTTTACAGCATTATTGAATCCGAGTGTCAAGTGTGATTTGAAAGCAGAGCACCACCATTAAAGAGAATATAATGCACAAATATCTATTTTTAAAGAGAGACAAGAAGATGCTGTTTTCATATTGCAAAGTAAATTAAACATGTATCTGTTTGTATTCAATTAGATCAACTGACTTGTTTAGTTCTTGAGACGTTTCTCACTAGTCATAATTATACATACATAATTGCCACAGATTCTTGTACAAGTCATTCTGAATTGAGAAACCCAGTCGGATGACTAGCGAAACGTCTTCAAGAACTAAACTTCAAGTCCAGTTGATCTAATTGAATACAGATATACCATGGCCTGGATGAATGAGAACCTTCACAAGTAATTAAACATGGAAGACCTTTTTTTGTTTGATTTTTTTTAACTAATATATTTTGCCCAATGAGACTCATTTCGCTCTGAGCTGTCAGTTTGAAATGCAAGGATGCGCACCAGCTATTCAGTACTGTGATGCTCAGAGTGAGTTATAGACAGTGTGAATAAGAGCTGTTGCTATGACACAGACTAGGAGCGTTCTTGATTGTAGCTGTTAGTAAGTTTTGAAATAGCGCAAGAGGAGATCACATCCACATGACACCTCACACACGGACCCAATATAGAACATGGACTGAAGAAAAAAGATGTTTAGGATACATTTAAATTATCTTATTTTTATACTATTAAACACTTAGTATTCTAATAGCACATCGTTGATGGGGGGTCTTTGTGGGGGATCAAGCGAGTGAGGGATTTGTTATAGTGGCCGGAGGAGGCCCCTGAATGAGCTTGAAACATGGGATCTGTATTTGATTGTAGAGAATAAATCTGAGTGCATTCTATAAATACTTCTATAGAACACTAGATAATAAAGGTTTTATCATGTTTCTACCAAGACTTCCGAAATGCTCTTGACCTCTCACAAGTTTTTACCTAGAGATTGATTCAGGGTTCATTTTAAGGGTATGTACCTGGTACATGCAAGATACAAACAAGGAACTAGTTACATGTGCAAGGAACACTAGTTAGCATGTGCAAAAGGAGTTACGCATCACAGGGATTTAGAGGTCAGGTAGAGCTTCACACATCAGAAAATGTTATGAAGACACAATGTCAGCTTAACTTATGGACCACATAGAACTTAAAAGTGGAGTGTTCCATGCTGGGAAGGTTGCTAAGGCAGTACTTCTTACTCTAATCACGACTTTGTTTTTTTTCAGGTTTGATTCTCATTTAACCCTAACTTGATCAGGGACCACATTGTCCCTCAAAGTGATTGAAACTGGCACTTAGTGAGTACACACATAACTATAAGGGCCCCCTTTATCGGTATATCGTTAACGTGTGAAGCACTTCTGAGTGCTCACAAGGCGCGATCATTCAACATTGCCCTTGGATTGTTCAGAAAATGGGCAAAAATTTCCATGCCCGATTCCCTGTCCAAAAGTATAGCGAGTTGGTCACGGCTGAGGGAAATCTGCATCCCGAGCATTCTCCCTATGCTTACATAGGAGAATGCTCGGGACTGTGAGTAGAGTGATCGTTACAAAATGACAGACAGATTCTGTCTGTCATTTGTGTAATGATAGTGCTGTGTGTACCCAGCTTTAGCCCTTTTTATAGCATTCTATAATCATGTGAAGATAGAACACTTACTCCTATCTTCCTGTTACCATAGAACCAAGATAACAGTTACTTTAAAGCTGGATCCTTGTCAGCTCCGCTGTCTTTGCATGCATGCCGTTTTGCATTGCTCGCTTATGTAAAACATGTCTCAAAAATCAGCTTTGTGACAAAGGTGTGGCCAGGAGCTGAACAGTGCATCTATGGGATCATGGCTCCTAGGTGCCTGTTAGCTCCACTTATAGATTAACAAGGGAGATTTGCTGTATGGTACATTATATATTTAGGTTGAATAAGACCATACGTTTATACACAGTGATCATATTCCCAATGCAAGCATTTTTTCCCTGTGCAAGCCCCCTAATTAATTTAGTTTGCCCTTGAACCCATCCATTCCAAGATGTCCTTTTGTTACACAGAATTCCAAACTGCACTATCTCACAATGATATTATAGAATGCTTACCAAAGTTGTTTTTTTTGTGGTTTAAGTGACCCCTAAAGGAAGGCCACACGTGCGCTTTTGCTGCTTTTTGTGCTGAACTTGCGATTTGCAATATCAGAAGCATTTACAATCTGATAATGGCAATGCAAATGTGTAACGGATGTGATGAACATTTTTTGTCTGCTTTTGCAAAATCGCATGGTCAATGAAAGTCAAAAGATGCGCTAAAAAAGCAACACACAACGTTTTTTGCCCTGATGTCACATACTGTTCTTCTTTGAGGGTGTTTTGAGGTGATATAGAAGTGTGTGGTAAAAATTGATTGTTCGAGTTGTGCTTTGTTGTGGTGTGTTGGCTTGTGGTTAAAGGTGTGTATTGCTGTAGTGTGTGTTTTGTGAGGTTTGCTGTAGTGTTGCTCTTGTGATAGGTTTGGTTTGCTGTGTTTTTTTGAGGTGTTGTTTGCTGGAGTGTGGTTTTGTTAGGTGTTTTGATTGCTGGTGTGGCGTGTGTTTTTTAAGTTGTGTGGTTGCTGGAGTGTTTTTTATGTGGTGTTTGGTTGCTGCTGTGTGGCTTTTGTGAGGTTTGTGGTTGCTAGAGTGTGAGTTTTGAGATGTGTTTGGTTGCGCTGTTTTTGTTGTGTATGGGTGGGTTGCTGGAGTGTGGTTTTTAACAGTAATTTACCATAAACAGGTAGAATTGTTTATTTTAAAATGCAATCCTTAGAAATCACAACACCCATCCATATACCAAAAGGACAAAAAAGACACAACAACTTTCCATTGTAAAATATCAAATGTTTTAAGTTAAACACGAAGGCACATACTTTATACCTAAAATATCATTCTTACTGTGCATTGAAGGATGTGAAAGACAAAGAAAAGATATGTGTTGAAACCCAAGGCAATGTTCTATGTCATCTATCAATTTTTCATGCTGTCCTTCACTTCTTAGGATAACCACACATTCCTGGGATATCCAGTAATTACTATATTTCGCTAAATTACGTTTAATAATTATATTGACTAGTTATTGGAAAAATCCACTGCCTGTCTTTTTAAATACTGAACATTGACCTGCATAGTAAAAGCTAAAACATGGTTTCATATAGCATTCATATTGTATTATTTCTTTCAGTTGACCATTATTATATTCCTTTTTCAATCTACTAACCACTTTAAATTTCTACAAACCATGCTCTTAGTGAATGTACCCATGTCATTTATATCTTTAATTGTGCAGAAGCTGGGGAACAAATGGCCTTACAAGGAAACGTAAGTACTCTAGAATTGACAGATTATTTGGAATGTTAGATGTTAGATCTTTAGATATCTTTTTTATCTGGGTATACCATGCCAGGCATAATGAGCAATGGAATTTAAAAGATAAGTAGGCAAGATTTGCATCCTAAATAACAAATTATCTTAAGAGCTGTAAATAGCAGATTTCACATGTAAATGTAGCCACCGATCAATCTTTTGTATGATGACCTTGTGTGTTCTGGCTTGCTGGACTCAGGACATAAAGAATCTCAATGTCAAATGGTTCTTTGAGCTTTAGTTCACCTTTCAAAATCACTTGAATAAAATTATTAAAGTAGATGGTAAATTAAGTGAATGAGTTACAAGCAAAACCCACTATGACTTTGCCACTGGTTATCACTGCTTTATAAATAGCAAAAAGCGAATTTCGCAAAAAGGCGATAACGAAGGTGAAAAATGTAACAAACCTTTAGAAATATGCCCCAAATATAACCTCTAGTGCTAAAACAATATATGAGGCTAAGCAAAACCTAGAGGAAAGAGGACAGGGGCATTTGTTCATTAAGACCCTTGAGAGACAAAGTGCCCGATTCCTTGATCCACCTGACATCTCTTTAAAAAAGGGTCCGATCCCTATTAATTCCATCCCGTTCAAGTATTTGGTCTATAGCCTTTCATCACATACTGGCAAGAGAATGACCAGCAGACTTAAAGTGCTTGGCAACTGAAAGTTCACTATATTTACTGAAACATAATGGGGAAAGATATATTTTTCCTCAAATGCTTCCATGAACAGATTGGCAAAGGAGAGGCCCACATAAGACCCCTTCGTTGTACCTTATTGTTATGGAAATACTTCAGAAATCAGAAGTAATGACAACAAATCACTTAAAAATTCAATAGGTAGACCATTGTGACCAAATCGTCTTTATAGGCCTTAACACCCATAACACTATATAATGATTGTACAGTACATGTAAGTAAAACAGTACCTTCTAATGATCCACAGTTTGAACCCAAAGCCTTGGTATATGATTTCATCACTTTCACAACAGGCTGGAAATAAAAATCAATTAATTTGGAAATCGACCTATGTGATGCCAAAATGGGACATCCCGGGGGTGTCATTGGCACAATCTGTGATAAGAAATTTACCCACCTTTCAGACATCCAACAACTGCATACCCCATTACAAATGATATCAAGGAATTTTTTTAAAATCACAAGTAGGGTCTTTCGGTAACAGTTTATTAACATTCTTAGCTGATGTTTGGACCAAATTATATTGCCACGGATAACCTTTATATTTGTGGAAACTAAGATCAATATCAGACTTCACCATGATTTTAATGCTAACTATTAGCATAATGCATGTTGCTGGTCCTGAGGTGGAGGAGGTGTAAAACCTGCATGCTGGGGACATGACCTTGCAATAGCACCAAAGCAGCGTGTTCTGCAAATGCTCCTGCACGGATACGCCGGTACCTTCTTTTCTTGTGGAACTTGTCAATGGTCCTAGGACTTAACCTTAACCGATGTGGCTTTCTCATTGTACCATCTCGGGCATTACCACTAAACCAGCAATAGACAGTCTGATTCTGGATAATCAATATCAAAATAAGAGTTTTTCCCACTTTTTAAATGGATTAATTTAATTTTTGTATTTCATAACCTGATTCTATAGTCAATTACATAAGATAGAAAAACTTACATAGACCTGGGGCGGTATTTATAAAAGATTGATATTGGTATCTTCCAGAACTGATCCTTTTAAAAAACAGTATTTTCAGCTTACGATACTTTGGAAATTGTCTACCACTATGAAAATTAAATTTTTAAAGAATAGATAAATGCGATACATATTCCAATAGCTTTCTTGTTATTCTTGGTGTTGAATTGTATTAAATCCTCAAGTTTTGCATTTAGATGGATTTTTTAATTTATTAAAAGTCAACAATATCCACAATATCTTTCCACCTTGATAAAATAAAGCCAAACATCAAGGTTGGAATTCTATGTAATAAAAGATAAGCCTTCTTGTTGTAGTACTGTAGTGAAGTATAGCTTGTTGACCAGGACATAATATTTCTGGCTGAGTTAACAGGTTAGGTTATGTTCATTATTTCTCTATACTAGGTCAATAATTCCCTGTTACGTATTAGTTTAATTATTCTATACTGATTTTCTATCAGTTTTTCTGCACATTTTCTTTTTTTTCCCAGTTGGTTTAATAATTCTCCTGCTCCTGAACAAATAAAAAGATTACTTAAGATTAGCTCTGTGTTTCTTCTATGTATTTTTAGTCTCTTTTAGAATAGATTTTGGTCTTTAACATGATGTTAATTTTTAAATAGAGAATAATACTTCTTGTATTGAGAGTATAACATGTTTTCTCTTGTATAGCTTTACTTATTTAAAGGGTTACTTCACTCTCAAAGTGAACGTTGGCTTTTAAGCTTTAAGTGAAGAATGGGAGGTAAACTAACTATGTCTTACCTCCCTTTCTTCACTTAATGTACCAGGTTACACTGTCACCTCCTAATGTAGGGAGAGGGGAAGCAGCAAATGGACCTGCCTAGTACCTCACTGTGGAGACTTATTTATTGTATTGGGATATGGTTAATGGTTAATTCTTTCAAAACAATCCCATATAGCAGTAGAAGATTTAATTTGGTCTGAACTATAAAAATCCATTTTGTATAAATATTACACCTATTCGTGGTTCTAGGAATGCAGTGCTCACTATTTAGTAGAATCTTTCTGTTTTCCAGTGAACAGGCAGGGGGGAATTGTTATTGGGTAATGATGGATGGTGCTGGACACTAACAATGCACTACTGGCTCTGACGCTAAATAATAATAAATATATTAATAAAGCTTGTCGTAAGATGGGGTTTGCAGTGGCTGCGCAAGAAACTCAAAATACCTGGAAAGATTTTTAATGCCAGCTAATAGATGGCTTTTTGGGCACATAAAAGTTCTACCTGAAATCACAATGCAGCAGCAACTGCTATCGGCCTATTATATTAGAGATGTGATTCCCTCTCAAACCATCATTCTATACTGAGACATTTAAAGGGACTGTTAGCATTGGGAGTCGCAATGAGCAGCTTAACCCAACTGAGTAAAACATGCCACTCATGTGAAACTAGATAGGTGTCAAGAGAGGGTAACACAAGCTTGCTGGCCTAGGGGGAAAGGTATAAATCTGGCCCTGATAACCTATCACAGATTTCAGCGGTGGAGTGCTGTAGATAAGCTGGCTCATTTCTCCTGGTACATTAAGTGAAGAATGGTAGGTAAGCTAGTTTACCTCCCGTTCTTCACTTAAATTTAAAAGCCAACGTTCACTTTAAGAGGGAAATAACCATTTAAGGAACTCAAATTAAGACTGAGCCCTGTAGGTACAGAACAGAGCTGGAAAATAGACCAATTATAGATCAGAAAGTTATTGGCATGGTGATAGGAGGAGTGGATGTTTCATTAAGCTTTTGAAACTGAAGATTCTATATGTGATGTTCATTGATTCTTCTATTTGTCATTGAAAAATTAGTAGAATGGTCAAATATTTATATTTCAATGTAATCCTTCTTAACATCCACACACTATGCCACTTTGCCTTCAGTTATTTATTCCCTTTGAATACAAAATATGACTGGATTTTTAGCAACTTGCTTCCTGATCTGTTGTCAGCATTCATGGTGCCCACCGGGAAATTATCTTGGCTGTGCTAATGCTGATTTTAAGTTAATATGGAAATTCCAAGGCATTTGACCATCTGTGGTCAAAAAATGACTTTAGGGAAATTGACAGGAATTACTTTCATAAATTTTTTTACATAGTTTTGAAGCTATTTAGATTTTTATTTGTGATATGGTAGCAGCATCACCATATTCCCTGCACTTCCTGGTTCCTGCTCTGATAGCCATAGCCATGTGATAGCCCATCCCTGTGTTGGGAGGCATTAAAAAAGTTAAAATTTACACACCTTACACACTCGTTGCTGTGGGCTGTGCTGTTCTCCCTCTTCAGTACTCCTTCAGTTACTGTAACTCTATCTTTCTCTGTTCTTCATTCTTCTGCACTGAGCATGTGCCAACCCCAGATTAGAATGAGGAACTTTAGGCTTTAATAACATGTCCATCCGAAAGCGAATGGGCAAAAAATATTTTAGGGAATTTGCTGATAACTCAGAAAAGCACACATTCCATTCCTGCCTGTTTGTGCCAAACCAGTAAAACTATTACACAGTTTTAGTATATTGGTGTATTTTTTGGCATTTGTAATAGTAATTTTACTTACCTGGGAATATGACGGTTTTAGTATTTATATTAAACTACAAGAAATTGTTATTGTAAATTTAATTTGTGAGACAGACAATTACTTGCTTCCTATATCAAGTCTTATTAAAATACAGTTTAGACATTTATTTAGTTAAAGCATAAAGCAGTAAAAGAATTGCTTTCTACCAGACATACAGGTGTCTAGTATTCTTGACATATTGTTTGCCTTTATTTCACAATCTACTTGTTTCTTTGCTTACCATAGATAAAATTTAGACTTGGATTGAAATCTGAACATGAGATGTAGGGAATGTAAATCAAACAAGTTTTGTTAATATCTTTATAGGTCAGATTAAAGGAGAAGTAAATATGAGTACATGTTCATTAAGTGCTGCCCTGAGGACTTTTCCAGATCCAGCAATAAACTGATACATTATTCAGATGCAAGTGATTGGCAAATCCACCATTTCCTGCATCTTTATCTAATCTCCAATTATTCTAGCTAGATGCATTTCTTTATGTTTCTGGAGGCTAGCAAAGTCCGGAAGAATAGTCACTGGAGAGAATAATAAGGAAAAGAGGGCTTGATTCGTTTGTGGTTTACTTTATAATTTTACTCATATTTTATTATATTTACGAACACCCGGAGGGATAATTATATATAACGAGTAAGGGCTAGGCCACACTAATGTGTTTTTCACACAATTTCACTTGCAATTGCGCATGCGGTTTTTGGTTAGAATAGGAATCACGGGAACACAAAAATTCCTGCAATTTCCGGTGCGCATGCGATTGCACATTTCCGTTTTGCGTTCACCATTTCTTGTGCAATCGCATGCGTTTCCATAATAGAAAATAGCAAGATCTCATGCGCAAATGAACAACAACATGTCAGAATCGCACATGGAATCGCGTGTTTTAGCGCAAACACTGAGTGCTCGATTCTGGTGCGTTGCATAGTGGCCTCAGCATTAATGATCTTTAAAGAATAATTTTGCCATGTTTCAACTTAGAAAGGCATTTTACAAAGGTAATCCAGGGCTATTTGCTAGGCATTAGCAATTTAGGGAAACTGCGCTGAGAGGTTGGAGTGAACCATTCAAGGTAAAGACAAGGATCCTCATCAGCCACAGAGCAATGTTGTTACCTATCTAGTTCCCTGGAGCCCACATACTGTGCATACAGTATTATTATCTTGGCAGAGTTCATCTTTTTCTAACACATTGCAGTTCTACAAATTGTAAAGAACTCTTATAAATAAACTTTAGTTCACCTTTAATGCTGATATTTATTAACATACATTTCTAATTTCCCTCTATGTTGTGTACACACACTAAAATGCACAACATTATTATAAACACACTTAAGCAGTGTGCCAAGATGTCAAGTGCAAAACTCAATTCACAATACTTACCGTATATACAGTACTCGAGTATTAACCGAGGTACCCATTTTTACCTGAAAAAAATAGTTAAAATGATTGACTCGAGTATAAACCGAGGGTAGAAATTATGACCACTACTGCCTCTGTATGGAAATTCTGCTGTCCATTTAAAGGTCAACTAAAGCCTCAAAACAATACAAAATCAGAATGTAACAATATATAACATTCTCCTTCTTATTCTGTATTGTTTTGAGGCTTTAGTTGACCTTTAAATGGAAATCAGATTTCTCATACAGTAGTCCCATACAGTAATAGCTATACTGGATATGGCTATTACGAGACTAAAGCCTCATTCCTTTTCACTCCAAATGTTTGGAAACTACAACACCCAGCATGCATAATAGCTGGCAGTTGTAGTTTCCAAACATCTGCACCCTCCACCCTCCCCCCATTCAGTGTAAGTGGGTAACTTCTGTGGGCATTCTTCTCTTCTTTTGGTCCTTTGCCTATTTATCAGTAGCCCTGTGAACAGTACAACAACCCTGCTCTGATTGGCTCAGCAGCCATGGAAAGCTTTCAGCCTGAAAACCTCGGTTTCTACACGAGTATATACGGTATATAACACGTGAGTACAGGTAATCTTCCCTTCTGCCCAATATTCCCATGGGCAGTATTAGGCTAAATGCTGGGCACCCCTGGCATATCCTGATTGGAGAGGACAAGGCTGGAGGTAGCTCAGTATAATAAGATGCCTCCATTACAATTCAAGCCCATGCTATATCTGTGCTAGGTTTTAGCACCTCTATAGAAATTAGTCATATCTGAAAAGAACATGGTCCTCATCAACAAATATAAAAAAAAAAAAAAAAAAAAAACAGTTTCAATGCTGTGGATAATAAGCAGTTTAAAGGTTAATGCTTTAAACTTTTGAACTTTGCATTAACAAAAAATTATTTTTTTAATTTACATGTGATGGAATTTACTTAAATATCTACAAATGTATGGCTGAAATTTCTGTGCAGGTTTAAACTGAATGGTTCAGTCCTAAAATAAACACAATTCTTTCCCTTATTAAAAAGGTTGCATTTTTGGCATTGGATTTACAATATATTTAGAAAATTATACCTTCACTTTTGAACTGCTGTGTAATTATCAAGATCTAATTACATGACATGCTTCACTTTATAGGGTAATTACTTCTCCTGGGATGTATCAGGTGCTACACGAGCATTTCTCTGAAAAATAGGGAACATGTTTGTTGATAGGACAGTGTAGATGATATAGGGTGGTGGTAAGTAGATTGGCCTGGGCCCTTAAACTGACCCATAATGCTCAATGGTGCACGAACAGTCATTACGGACAAGTATCAGTAAGTGTATGGGTGCTCGGTCAGGCAGCGTTGATGATCCGACCCAGCGTTCATACACCTTTGTGGGTTGAGCCCTGTGATCAAATGTGTTTACAGACCTTTATGCTAACAACTCTCTTAACCTGAGTATACCTGATATGAAACAGTTAAAGGGCAACTGTGGTCTCAAAACAAGTTAGGTTTAAAATGAGCCAACAATCACATCTCTGTCTGGAGCCTGTGAGAAATTTCATTGGGGTGAATGTTCAAACTTCCTGCTTCCAGTAGGTTGAGTAACATCACCTGACCTCTGCCACGCCCATCCGTCCTGGGGGAGAAGCATGCTCAGTTATAAGACTTAATGCTGGGGAAAATATTGACAGTTGTGAAGGGAAGCCTATTAATGCAGGCAAAGGCTGGTCACATGATGACAAGATGATCACATGGCTTCAAACAGGAAGAGTTCAACCAGGAAGTTACATTGCTGAACCTTTCCAGCAATAACGTCTCACAAATTTTATTTTGAAGGTACGATGGAAAGCTTTTTATATAATTCTGACTAGTTTGGAAAAATTGATGACCACAGTTACCCTTTAATTAGAATTAAAAAATAATGCTTTATGCGATTTTTTATTTTGCACTATAAGTGGGGTTCCCCTGGTTCTCCGAAAACAATAAAAAATATTAAACTCACCAAGAAACCACAGGCATATTTGTTTTTAATGAATTCCCTTGGCAGGGGGTCTAAGGTAAAACCATCTGGAATGTTACACTTACTGGTGGTTCATATACTTATATTTCTATTTTGTTACACAGAGATAATACAAGAGATAATAAACCTCATCAATCATTGAACTATAAAGCTTTGTAAATATTAGGTAAAGCTGTGTTTATTTAAACCTTTGTAATCTTATCATTGGGGACCTTATTTGCACCTTTAATTTAAAACATCTGCACATCTTTGAATTACACAATAAAAACATATTAGAGAAAGCCAAATGCAACTTAGACAGATTTTACTGTGTTTACTAGATGTTATAAGCCTGACTTTGCATTTCATTGAATTTTAGGTAATATTATTAAACTCTTTTGGATAATTTGTGCAGGAACCCAAGAACAAGCTCTTACTCAGGCCTTGGTATTTAAATAAAATAAGGTTTGATGATAGTCTTGCTAGACAATTCTTCATATTTTCAATCCTCTAAATGTTTTCCTTTTTTAACTCTTGCTGACTTTTTTCACCTCATTACCATTGGTGATTTAAATTGTTCATATTAAGAAGTTTACAGAAGAGAATCTAAGGACCTGGCTTATAACATGCTCTCCAAAAATCACAACTGGCAGGTAAAAATTACGGACAGAAAGCCCAGAGGTCATGAGCTGATTTGCTCAATGGGACTTTACTTCAGTAATGACAATAATTAATGAACCCAACTCTAAAAAAACACATTTTTCTTACACACCCAGAGCTGTAGTTAGCATTTCTGCACATGAAGCATTGATTTGGCTCGACAGCTCATTCCTAAATAGCAATTTTTTTATCATTATTACTATGCAATTACTAATGTGATGTGAGTACTGATTCTCCTTAAGATTAGTTATCATTGCAATTAATGTACTGTTGTACTGATGACAGCTTTCCTTCAATAAATTATACAATTCTGGTCAGTCTTTCTTCTGGTAGTTCCAGGAAATTGGAACTGCACTTCCTGTCACACACCATATTTATAAACTCTGTATCACTTTTTAGCATTACCATGGGTTAGTTAATGTACGATCGCAGTGGTAAATGATCATTAAAGGCGCAGTATTGCTTAAAATTGATACCACGCCTGTATGAAAATGGCCCTATTTATGGTGTACATTGTATGTGTAAACAGAAAGGGAACACTTGTTTCCGAAACATTGTCATGGCTGCAATATGACAATAAAAAGTTAATATTAAGGCAGAACTATAGTTGTCCTTTAAAACCAAACAGAACGATCACACTTGTTTAGTACGGTTCATCAGAGGCATGTCCTGGGTGTACACGACTTACTTTATATAGTGGGCCCCACCCTCCAATCACTTTATTCATTACGTATGGATGTATTATATAGCCTTGGTCTAAACCAGTATGAAACAACATTATGTGACAAAGATGTAGAGTGAATAAAAATGATCCAAATGACCAGGGCCGGATTTCCCAGAATGCCACTTAACCATGGCCTAGGGCGTAAGGATCTATAAGGGTGGCATGTCTAAAGTCCTCCGTTTTTACTAAAGCATGAACTGCTTACTGCAGTAATAGCTGAGAGACAATGGTCCTTTTTTCCTGGAGACGCAATCATGGCAAATGTGGCTCCCAGTATTTAATAATGGATTTGCGCCTGAGCGCCACTTTAACTTCAGCCATTAGCTAGTCTTAATTAGCAGCTCTAAAGGTAGCGCAAACCCGTTATTAAATAAATTGCGCTGGTTGTGTGGGTGTCTCTCTTGCAAAACTCGTGCAAGTAGTGCAATGAAGAAGTTAAACTTAATGTTGCGCATTGGGAGCAAATGTGATTGTGCAAAAATATGCGGATCGCATGCGCTCCGATTAACGGATCACAGCGCACATATTGTGGCCACAACAATTGGCAAACACTAACGTGTGCTTTTTAACACGCGACTGGATGGAGTGTTAAAACGCTTTGGTGTGGCCTAGCCCTAAGTCAGGACTACCCTGCTAGCAGTTTAAACGTGGACCGGAACACAGACTGGATTAACAGTGTGTCGCTTCTATGTATATAATGCAATGATGTTTAACCCTTTCCCTGCCACAGATCGTATATTCACGATCTGTGCAGTGTATACTCAAACTGCCACAGATCGTGAATATACGATCTGTGGCTTCCCCCCTCCCAAAATTTTTTTTCCCCCTGCTAGGGGCCATCGGGGGGGCAGCATTCAACTGCCCCCCTAGCCCCCTCGATCCCCCCTCGGTTTGGTCTAAATCCGAGGGGGGGATCAGGAGATATCCCTACCTTTAGAGGCATCAGCTGGTCCCACGTGGAGAAGCAGAGGAGAGCCGTCTTCATTCCGGAAAGGGAGACCCCGGTGAAGCAGGAAGCTGAGTGATGTCACCGGGGTCTCCCTAAGAGAGGTAAGATGCTGCCCCTGGTGGTCCAGTGGAGGTACTGCAGCATGATCTATGGAGATCATGCTGCAGTCCCTAAGTATAGTACAAGCTGTCAAGCTGAAAGCTTTTACTATACATTTGTGAATGGAACTCAAAGTTCCATTCACAAATAGGATTTTTTCTAAGTCTTTGCTACTTAGCGAAGACTTAGAAAAAAAATGGGGACAGAGATCAAAATTTGGTGATCACTTCTGATCGCCAAATTATTGATCTTTGCCAATGAATGAAAAATCACTTCCTGGGAAATGATTTCCGGGAAGTGATTTTTCTGATCGGATTTCGAATTGGAAAACGGGCATTTATGCCCGTATTCCAAGTTCGGTATCATTCCCTAAGATGATCTGATGATCATCTTTGGGAATGATCCCCCCCAAAAAGGGGAAATGCACACAAAAAAATCTTAAAGTGATACACACACCTTTTTTTTTTTTTTACCCTAAAACTATAAATTAGCAAAAAACTTTGTCTTCTCCAAGCTTCCCAATGTCCCCGGTGATATCGGTAAAGTAAACGCGTATCATTTATTTGTTGGATTTCAAGGGAAACTAAGCCTATTTTAGTAGGAAATTTTGCAGAGGTACCAAAAAAAGACCGTATTGATTTTTTAGGATCAATAAAGTGTGCAAAAACTTGTGTGACTCTCCGTACTTACTGGTTTTCCACTAAAAGGGGGAGTGGGGATAGGGGTGGGGGAGTGGGTTGTGGCGTTTTTTAATTTTTTCTTGTAATTGCAATTGCGCATGGATCCCATTTGAGCTAGTTGGTGGCCCCGTCTCTGTTTGCACCCACCCTTATGGCATACCGTTTGCAAAGGTTACAACAAGTTCTGATTGGTGGGGGCAAAAAATGCCCATTTTAAATGATAAGAACATTTATTGAATCTCCTTGATAGTGTTTTTTCAGCAAAAAAAATGATAAATAGGTAAAACTCACCCAGGAGAATTTTTCTCTATTTTATTAATAAGACACATTTTTTAATATGCTTATTTTCAGCAAACTGCAGCTAATTATTCAAACCAGTTACATTAATATTGGGAACATACCAGTGTGTTGTAAGAAATAGTCATGTTAAAGGCGAGTAGATAGTAATGTGTTTGGCGAAATTGTGGTGAAACTGCCAAAAAGAACAAAAAAGGCAGAAAGGGTCAAAAAAGGAATATTTCACCTAATTATAAATAGTAACCAATAACAAAGAAAAGGGAAGGGGGAGAATAGTTTAAAAACACCGCTATAAAAACGTGTGGGTCCCATACACCGTCCAAACAATGGAAGATCAAAGTCAACCGATATAACAAATAATAAATCAATAGCAGGAAATAAAAAACAAATGCAAATTTCATTCCTGTATTATATAAATAAATTTGCATTTGGTTTATTTCCTGCTATTTGATATATATTTCTAATTATAAATAGCTTTAAAAAAAAAACAAACCACAAAAATAGGTTGAAATTACCCTCTCTGGTCTGGTAATGGGCGGACACTAGAAATTTGCCCACTAGTAAAAAGGATGTGTACTTATGGCTAATCCCCTGAATGTGTCTGTAACAGGATTAGTAAAAGACTTCTAGTGGATGGTAAACTGCTGAATGAGCTGCATATACGTAGCTCAGGACAGAGCACATACGAGAAACTTTACAAGCCAATGACCAGGGGCGTACCATGAGACAATGTGAAAAAAATGATCAATAAAAAAATGATCATGGGGTTGCCCCTGCATTAAACCAGAAGGTGGCACTTGTCCACTTATTTAATTTTTTTGCCCTCTTGAGCCTGTGCGTGTTGATGTGTGTGCGGCTTGGTGAGAGGAGCGCAAGTGTGTACGAACTGTAACAAGCCTTAGTATTGCCTAACAGCCAGAAATTGGAGAAGCAACATGGATGTGAAAAGCCCCATCATCATAGCTGCCTACTTTTCAATGTAGGGTTTTTTGTGTACCCGTCTGTGGGGCTGGTATGGAGGGCATCTTATATAACCAGTCTAGTGTGTGGGAGGAGGAATCTATATGTACCAGTTGTGTATGCTGGGCAGGAAGGCATCTATAGTACCAATCTGTGTGGGCTGGCATGGGAGCATCTTATGTGTACCAGCTGGGGCTTAGATGGGGGATATCTTATATGTTCAGTTTTTGTGGGGCGGCTGGAGGGCATATTAATGTTCAGTTTGTGTGTGATGGGCAGGAGGGCATATTATATGTACCAGTTTGTGTGTGCTGGGCAGGATGGATCTTACATGTACAGTCTGTGTGTGTGCTGGGCAGGAGGGCATCTTTGTACTAGTCTGTGTGGACCTGTGATGTGCTATATGGGCATGATTAAATGTTGGCAGGGAAAGAGGCGCTAGTCTGCCATGTACAGTCCCCCTTAAGTCCCTTAATGTTTTTAGACCCTAGAACGCCCTGAATGAGTCTGACTTTGTGTGACCCCCCCCCCCAAGATGAACTAAAACAGTGGCAGTGCACAGAGCGGACTACTGGTGTATCTGCCACCCAGGCCAATAGTTTCCAGTCCTCCATGGCTGGGCTTGCATCTTATATTTAAATGAAAATGGTGTGTTGGCCCTTGGCAATATTTTATTTACAACTGTGTGAGCAGGGGCATATTTTTATTTTTACATCTGTGCAAGAGCACTGGCAGATTAGAGTTTGTGTGTGCTGGGCATGAAGCATATATATTACCAGTCGTGTGTGGGCATAATTATATTACAAAGCTGTGTAGGCATTTTATTTTTTCACCAGCTAGTGTAAAGTAATGTGATATAGTAAGAATACTGTAGTGTTATATACAGTTTGATCACACTTGATGGGTTCAATTTGTTTGCACTTTTATGTTTCATAGTATTGAAGCTTCGACCAAAATATTTACCTAAATGACTTCCTTCTTGGAACTTGCCTCAATAACAGAAATGATAGAGACTACAGATTGCACTAGGTTGTCAACCAAAACATTCTGTAACTTTGCGGCATAGTAATTTTCAATTTTTCTTCACTAAAATGTTGGATATTGTAAAAGGATTTCAGTGTGACATACAATCTCATTTCGGAAGAACCACCGTGCCCGATCTTCTTTGTAACCGAATGCCTCACAATTGTAAGGTCGTCCGCAAACAAGATTTGGCTACTAGACGGTTCCTCCAAAATGATTTATGTACAGGATTGGGCTGTAGGTAAGTTGTATGTATGGCACGAAATGCGCCCACCTGTGAAGCCACGCCCACCCCATCTTGTGGCGGCACTCACGAATGCCCACATTATGGCTAGGTGACAAAACCCAGAGAAATTCTGCCAATGACTATTTGAGGGAGACTGGAAGAAAGCACATAGCCCAGATTTTACAAATATAAAAAAAGGGAGCACCGAAAGAATAGACAGACAAGACGCCGGGCCGCCACGAACGACAGATAAACTACGCAAACAGAACCCCGCCGAACCACAAGGTCCCAGCACGACGGGCAACAGAAGCCAAGCCGCGGCCGAAAACGACCAACAACCGCCGAGCGAGCGCGACCCCAGCGACACAATAGACAGATGTGAGGAACAAGGACGAGGAAGAAAGGAAACGCCCAGAACCGAATAAGAAGCCACGAAGATAAAACACAACAAGAAGAAAAGAGAAGACAGGAGTGAGGAAAGAGAGAACACATAAACAAGAAAGACAGAGGCGCAAAACAGAGAAAATCAAAGAAGAGCCCCCCCCCAATAAAAAAGAAACGACGAACTCCAAGCTACTAAGCTACTAAAGGGTATAGTCCAGGAAGACCTTCATACCAGTATGTATTGGTATTGTATTATTTGTTACAACTTTCTGGCAATAGATGCAGTGTCAAGTGCTAGACCTATAGTGTATTATATATATTATATATTTATTTCCTGTGCTTCTTTTAAAATGTATAATGAAGACACTGAATTACAAGAAAAACACAGTTGCATTTTTTCAATGAGCTCAAAATTTTCTAAAAATGAAAAACCTTCATAGCACTGGCTGACAGAGCAAGACTTTTGGATTTTTATTTCTTCTTACTTCCTGTACACTCAAAACAGCTTGATATTTTAAAAAAACAAAAAAAACAAAAACAACAACAACAACAACAACAAAAAACTAATACATTTACAATATTTCAAAAGTAAATCTCTTGGATGGTCCCCATTTCTTGATGTGATCAGATGTAAGGCCTGGCTCAATAAATTGATCTCCACGGGAAATTTGACATATACCAGGATTCTGAGCTCTCCTTTATGTGATTACTTTGAACATCTGCAATATGAGCAGTATTTCAGAAATGTCTTAAATACAGTCTTGGCAAAAATTTTGTCAGCAAAATTATCCTATAAATCTTTTACATTTACACAAAAGTGAATATATCATAAATTGTTTCTTTAAATTGCAATATTTATCCAAACCATCTAGCCAACTATCCAACCTGAAACGGACTTAAACTGAAAGACAGCACCATAAAAAGGAAGGTAATTCCCAAGAGACATACAGTACAGTAGCACGCGTCTTTTCAGCAGGAAAAAAAAACGATAAATATATTTAGCAAATGAGTATTAAAGGTGGCCACAACACATTTTTATAATGTCCCTTTGCCCCTTCTCCAGTGGTAATTCTCTGTATCTTTCTTAAACATTAAAAAATGTAACACAGAAAACCAAAAGCCACATAATAAATGCTGCCGCATGTCCCATGAGACAATATATGGGTTTGCCGTGACAAAGCTAGTGAATGATTTTGCTCTATTGACTAGTGATATATTATATATGATCCATTTATTTAGCACCATTTTCAATGTTATTAAAACAGTGGCAAACCTTACCCAACAACCCCAAAATGGCCTAAAATTAGCAGAATCATCAAATTAGGTTAAAACAGAAAGTTTCTATTTTAACTGCAATTTTACCATTTTTTAACCCACGTAATAACAAACAACACATTAAAATATATTAAAGAAGCAATTGTTTGTGTTCATTCTAGCATTGAGGGAACCTGAACTTTTGTCCCTAATGTATTTTACAGAGGATAAATTACTTTAAAACCATGTGTTGTGCTCTTCTTTATACATCTAATGTATTTATGGATATGTTATCTTAAAGGAATTTGGGAAGTGGTCTCTAAATAATAGAATTTAATGCACAAACAATTATTAATTGCATATTGACTATATCTCCATAAGGTTGCTGCTTCAAAGAGCCTGCCATAAACCTTGGATAACAAAAAGCAATTAGTTTGCCAAACTATTTTTTCTTTAAGCAACAACTAAATGGAGATATATCGGTAGCCAATATCCAATTACAATGTGGGTGCACTAGAATTCGTGGTGTTTATGGTATTCTATGTTGGTCCCTAGTTGCCCCAGAATATGGATGTACCAACAGCCCATTTTATATACAATATATTGTATGGTCTCTAAATAAGTAAAGGTTAAATAAAAGCCCTTTAATTGTACCTTTAAATGAACCCTGGATCACATCTCTAGGACAACATATTGCTTGAAAGATTTAGCGCACATAACTTCTTTCACTTTCTATTTTCTATTTTCACTAGTTGTAGGCACGTGATCACACTATGTCTGCATTAATAGGCCTCCTCTCAACGGTCAATTTTTTTTAAAGAGTAGTATACTGAAAACATGTATTTGACTCATCTTAATCTATATAAATACATGTACGTAGCACTTATATTGAGGTTTGTGGTTGCTGCATGCCTTTAATCCAGTAATTGTTTTGCTCAGGTCAGTATCCCCCCTCCCTTCTAACCGACTCCTCCTTTTCTCAGATACAAAAAATAGTTCACACAAGAGCCAAAAGTCAGTGCTAACAGTGATTTATTTTGGAAGGTTACAGCACGACATGTTTCAGACCAGTGTGGTCTTCTCGGGTGCAATTACAGGAATGCCATCTGAATACCCTTATATAACTTATATACTACACATGGTGACATCAGCTAGAGGTCACAAGCACAAACTAGAATTTTACAATAATATCATATAGACACTACTATACACAGAACAGTCTATCACAGAAATACCTCACCATGTAGTACTTTCTCATAGATTGTGGTAGTGCAGAGTAAGGGATTCTGTGCCCACCTTCACGTCCCCATTATGAAAGTATCTTTAAAAATTTAATCTGGCAAATAAGAGGACACATAGTACAATTAATAATTACAAGAAGCATTTGATACTAAATGCATCATTCAAACCAGTTGGCTCCATAGTATCTAGTCTATCAATCCATTTAAGTTCAGATTGCAGTGAACAATCTTGTCGGTCCCCTTCTCTTAGAGGGTATTAGGTACATGTTCAAGAACTTGCCATCTCAGCTTGCTGCATTATGCTTATTAATAAAGAAATGTTAACCTACTATCTATCTGCCACATAGACATTTAAGGTCATAGACTACAGACGTTGTGCATGTAAAGTGTCTGTAGCTGGTATCTTGGTTCCCCTAAGAGGATGTCTCCCAACATCACCTTTTATAAACAGAGTTACAATAGGAGCAGCTTATTTAGGGGTACTTAGAAACCTTGTTATAGTAGTGGTAGTTTCGCCCAGATCAGAAAAATACTCCTTCCTCTTTTATATGAAAATAAAGGGGGGTCATTAAATACTTTTCCATGCTTAGGGTCTTATGTAAAATAGACCATTCCTGAGTGCAATGTCCTTCACCTTTGGACTAATAGGACCAAATGTACTTACAACGGAGATCCTCTCTTTTTGTTACTTTCACCCTTTTATTTCACCAATAACTGTTCCTTCCAATTGGAGGACATTGGACCCTTGTTAGGGCCCCAAGTGCCGGGGAGGGGGTCCCAGTTCGAGCTGTGTGGGACCCCTTAAGCCTCAAAGTGCCCTTGTCAGGGCACCACAAGGTCCTTGTAAGAAACCAGGAGGGGACCCGGTTTCGAGTTGTGGGACCCCCAATGTCCGGCCGGGTTGTCGGCCGTTCGGCAATCCGCGAATTCAGGAATCTCCGGCGGTTCGGGGATTTTCGGAAGAGGCCATTCGAGTTTTGCCAAACGTTCAAAAATTCTCAAACGTTTGAGGATTAGTGAAAGTCTGCGCGACGTCCATGTTTTTATGCTGTTCCCGCGCATGGACGTGTTCACCAGACCATCTCCCAGGTCCCAGGGGCCTGTAAGGCAAGTTTACATTGCAATATTTCAGAAAGTTCATTCGAACTTACGAACTATTACCCCATTAACTTTAATGGGTCTGTTTTCTGACTTTCGAACTTTTTTAGAAGTTCGAAAGTTCGAAAAATGGCCGAACTTTTGAAAGTTCGTCCATCTCTAATTGGACAAAGGTTGTATACAGAACTTATCCTGCATACAATTAGTCTACTTGAAGGATTATTCAAGCGTTTATGGACCTTAAGATTTGTACAGACGTCCAATTTGGAACCAAGACAAACCTCCAACCACAACGCATTGAATGCCGTTGAACCTCAGCCATTCGTTGCACAAATGCGTTGTGATTGGGGGGGTGGCTCAGTGCACATATCGTACATGTGTACAAAACCTTAGGTAGCAAGTAAAGTACAGGTATCCTGGGGTGTTCTGTGCACAGAGATTGCTTTGTATGTTTAGCAATACGACCATTATCAAAAGCATATGACAGTTATTGTCAATTTCTTTCTTAATGACCCATGTGGGGTTATTATGCATAATTTTGAATGAACACTATAAAGTATTGCATAATACCCCACATGGGTCATTAAGAAAGAAATTGACAATACAGTGTTGTGTGTCATATCAAGCATGGAGGACTCTGCAGCCTCTGCTTTTATCCATGTATTTCCATTCTCTCTATTTAGTCTTCTCCCTTTTCCACCTTATTGCTTTCAGCACCCCTATGTCCATTTTTCTCCATTTCTCTGTATTTTATAATTTAAACAATTCTAACCTGATCCTTTCTTCACATCCTATTTTGCTCCCATTCCACCCTTTTTCATGGCAACAGAATTTCTTGAGGAATTAAAGCAATATTTGTAATGTGTGACAGCAATCTGAAAGGAGCTTACCGGTAGTTTTTTTAATGCTTTTTCTTACGAGAGTGTTTTTAGCAGTGGTTCAGTAAGTAAGTTTAAACATATCGGTAAGGGCTAGCCTCCACTATGTGCAAAGGTGCAAAGTGGATTGCATCCACTTTGCACATTTACATGGTATCGCGGTGTCCATGCCCCACTATATCTCTGATGCGCTATTGTGACAACACATTCAATCAAATTTTTTGCTGCGCATAAGTGTGTGTTCATTTAACTTAATTTAAATATAAATAGAAGCATGTGCTGATGCACAAAATCACGCATCTTACTTACCCTAAGAAGGAAAAATGTATCAAGCTTTAATTTGCGGCAGTGCCTACCTGGGAACAGGACTGTGATCTAATCTTTCTCTCAAATCCAGCAGACTAGAGCAAGGTTCTTGCTCTCTTATAACTTTTTATGTGCTGTTATTGCAAGTGAGAAAACGGCTCGGTGAAAAAGAACAGCAAACAGGAGCATAAGCATGGATTACCAGGGTGCTTAGTAGAGTGCCAAAGTCTTGCAGTCCCATGGATATGGTCCTAGTAGGCTCACACAGGGTTCCATCTCTGACAGTGCTTTACTTTACGACCATACAGTAGTGCCCCAGAGTGGGCGTTGCATGACCATATCTAATTTACAATGCTAAAAATAATAGCTTTGTCAAAAAATAACAAAGCACCCTTGACCCAGCGCCTGGGTTGATTCAGTTGCTCAGTAAAGATCTTTGACCCATCCAACAGCCAATCAGTAGAAATTACTGTTAGGAACATTCCAAGGATGTGGTGCATCCTGGAAGAAGAAGAACCGTTAGTACCTAAAATGTCAGCTCACTAATGTCAACAGCAAGGAAACAGCAAAGGGTGTTTCAACTGATTTTGATATTATATGGTAGTATCAACTGATTTTTCAAAATGGGAGAGAATATGTAGACTAACTAGTATGGATTACACAAACTAACAATTTAAAAAATACTGATAATTTCCACTGAACTGTCCCTTTAAAGCTCAGAAATCCTTCCACCCTGACACAGAAAACGGAATTTCAATGTAAACATGTTTAAAGGAATTGTACACTGAAAAAAATACTTTGCCTTATTTCAATCTATAAATGAATACATGTAAGAAGCACTCTAAAGGTGTTGTGTTTGCAGACTCCAATTCAGTACTTGTTTTTCTCAAGCTTAGTCCCTCATTCCCCCTGCCAGACTATCTGACTTTCGTAAGGGCAAGCATGCTCTAGTAATACCCATTAGATGAGGAATCATTGGGGAGGGAATTTCCCTCTATGCACTTCACCATCAACTGTAAAAATGTGTACAGTGATAGTGGGAAGAACATTTGTGTATGTTGTCTTACAAAAAGCAGAGCATATACCACTATTCCAACAGAGCAGAGGAACACAAGGCAGTACAATCAGGTGATTATCTTGTATATTTATGAGTAAGTCTAGGGATTGGAACCTGTGACTCATGGGCAGTGGGTTTTTAACATTTTTTGTGTTTGTACGATAGGCTACCAGATATAATACAAAGAATGCAGTTACATTTAGAATCTTATCTATTGCTAGTAACATAAAAAAAATGGGGTCTGTAAAGAAAATACTCATATGCATAGAGACAGTGATTACTGGGGTCAGGGGATGTAGTCAATAGGTGCACATGCTCACAAGCGATTTAAAGACTTCATGGGCAATGAGTTATACTGGCAACAATATTAAAGCCTTCTTAGTTACAGAATCTACTTATATGTACAAAAATGCAACTTACTGTGCTGGAGAAGAATCTTGCAATGTATAAGTGTTATGGGAAGAAAAGCTTTACGTTAGGATTTAAAAAAAAAATAGATTAGTTCTCCTTTAAGGTGTGTTAATGATAAATAATCTAAACCAGAAATTATTTCTTAATATAACTGAAAGCGTTTTACAGAGAGAGAGTACAATGTTTTACACAAAACAACATAATATTTAAAAAACCTTTGTATAAAGTAATTCATTTGAAACATTCTTATTTAAAGAACTTGCAAGCATCAGAGAGGGTTGTGTGGGAGCAACTGTGGACAATTAGGGAACTGAATGAAAAAACAGTCTGATAAATAAGAGACATGAGTGTCTTCAAGACACTCATTTTTTACGTATTTGTAAAAAAAAATGTAGTGTAGAACAAGCTGTGCATGTACAGACTATACAGAAGACAACGCTGACATTTATTGTCTGCAAAGACAGCTTGGCCCATCTTTTTGCTGTGATGAAGAGCTCTAATAATGCACTAAGAGAACAATTTTGGAGCTTTACTAAGGCGAAATCAGCTTTAAGAGCATAGGAACAAAACACTGTATGAATGGCTTCCGATGGAAACAGAGACTAATTGTGCCTCGCTAATGAATTTAGAATCCCCCCTCTCCCCCTAACAGCAATGAGTGCGGGCAAGGATTCAAAGCTCTAGGTATAGTTCAAAAAATGTGTGTTTGTCTGTTTCCTATGGGGCTATTTACTGTTACCCATCAGGGCATGTTGTCTATCAGTCAGGCATCTTAAATAATAATATTAATATGCATTCTTTTAGGAAGAATGCTAGTATCTCAGACTTTATATTGAAAATAAAGTGGAATTGTAAACAAAACTGAGCACCAATGGCAGAGGTGGGCGTGGGGTTCAGGAGAGCAAAGACACATGTGACATCTCTAAGAGACTAAACAGACATGTGACTTTGTTCCAATAATTTTCCAGGATTTTTATTCTTTCCAAAACGTTGTTTGACCTGATGTTTTGACCACATTCCCAGGTAACATTTTTTTGTAGAAACAAGAAAGTTATAGCATTTTTGTATAAAATTCTGAAATAACAATATTTTTTATAGTAAAAATCTTGGCTTTCTAATGCCTCCCCACCTTGTAATTTTTTGGTTTGGCAATATCTGTTGTTATTTCATAAAGATGGCGCGGGAGACAGAAAAATAATATGCACTGTTCTGTTGTCATAAATTGCTTAGGATATAATTAAAGGGACAAACAAGGGTAAAACATTCAACTTTTTTTTTACAAAATATGCACTATGGAAGGGTTCACAGTGGAAAAAAATATGTCACAGTTTTTCCTCTCTGCATGGACATTTTTCTTCCTGTGCTTACATCAGTTTCCTGTTGTATTTTGGTTCCCACCACAATCCAAGGAAAAAAATTGATACAATTAAAGCTGGCACTCCTAGTGAAAGATACCCGCAATATCACAAGCCACCCCAGCCACACAAGCCCCCACAGGACAAAGCTGGGTGGGGGTTGACCTCCAGTTTGGGTCTGCAATAAATAAAAAGGGTAAAAGATATTCCAATGTAACCATGCAAACAAATATGTAATTTCAATTGGGCATTCCCCCTGCCCTTCGCTGTTCCTCGATCGGGAAAAGAAACAGAAGGAGAGCACTGGAACAAAGGCAGGTTAGTAAGTTTACATGCGGAATTTAGGTAAATAGACCTAGTGAGGTCTAGGTAATGGGGCAGTACAAGTGCAATAAATGATTTTACTACAAAAAGTTGTGCGCCTGCAGGAGGAATGGGGGGAGGGAGGAGAGGAGGAACACATTGCACATGCAGAAACTTCTAGAGGAACAGATAGAGCAGAAAAGCAGTACACCAGGAAAAAGGCTTACTCTTCAGTTTTCTGGACTGTATTGTGTCCATACAAGGAGAACCATATGCACAGCAGAAGAGAAAGGTAAGGGTCATTTAACACTACACAAGTGTTGTCAGCTTGGGTATATTTCAGTTGGGCGTGTATAATGCATGTATAAAATGCGTAATTTGGTCTAGTTTAATATCCTGTCTGCTTATACTCTTACCAACAGACGTACCAGGCAGAAATAAATAAACAGGTGCCTCAGTTCCTGCTTATGAGCTAATAATTTCCATAAAAGTACAAAAAAGAAAGCGAAAGACCAAAGTTCAAAAGTAAGAAAATATTTTACTGTGATTCACATGACAACATTTTCCACACAAGTTTTGGAACTTTACCTGAGGAAGGTTATTTTCCTAATAACTGTAAAATTGTAGTTAACTTTAAAATATAAATATTTTTTTACAAGCTTTCTCCTGCCATCCTGTCTAAAAAAACTCCCTTCCTTTCTATGCCAGATAACCTAGACTAATTGCTAAAATGGTGCCTATTAGTGGGCATAAAATACCTACCTTACCTTAAAATTTTGCGGGTTCTAAAATGACACAGATAATGGTATTGGTCTTCTATCCATTTTAGGCGAGGAATGAAAAATGTTACAAGTAGTTGCATTTATAACTGTTAATGTCATTTTACAATAAAACAAAAACATCCTTCTCTTAAAAATTGTAACCTCTCATTAAATTCAAATCTATCACCTGCCCCTCCATAAGTGGAAAGGAAACAGGCAAGCGAAATTAGATTTTTTTTTAAAAAAATAATTCTGCATTTTCCCATTTTCTGTGCTTTCTAATCTACTTTTGTGTATTAGCAATTTGAAAAATACTTTCCCTGGCTAGTGAAAGTATTGACTACATATAAACATACAGGGTATTCAAATAAAGTTTCTATTGTTTAAATGGTGCTAATTTTGCCCCAACCAATCAGATGTTAGCTTAAAATGTTAAATAGATCTGATTGGTTGAGGCAAAATTAGCACCATTTTAAACGATAAGAACTTTTATTGAATCTCCCTTAAAACGGTGCTAATTTTGCCCCCACCAATCAGATGTTAGCTTTCAAATGTTACACAAGTTCTGATTGGTGGGGGCAAAATTAGCACCATTTTAAATGATAAGAACATTTATTGAATCTCCTTGATAGTGTTTTTTCAGCAAAAAATATGATAAATAGTATAAAACTCACCCAGGAGAATTTTCTCTATTTTCAAATTTCAAAACTTACTAACAGCTACAATCAAGAACGCTCCTAGTCTGTAGTTATAGCAACCCCAGCTCTTATTACACACTGTCTATAACTCACTCTGAGCATCACAGTACTGAATGAGCTGGTGTGCATCCTTGCATTCTAAAATGACAGCTCAGAGCGAAATGCAGTCTCATTGGGCAAAAATATATTAGTTACAAAAAATCAACAAAAAAATGGTCTTCCATGTTTAATTACTTGTGAAGGTTCTCATTCATCCAGGCCATGGTATATCTTGATTCAATTAGATCAAATGGACTTGAAGTTTAGTTCTTGAAGACGTTTCGCTAGTCATCCGACTGGGTTTCTCAATTCAGAATGACTGTACAAGAATCTGTGGCAATTATGTATGTATAATTATGACTAGTGAAACGTCTTCAAGAACTAAACTTCAAGTCAGTTGATCTAATTGAATACAAACAGATACATGTTAATTTACTTTGCAATATGAAAACAGCATCTTCTTGTCTCTCTTTAAAAAATAGATATTTTGTGCATTATATTCTCTTAATGGTGGTGCTCTGCTTTCAAATCACACTTGACACTCTGGATTCAATAATGGTAAAAATGTTTTACTAAAGGGCTGTCATTGAAAATTACCCAGCCAAGACCCTGGGGCCACCCGCAAGATTCTTCCGGTTCGGTTCTGGTCTTTTAAACAGAACACTCATATGTTTACTTCATACGCACAATCAGCTGTTTATAAACAGCCCCCCTGCAGTTGCTCCCTGGTAGTTACGCCCTGATAAGGTATAATGAGCATGGCAGGAAAGGCCCACGATGGACAAGAACCAAGTACAAATGAGTGTATAATAGAGGCCAGCATACAAAGAGAGATGCAAGTAAGTGGATTATATTGCAGATAATAAATATAGAAAACATAGCTATTTTAAGTTCTTCTTTAATAAAAATAAAATGAAATAAACACTGTCTCAAGACAAACGTTTGCTAATGCTTCGACAGAAGGCCACTCATAGTTTATGCAGAAATATTATAGGATCCCCTTTTAAATATGAAATGATCATTTGTGAAATTGTACACAGTAACACACAAATGTTTAATTATATATACAGTATGAAATTAAAAAGAAATGGTTAAAGGAGAACTAAACTTAATTTTTTTAATCCTAATGTAAAAGCTTTTCTCCAGAACCCCAAGAACACTATACATTGAAAAGTTCGTCTCTAGTAAGTTGCATTTAGTACTGTGTAAGTAGATTCTGTAACAAAGAAGGATTTCAATGTTGTTGCCAGTATAAACTCATAGCCATGTTGGTCAAAGAACCACGCCCTGACCCCAGGATTTAATCCCTATGTACTTTTAGCGAAAGTTAAAATTTCTAAATGTACCTGTATTTATTGTTGGGTTGCTGGTGGACTACCAGTAAATTCCATGTTTTTATGAACATACAGCCCAAGAAGTCACAAGTCAATCTTGGTTTACTTGAAACAATGCAACATAGTCTACTGCCAGGTTTATTGCTTTTTGTTTGTTTGTTCGATGTTTCTACAAAATATAAAGTTTCACATGTGTACAAACTTATGTATAGCAGCTATATTTTTTATTTACCAATCAGTGTGAATGCTGACAGTCTTCCAGTAGCAATACAAAATAGTCAACTGATTTTACTGACATTTACTCAAAAGGAACTGTATTTATTGCATCTGCAGTGGTGGCACACTGCTTAAGTGCTTGATTTGGAAACAAACAGACCATTGGGACAGTTCAATTACCAGAGGATCCTTTTTTGTTTCTAGAAAAAGATATACATTCTACATTGATAATATCCCCCTATTTGCCTTGCGGCATAGAGGTAGAAAGTTTCTTAATAGCAAGACACAGTATAGAAGGTTGCAGGTTCGAATCCTCAAACTTTAATTTTTTACTTGAAATTTATATAAGGGATAATGCGCCCCTTACAGTATAATATAAGTTAATTACGCCACTGAGGAGGTTCCTGACCGTGTGCTTTTATTACAGGGCAGGGAACTCCGAGGTGGCATAATGTCCTTATATTATAATGTGAAGGAGCGCATTATTTCTTTATAATACATAAGTTTTAGATTCTTCACCCCATTCACATTTTAAATTCTAGCCATGTCCCTATTCCACCTTAATTTAAACCCCAAGCTACCTTCTGTAACTTAAACCAGTAGAAAGGAAAATCCCAGCCCAGCATCTATGCGGTTAAACAAATCTTGTGGAGGAGAGAGACATTGGTTATGCAGTGACAGGATGCAGCTCCAGCAGGTTACCACTGGAGAAAAAATGCTGAGTCATTGTCCGGCATGAACACGGAAGGCGGAGTAGTGGGATATAAGAATATAAGAAATGAGTCACTTAGTGACATAGCTGAGTGATTTTTATAGGATATACACTGTGCTTCCAATATAAAAATATCACACTTATGTATTATATAGTGAATAATGTACCCCTACTGTAAATTATAAGTCACTAAGATGTTCCATGGCTTGAGCCTCGTGCTTTATACAGGGCATGGGACATCGAGGTGACTTATTCATTATAATCTACCCCTTTTAAATGCAGTTACCTTTTGACTGTATCAAAAGCCTTTGCAAAATCCAAGTAATACTACATCTACTGCTATGCCAAATTTCTACTCACTTCTCATGAAGCCAAGCATTAATTCTGTTTCTTACATCCATTCTAGCAAGAAATAAACTGCAAAGATTACTTTCTTTTTGTATGAAAAAGCAAAGGCTTTACCATTGTTAGGGACCAGAGCATGTATTGTGTTTAAACCAAAAACTGCATGTTCTGTGTCAGAGTAAGATAATCTTTGAGCTGCAACATAATGGTTGTCAGTTTCAGGAAGCAAAGCTGAAGCTTTCTGTGAGTGTACTGCATAACTTAGCTGGGTGTTCCCAGAGAAGGTGAATTATGAGAGCTAACCCCTAGTCCCCACAGGTTATTTTCCTAAATCACCCAGCATCCACAGCAAAAGGAGAGGTGAGACACAGCTTTTTGTATCTTCATTGAATGTGTTCTTTCTATTGGGGCCATGTTGTCTTGAGATGTAGTTCTCTATTAAAGCTGAATACTTAATTTTCTCTTACTAATTTATTTAGTAATTGCACACCATTAAAACTAAAGACATGAAGCTACCTAGGTAGATTTCCAGCATCATGTATTTTCCTTCCTAGGGAAACCTTCCAGAACCTTAATCATGCTGTGTATTAGCTCCGTTCTGAAATCAGGGCTGTCAGGAAGCCACGAATGATCTATTAGAGTAATAAGGTGCTTCATTTAAATTGGGAGCACGGTAGCTCGTCAAAGAATCTCCTCCATGTAAGAAGAGAAATACCTAGGGAGCCAATATACATTGAGCTTGTGAGAGATGTTTGAATGCTTAGTAAAGATACAAAATCAGTGAAGTGCAAACAACTACAAGAAACAAAGAAAAAAGAAAAAACACTCAATATTTTGTAAAAATCAACAAAAAATGAATTGCCGTTATATGTAGTCCATATATTTGTTGATGGTCCTGTGTTACATAGTATGGAACCAAGTCCATATGTGGACCAGGTATTTATAGGAGAAAATGTAGTTGTTCTAATATATATGTTCTACCTCTAGTCTATAAATGAACTTTTATCCATTTACAGATTCATGCCTTCCCTTGTTAGGAAAGTTGCCTATGCCCCACTTGGTGGTTTAGCTTGCCTTGTCTCTATCCACCTCGTCAAAGTCCACCCTTCAAATCCAGGACAGGGTCCAGATGGGGAAATTCCTGTGAAATTGAAAGTGAATATATGCACTTTAGTAGCAATGATCATTAGAGGGTGGTGCCAGGGACCTCAAAAATATCTGAGATGATGGTCCAGCACAGCTTAGGTAATGAAGGAGGATTCAATAAAAGTTCTTATCGTTTAAAATGGTGCTAATTTTGCCTCAACCAATCAGATCTATTTAACATTTGAAAGCTAACATCTGATTGGTTGGGGCAAAATTAGCACCATTTTAAACAATAAGAACTTTATTGAATAACCCTGTATGTTTATTAGTGTCAATACTTTCACTAAGCCAGGGAAAGTATTTTTCAAAATTGCTAATAACAAAAAAGTAGATTAGAAAGCCACCAGAAAATGGGGGAAAATGCAGAAATTATTTTTAAAAAAAATCTAAATTTCTGCTTGCTGTTTCCTTTCCACTTAATGGAGGGGCAGTGTGATAGATTTGAATTTAATGAGAGGTTGACAATTTTTAAGAGAAGGATTTGTTTGTTGTTTATTGTAAAATGACATTAACAGTTATAAATGCAAACTACAGGTTTAATTTTTCATTCCTGCCTAAAATGGATGAAGACCAATACCATTATCTGTGTCATTTTAGAACCAGCAAAATTTTAGGTAAGGTAAGGTAATTTTATGCCCATTAATAGGCACCATTTAGCATATAGTCTAGGTTATCTGGCATAGAAAGGATAAGGGAGTTTTTTAGACAGGATGGCAGGAAGAAAAGCTTTGTAGAAAAATATTTATATTTTAAAGTTAACTACAATTTTACAGTATAGGAAAAACCTTCCTCAGGTAAAGTTCCAAAACTGTGTGGAAAATGTTGTCATGTGAATCACAGTAAAATATTTTCTTACTTTTGAAAGTTTGTCTTCGTTTCTTTTTGTACTTAATGGAATTATTAGCTCATAAGGCAGGAACTGAGGCACCTGTTTATTATTTTGCCTGGGTACGTCTGTTGGTAAGAGTATAAAGACAAGGATATTAAACTAGACAAAATTAGCAATTTATACATGCATTATACATGCCCAACTGAAATATACCCAATGCTGACAACACTGTGTAGTGTTAAATGACCCTTACCTTTCTCTTCTGCTGAATATGGTTCTCCTGTATGGACACAATACAGTCCAGAAAACTGAAGAGTAAAGCCTTTTTCCTGGTGTACTGCTTTTTCTGCTCTATCTGTTCTCTAGAAGTTTTGGCATGTGCAATGTTGTTCTCTCCTCACTCCCTCCCCCATTCCTCCTGCAGGCGCAACACTTTTTGTAGTAAAATCATTTATTGCACTTGTACTGCCCCCTTACCTAGACCTCACTAGGTCTATTTACCTAAATTCCGCATTAAACTTACTAACCTGCCTTTGTTCCAGTGCTCTCCTTCTGTTTCTTTTCCCGACGAGGAAGCAGCAGCTGAGGGGCAGGGGGGAATCCCAATAATGAAATTACATATTTGTTTGCATGGTTACATTGGAATATCTTTTACCCTTTTTATTTATTGCAGACCCAAACTGGAGAGTCAAGCCCCCACCCAGCTTTGTCCTGTGGGGGCTGGTGTGGCTGGGTGGCTTGTGATATTGCGGGTATCTTTCACTAGGAAGTGCCAGCTTTAATTGTATCAATTTTTTCTTGGATTGTGGTGGGAAACCAAAATACAACAAGGAAACTGATGTAAGCACAGGAGAAAAATGTCCATGCAGGAGGAGAGGAAAAACCTGTGACATATTTTTTCCACTGTGAACCCTTCCATAGTGCATATTTTGTAAAAAAAAAGTTGAATGTTTTACCCTTGTGTCCCTTTAATTATATCCTAAAGCAATTTATGACAACGAACAGTGCATATTATTTTTCTGTCTCCCGCGCCATCTTTATGAAATAAAACAACAGTATTGCCAACCAAAAAAATTACAAGGTGGGGAGGCATTAGAAAAGCCAAGATTTTACTATAAAAAATTTGTTTTTTCAGAATTTATACAGAAAATGCTATAACTTCTTGTTTTACAAAAAAATGTTACCTGGGAATGTGGTCAAAACGAATCAGGTCAAACAACGTTTTGAAAGAATAAAAATACTGGAAAATTATTGGAACAAAGTCACATGTCTGGTTTAGTCTCTTAGAGATGTCACATGTGTCTTGCTCTCCTGAACCAACGCCCAACTCTGCCATTGGTGCTCAGTTCTTGTTTACAATTCCACTTTATTTTCAATATAAAGTCTGAGATACTAGCATTCTTTCCTAAAAGAATGCATATTAATATTATTATTTAAGATGCCTGACTGATAGACAACATGCCCTGATGGGTAAAAGTAAATAGCCCCATAGGAAGACAGCAAAACAACATTTTGTTGAACTAACTGAGCTTTGAATCCTTGCCCGCACTCATTGCTGTTAGGGGGAGAGGGGGGATTCTAAATTCATTAGCGAGGCACAATTAAGTCTCTGTTTCCATCTGAAGCCATTCATACAGTGTTTTGTTCCTATGCTTAAAGCTGATTTCGCCTTAGTAAAGCTGCCAAAATTGTTCTCTTAGTGCATTAATTAGAGTCTTCATCACAGCAAAAAAAGATGGGCCAAGCTGTCTTTGCAGACAATAAATGTCAGCGTTGTCTTCTGTATAGTCTGTACATGCACAGCTTGTTCTACACTACATTTTTTTTACAAATACGTAAAAAATGAGTGTCTTGAGAGAACTCAGGTCTCTTATTTATCAGACTGTTATTTCATTCAGTTCCCTAATTGTCCACAGTTGCTCCCACACAATCCCTCTCTGATGCTTGCAAGTTCTTTAAATAAGAATGTTTCAAATGAATTACTTTATAACAAAGGTTTTTTAAATATTATGTTGTTTATGTGTAAAAAACTTGTATTCTCTCTGTAAAACGCTTTCAGTAATATTAAGAAAATAATTTCGGGTTTAGATTATATCATTAACACACCTTAAAGGAGAACTAATCTATTTTTTTTTTAAATCCTAACGTGAAAGCTTTTCTTCCCATAACACTTATACATTGCAAGATTCTTCTCCAGCACAGTAAGTTGCATTTTTGTACATATAAGAAGTAGATTCTGTAACTAAGAAGGCTTTAATATTGTTGCCAGTATAACTCATTGCCCATGAAGTCTTTAAATAGCCTTGTGAGCATGTTGCACCTATTGACTACAATCCCCTGACCCCAGTATTCACTGTCCTATGCAGTAGAGTATTTTCTTACAGACCCCATTTTTTTTATGTTACTAGCAATAGATAAAGATTCTAAATGTAACTGCATTTTTGTATTATATCTGGTGCCTATCGTACAAACACAAAAAATGTTTAAACCCACTGCCCATGAGGTACAGGTTCCAATCCCTAGCATTACTCATAAAAATACAGATAATCACCTGATTGTACTGCCTTGTGTTCCTCTGCTCTGTTGGAATAGTGGTATAATGTTGCTTTTTGTAAGACAACTACACAAATTGTTCTTCCCACTATCACTGTACACATTTTTCAGTTGTATGTGAAGTGCATAGAGGGAAATTCCCTCCCCAATGATTCCTCATCTAATGGGTATTACTAAGCATGCTTGCCCTTACAGAAGTCAGATAGTCTGGCAGGGGGAAGGGGACTAAGCTTGAGAAAACAAGTACTGAATTGGAGTCATGCAGAACACAAACACTTTAGAGTGCTTCTTACATGTATTCATTTATAGATTGAAATAAGGCAAAGTATTTTTTTCAGTGTACAATTCCTTAAACAGTGTACATTGAAAATTCCTGTTCTGTGTCAGGGAGTGGAAGGATTTCTGAGCTTTAAAGGGACAGTTCAGTGGAAATTATCAGTATTTTTTAAATTGTTAGTTTGTGTAATCCATACTTAGTTATTCTACATATTCTCTCCATTTTGAAAAATCAGTTGATACTACCATATAATATCAAAATCAGTTGAAACATACCCTTTGCTGTTCCTGCTGTTGACATTAGTGAGCTGACATTTTAGGTACTAAAGGTTCTTCTTCTTCCCAGGATGCACCACATCCTTGGAATGTTCCTAACAGTAATTTCTACTGATTGGTTTGGATGGGTCAAAGATCTTTACTGAGCAACTGAATCAACCCAGGCGCTGGGTCAAGGGTGCTTTGTTATTTTTGACAAAGCTATTATTTTTAGCATTGTAAAATTAGAATTGGTCAGTGCAACGCCCACCTGGGGCACTACTGTATGGTCGTAAAGTAAAGCACTGTCAGAGATGGAACCCTGTGTGAGCCTACTAGGACCATATCCATGGGACTGCAAGACTTTGGCACTCTACTAAAGCACCCTGGTAATCCATGCTTATGCTCCTGTTTGCTGTTCTTTTTCACCGAGCCGTTTTCTCACTTGCAATACAGCACATAAAAAGTAATAAGAGAGCAAGAACCTTGCTCTAGTCTGCTGGATTTGAGAGAAGATTAGATCACAGTCTGTTCCCAGGGCACTGCCGCAAATAAAGCTTGATACATTTCCTTCTTAGGGTAAGTAAGATGCGTGATTTTGTGCATCAGCACATGCTTTATTTTATATTAAATTAGTTTAAATGACAACAGTTATGCGCAGCAAAAAATTGTTGAATGTGTTGTCACATAGCGCATCAGAGATATAGTGGGGCATGGACACCGCGATTCCATGTAAATGTGCAAAGTGGATGCAATCCACTTTGCACACTTTGCACATAGTGGAGGCTAGCCCTTACCGATATGTTTAAACTTACTACTGAACCACTGCTAAAAACACTCTCGTAAGAAAAAAGCATTAAAAAAACATACCGGTAAGCTCCTTTCAGATTGCTGTCACACATTACAATTGCTTTAAAATCCTCAAGAAATTCTGTTGCCATGAAAAAGGGTGGAATGGGAGCAAATAGGATGTGAAGAAAGGATCAGGTTAGAATTGTTTAAAAATAATATAAAACAGAGAAATGGAGAAAAATGGGACATAGGGGTGCTGAAAGCAATAAGGTGGAAAAGGGGAGAAGACTAAATAGAGAGAATGGAAATACATGGATAAAAGCAGAGGCTGCAGAGTCCTCCATGCTTGATATGACACACAACACTGTATTGTCAATTTCTTTCTATGACCCATGTGGGGTATTATGCAATACTTTATAGTGTTCATTCAAAATTATGCATATAACCCCACATGGGTCATTAAGAAAGAAATTGACAAATACTGTCATATGCTTTGATAATGGTCGTATTGCTAAACATAAAGCAATCTCTGTGCACAGAACACCCCAGGATACCTGTACTTTACTGCTACCTAAAGGTTTGTACACATGTACGATATGTGCACTGAGCACCCCCAATCACAAAGCATTTGTGCAAAGAATGTGAGGTTCAACGGCATTCAATGTTGTGGTTGTGTGGGGTTGTGTCTTGGTTCCAAATTGGACGTCTGTACAAATCTTAAGGTCCATAAACGCTTGAATAATCCTTCAAGTAGACTAATTGTATGCAGGATAAGTTCTGTATTACAACCTTTGTCCCATTAGAGATGGACGAACTTTCAAAAGTTCGCCCATTTTCGAACTTTCGAACTTCTAAAAAAGTTCGAAAGTCAGAAAACAGCCCATTAAAGTTAATGGGGTAAATAGTTCGTAAAGTTCGAATGAACTTTCTGAAATATTGCAATGTAACTTGCCTTACAGGCCCCTGGGACCTGGGAGATGGTCTGGTGAACACGTCCATGCGCGGGGAACAGCATAAAAACAGAGACGTCGCGCAGACTTTCACTAATCCTCAAACGTTTGAGAATTTTTGAAGTTGGCAAAACTCGAATGGCCTCTTCCGAAAATCCCCGAACGGCCGGAGATTCCTGAATTCGCGGATTGCGAACGGCCGACAACCCGGCCGGACATTTGGGGGTCCCACAACTCGAAACCGGGTCCCCTCCTGGGTTCTTACAAGGACCTTTGTGGCCCTGACAAGGGCACTTTGAGGCTTAAGGGGTCCCACAGCTCGACTGGGACCCCTCCCCGGCATTGTGGCCCTAACAAGGGTCCAATGTCCTCCGATTGGAAGGGAACAGTTATTGGGAAATAAAAGGGTGAAAGTACAAAAAGAGAGGATCTCCGTTGTAAGTACATTTGGTCCTATTAGTCCAAAGGTGAAGGACATTGCACTCAGGAATGGTCTATTTTACATAAAGACCCTAAGCATGGAAAAGTATTAAACCCCCCTTTATTTTCATAAAAAGAGGAAGGGGTATTTTCTGATCTGGGCGAAACTACCACTACTATAACAAGGTTTCTAAGTACCCCAATAAGCTGCTCCTATTGTAACTCTGTTATAAAAGGTGATGTTGGGAGACATCCTCTTAGGGGAACAAAGTACCAGCTACAGACTACTTTACATGCACAACGTCTGTAGTCTATGACCTAAATGTCTATGTGGCAAGATAGATAGATAGGTTAACATTTCTTTATTAATAAGCATAATGCAGCAAGCCTGAGATGGCAAGTTTGAACATGTACCTATACCTCTAGAGAAGGGGACCGACAAAGATTGTTCTGCAATCTGAACTTAAATGGATTGATAGACTAGATACTATGGAGCCAACTGGTTTGAATGATGCATTTAGTATCAAATGCTTCTTGTAATTAATTAATTGTACTAGTGTCCTCTATTTGCAGATAAATTTTTAAAGATACTGTTCATAATGGGACGTGAAGGTGGGCACGAATCCCTTACTCTGCAACACACAATCTATGAGAAGTACTACAATGGTGAGGTTTTCTGTGATAGACTGTTCTGTGTATAGTAGTGTCTATATGTATATTATATGTAAAATTCTAGTTTGTGCTTGTGACCTCTAGCTGATGTCACCATGTGTAGTATATAAGTTTATATAGGGTATTCAGATGGCATTCTGTAATTGCACCCGAGGAAAGACCACACTGGTCTGAAACATGTCGTGCGTACCTCCAAAATAAATCACTGTTAGCACTGACTTTTGGCTCTTGTGTGAAACTATTTTTTGTATCTGAGAAAAGGAGGAGTCGGTTAAGAGAGGGAGGGGGGATACTGAACCTGAGCAAAACAATTACTGGATTAAAGGCATGCAGCAACACACAAACCTCATAGTAAGTGCTACGTACATGTATTATTATATGATTAAGATGAGTCAAAACATGTTTCAGTATATACTCTTTAAAAAAATTGACCGTTGAGAGGAGGCCTATTAATGCAGACATAGTGTGATCACGTGCCTACAAACTAGTGAAAATAGAAAATAGAAAGTGAAAGAAGTTATGTCGCTAAATCTTTCAAGCAATATGTGTTACCTAGAGATGTGATCCAGGGTTCATTTTAAAGGTACAATTAAAGGGCTTTTATTTAACCTTTACTTATTAGAGACCATACAATATATTGTATAAAATAGGGCTGTTGTACATCCATATTCTGGGGCAACTAGGGACCAAAATAGAATACCATAAACACCAGAATTCTAGTGCACGCCACAATTGTAATGGATATTGGCTACCGATATATCTCCATTAGTTTGTTGCTTTAAAGAAAAAAATAGTTTGGCAAACTAATTGCTTTTTGTTATCCAAGGTTTATGGCAGGCTCTTTGAAGCAGCAACCTTATGGAGATATAGTCAATATGCAATTATAATTGTTTGTGCATTAAAATTCTATTATTTAGAGACCACTTCCCAAATTTCCTTTAAGATAACATATCCATAAATACATTAGATTGTATAAAGAAGAGCACAAACACATGGTATTTAAAGTAATTTCCTCGTAAAATACATTAGGGACAAAAGTTCAGGTCACCTCAATGCTTAGAATGAACACAAACAAATTGCTTCTTTAATATTTTTAATGTGTTGTTTGTTATTACGCTGGGTTAAAAATGGTAAAATTGCAGTTAAAATAGAAACTTTCTGTTTTTCCTAATTTGATGATTCTGCTAATTTAGGCCATTTGGGGTTGTTGGGTAAGGTTGCCACTGTTTTAACATTGAAAATGGTGCTAAATAAATGGATCATATATATATAATCACTAGTCAATAGAGCAAAATCATTCACTAGCTTTGTCACGGCAAAACCCAATTATATGTCTCATGGGACATGCGGCAGCAGTTTATTATGTGGCTTTGGTTTTCTGTGATTACATTTTTTACTGTTTAAGAAAGATACAGAGAATACCACTGGAGAAGGGGCAAAGGGACATTATAAAATGTTTTTGTGGCCACCTTTAATACTCATTGCTAATATATTTTATAGTTTTTTCCTGCTGAAAAGACGCGTGCTACTGTACTGTAGTCTTGGGAATTACCTTCCTTTTTATGGTGCTGTCTTTCAGTTTTTAGTCCGTTTCAGGTTGGATAGTTGGCTAGATGGTGGTAGATAATTGCAATTTAAAGAAACAATTTATGATATATTCACTTTTGTGTAAAGTTAAAAGATTTATAGGATTATTTGCTGACAAAAGTTTTGCCAAGACTGTATTAAGACATTTCTGAAATACTGCTCAATATTGCAGATGTTCAAAGTAATCACAACATAGAGAGCTCAGAATCCTGGTATTGTCAAATATTTCCCGTGGAGATCAATTTATTGAGCCAGGCCTTACATCTGATCACATCAAGAAATGGGGAGCCATCCAGAGAGATTTACTTTTGAAATATTGTAAATGTATTAGTTTTTTTGTTGTTGTTGTTGTTGTTGTGTTGTTTTTTTTTGTTTTTTTTAAATATCAAGCTGTTTGAGTGTACAGGAAGGTAAAGGAAGAAATAAAAATCCAAAAGTCTTGCTCTGTCAGCAAGTGCTATGAAGGTTTTTCATTTTTAGAAAATTTTGAGCTCATTGAAAAAAATGCAACGTGTTTTCTTGTAATTCAGTGTCTTCAATTATACATTTAAAAGAAGCACAGGAAATAAATAATATATATATATATATAATACACTATAGGTCTAGACTGAAACTGCATCTATTGCCAGAAAGTTGTAACAAATAATACAATACCAATACATACTGGTATGAAGGTCTTCTGGACTATACCCTTAGTCTTTTTTTATATTTTAAAATACTGGGCTATGGTGCTTTCTTTCCAGTCTCCCTCAAATTAAGTATTGGCAGGAATGTCTCTGGGGTTTTTGTCACCTGAGCCTATATGTGGCATTCGTAGAGTGCCGCCACCAAGATGGGGTGGGCGTGGCTTCACAGGTGGGCGCATTTCGTGCCATACATACAAACCTAGCAGCCCAATCCTGTACATAAAATACATTTTGGAGGAACCGTCTAGCAAATCTTGTTTGCGGACGACTTACAATTGTGAGGCATGTCGGTTACAAAGAAGATCGGGCAAGGTGGTTCTTCCGAAATTGATTGTATGTCACACTGAAATCCCTTTTAACAATATCCAACACATTTAGTGAAGAAAAATATGAAAAATTACATATGCAGCAAAGTATACAGAATGTTTGGTTGAGCAACCTAGTGCAATCTGTAGTCTCTATCATGTCTGTTATTTAGGCAAGTTCCAGAAGAGTCATTTAGGTAAATATTTTGGTCGAAAGCTTTCAATACTATGAAACATATAAAGTGCAAACAAATTAGAACCCATCAAGTGTGATAAAACGTATAACACTACAGTATTCTTACTATATCACATTACTTACACTAGCTGGTGAAAAAATAAAATGCCTACACAGGCTTGTAAATATAATTATGCCCACACAGACTGGTAAATAAGATGCTTTCATGCCCAGCACACACAAACTGGCTAATCTGTTCCAGTGCTCTTGCACAGATGTAAATATAAAATATGCCACTGCTCCACAGTTGTAAATATAAATATGCCAAGGGCCAACACACACAGTTGTAAATATAAGATGCCAAGCCCAGCCAGGGAGGACTGGAAACTATTGGCCTGGGTGGCAGATACAACCAAGTAGTCCGCTCTGTGCACTGCCACTGTTTAGTTCATCTTGGGGGGGGTCAAGCAAAAGTCAGCTCAGTCAGGGCGTTCTAGGGTCTAAAAACATTAAGGGCACTTAAGGGGGACTGTACATGGCAGACTAGCGCCTCTTTCTCTGCCACAATTTAATCATGCCCATTAGGCACATCACAGTCCACACAGACTAGTACATATAAGATGCCTCCTGCCCAGCACACACACAGACTGGTACATGTAAGATGCCATCCTGCCCAGCACACACAACTGGTACATATAAATGCCTCCTGCCCATACACACAAACTGGTACATAAATATGCCCTCCAGCACACACAAACGATACATATAAGATATCCATCTGCACCACTGTACACATAGATGCTCCCATGCCAGCACACAGATTGGTACATATAAGATGCCTCCTGCCCAGCATACACAACTGGTACATATAGATCCTCCTGCCCAGCACACTAGACTGTTCATATAAGATCCCTCCAACCCAGCCCACAGACGGGTACACAAAGAAACCCTACAATTGAAAAGTAGGCAGCTATGAGAGTGGGGCTGTTCACATCCATGGTGCTTCTCCAAGTTCTGGCTGTTAGGCAATCTAAGGCTTGGATTACAGTTCGTACACACTTGCGCTCTCTCACCAACGGCCGCACACACCTACACACGCACCGGCTCAGAGAGGGCAAAAAAATTAAATAAGTGGACAAGTGCCACCTTCTGGTTTAATGCAGGGGCACCCTATATTTTTTTTATGAGATTTTTTTCACATTGTCTCATGGTACGCCCCTGGTCATTGGCTGTAAAGTTTCTCGTATGTGCTCTGTCCTGAGCTACTTATGCAGCTTATTCAGCAGTTTACCCTCCACTAGAAGTCTTTTACTAATCCTGTACAGACACATTCAGGGGATTAGCCATAAGTACACATCCTTTTACTAGTGGGCAAATTTCTAGTGTCGCCCATTACCAGACCAGAGAGGTGAAATTTCAAAGCTATTTTTGTGGTTTGTTTTTTTTTTAAATATTTATAATTAGAAATAATATAATCAAATAGCAGGAAATAAAAACCAAATGCAAAATTTATTATAATAATACAGGAATGAAATTTTGCATTTGTTTTTATTTCTGCTATTTGATTATATTATTTGTTATTATCGGTTGACTTTGATCTTCCATTGTTTGGACTGTGTATGGGACCCACACAGTTTTTATAGCAGGTGTTTTTACTATTCTCCCCCCTTCCCTTTTTTTATGTTGTACTATTTATAATTAGGGAAATATTGCCTTTTTTGACCCTTTCTGCCTTTTGTTGCATTTTTGCAGTTTACCACAATTTTCGCCAAACATCATTATGCCTTTAACATGACTATTCTCTACACAACACTGGTATGTTCCCATATTAATGTAACTGGTTTGATATTAGCGCAGTTTGCTGGAAATAAGCAATATAAAAATGGTCTTTAATACTATCACTGTACACATTTTTACAGTTGATATGTGAAGTGCATAGAGGGAAATTCCCTCCCCAATGATTCCTCATCTAATGGGTATTTTAAGCATGCTTGCCCTTACAGAAAGTCAGATAGTCTGGCAGGGGAATGGGGGACTAAGCTTGAGAAAACAAGTACTGAATTGGAGTCATGCAGCAACCACACACCTTTAGAGTGCTTCTTACAGTATTCATTTATAGATTGAATAAGGCAAAGTATTTTTTTCAGTGTACAATTCCTTTTAACAGTTTTACATTGAAAATTCCTGTTCTGTGTCAGGGAGTGGAAGGAGGATTTCTGAGCTTTAAAGGGACAGTTCAGTGGAAATTATCAGTATTTTTTATTGTTAGTTTGTGTAATCCATACTTAGTTATTCTACATATTCTCTCCCATTTTGAAAAATCAGTTGATACTACCATATAATATCAAAATCAGTTGAAACATACCTTTGCTGTTTCCTGCTGTTGACATTAGTGAGCTGACATTTTAGGTACTAACGGTTCTTTTCTTCCCAGGATGCACCACATCCTTGGAATGTTCCTAACAGTAATTTCTACTGATTGGCTGTTGGATGGGTCAAAGATCTTTACTGAGCAACTGAATCAACCCAGGCGCTGGGTCAAGGGTGCTTTGTTATTTTTTGACAAAGCTATTATTTTTAGCATTGTAAAATTAGAATATGGTCAGTGCAACGCCCACCTGGGGCACTACTGTATGGTCGTAAAGTAAAGCACTGTCAGAGATGGAACCCTGGTGAGCCTACTAGGACCATATCCATGGGACTGCAAGACTTTGGCACTCTACTAAAGCACCTGGTAATCCATGCTATGCTCCTGTTTGCTGTTCTTTTTCACGAGCCGTTTTCTCACTTGCAATAACAGCACATAAAAAGTTAATAAGAGAGCAAGAACCTTGCTCTAGTCTGCTGGATTTGAGAGAAAGATTAGATCACAGTCCTGTTCCCAGGTGGACTGCGCGCAAATTAAAGCTTGATACATTTTTCCTTCTAGGGTAAGTAAGATGCGTGTGATGTTGTGCATCAGCACATGCTTCATTTTATATTTAAATTAAGTTAAATGACAACACGTTATGCGCAGCAAAAAATTTGATTGAATGTGTTGTCAACAATGAGCGCATCAGAGATATAGTGGGGCATGGACACCGCGATTACCATGTAAATGTGCAAAGGATGCAATCCACTTTGCACACTTTGCACATAGTGGAGGCTAGCCCTTACCGATATGTTTTAAACTTCCTGAACCACTGCTAAAAACCACTTCGTAAGAAAAAAGCATTAAAAAAACATACCGGTAAGTCCTTTCAGATTGCTGTCACACATTACAAATATTGCTTTAAAATCCTCAAGAAATTCTGTTGCCATGAAAAAGGGTGGAATGGATGGAGCAAAATGGATGTGAAGAAAGGATAGGTTAGAATTGTTTAAAAATTAATTAAAATACAGAGAAATGGAGAAAAATGGGACATAGGGGTGCTGAAAGCAATAAGGTGGAAAAGGGGAGAAGACTAAATAGAGAGAATGGAAATACATGGATAAAAGCAGAGGCTGCAGAGTCCTCCATGCTTGATATGACACACAACACTGTATTGTCAATTTCTTTCTTAATGACCCATGTGGGGTTATTATGCAATACTTTATAGTGTTCATTCAAAATTATTGCAAATAACCCCACAGGGTCATTAAGAAAGAAATTGACAATATACTGTCATATGCTTTTGATAATGGTCGTATTGCTAAACATACAAAAATTTTTGCACAGAACACCCCAGGATACCTGTACTTTACTTGCTACCTAAAGGTTTGTACACATGTACGATATGTGCACTGAGCCACCCCCCCAATCACAACGCATTTGTGCAACGAATGGCTGGGTTCAACGGCATTCAATGCGTTGTGGTTGGAGGTTGTGTCTTGGTTCCAAATTGGACGTCTGTACAAATATTAAGGTCCATAAACGCTTGAATAATCCTTCAAGTAGACTAATTGTATGCAGGATAAGTTCTGTATTACAACCTTTGTCCCAATTAGAGATGGACGAACTTTCAAAAGTTCGGCCCATTTTCGAACTTTCGAACTTCTAAAAAAGTTCGAAAGTCAGAAAACAGTCCCATTAAAGTAATGGGGGTAAATAGTTCGTAAAGTTCGAATGAACTTTCTGAAATATTGCAATGTAAACTTGCCTACAGGCCCCTGGGACTGGGAGATGGTCTGGTGAACACGTCCATGCGCGGGGAACAGCATAAAAACAGGACGTCGCGCAGACTTTCACTAATCCTCAAACGTTTGAGAATTTTTGAAACGTTTGGCAAACTCGAATGGCCTCTTCCGAAAATCCCGAACGGGGAGATTCCTGAATTGGGATTGTCGAACGGCCGACAACCCGGCGGACATTTGGGGGTCCCACAACTCGAAACCGGGTCCCCCTGGGTTCTACAAGGACTTTGTGGCCCTGACAAGGGGACTTTGAGGCTTAAGGGGTCCCACAGCTCGAACTGGGACCCCCTCCCCGGCACTTGTGGCCCTAACAAGGGTCAATGTCCTCCAGATTGGAAGGGAACAGTTATTGGGAAATAAAAGTGGGTGAAAGTACAAAAAAGAGAGGATTCCGTTGTAAGTACATTTGGTCCTATTAGTCCAAAGGTGAAGGACATTGCACTCGAGGAATGGTCTATTTACATAAAGACCCTAAGCATGGAAAAGTATTTAATGACCCCCCTTTATTTTCATATAAAAGAGGAAGGAGTATTTTCTGATCTGGGCGAAACTACCACTACTATAACAAGGTTTCAAGTACCCCTAAATAAGCTGCTCCTATGTAACTCTGTTATAAAAGGTGATGTTGGGAGACATCCTCTAGGGGAACCAAGATACCAGCTACAGACTACTTTACATGCACAACGTCTGTAGTCTATGACCTTAAAGTCTATGTGGCAAGATAGATAGATAGGTTAACATTTCTTTATTAATAAGCATAATGCAGCAAGCCTGAGATGGCAAGTTCTTGAACATGTACTATACCTCTAAGAGAAGGGGACCGACAAAGATTGTTACTGCAATCTGAACTTAAATGGATTGATAGACTAGATACTATGGAGCCAACTGGTTTGAATGATGCATTTAGTATCAAATGCTTCTTGTAATTAATTAATTGTACTATGTGTCCTCTTATTGCAGATTAAATTTTTAAAGATACTGTTCATAATGGGACGTGAAGGTGGGCACAGAATCCCTTACTCTGCACTACCACAATCTATGAGAAAGTACTACAATGGTGAGGGTATTTCTGTGATAGACTGTTCTGTGTATAGAGTGTCTATATGTATATTATATGTAAAATTCTGTTTGTGCTTGTGACCTCTAGCTGATGTCACCAGTGTGTAGATATAAGTTATATAAGGGTATTCAGATGGCATTCCTGTAATTGCACCCGAGGAAAGACCACACTGGTCTGAAAAATGTCGTGCTGTACCTCCAAAATAAATCACTGTTAGCACTGACTTTGGCTCTTGTGTGAAACATTTTTTGTATCTGAGAAAAGGAGGAGTCGGTTAAGAGAGGGAGGGGGGATACTGAACCTGAGCAAACAATTACTGGATTAAAGGCATGCAGCAAACACACAAACCTCATAGTAAGTGCTACGTACATGTATATTTATAGATTAAGATGAGTCAAATACATGTTTTCAGTATAATCTCTTTAAAAAAAATTGACCGTTGGAGAGGAGGCCTATTAATGCGAACATAGTGTGATCACGTGCCTACAAACTAGTGAAAATAGAAATAGAAAGTGAAAGAAGTTATGTGCTAAATCTTTCAACAAGCAATATGTTGTACCTAGAGATGTGATCCAGGGTTCATTTTAAGGTACAATTAAGGGCTTTTATTTAACTTTACTTATTTAGAGACCATACAATATATGTATATAAAATAGGGCTGTGTAATCCATATTCTGGGGCAACTAGGGACCAAACTAGAATACCATAAACAACCAGAATTCTAGGGCACGCACAATTGTATATGGATATTGGCTACCGATATATCTCCATTAGTTTGTTGCTTTAAAGAAAAAATAGTTTGGCAAACTAATTGCTTTTTGTTATCCAGGTTTATGGCAGGCTCTTTGAAGCAGCAACCTTATGGAGATATAGTCAATATGCAATTATAATTGTTTGTGCATTAAAATCTTCTATTATTTAGAGACCACTTCCCAAATTTCCTTTAAGATAACATACATCCATAAATACATTAGATTGTATAAAGAAGAGCACAAACACATGGTATTTAAAGTAATTATTCCTCTGTAAAATACATTAGGGACAAAAGTTCAGGTTCACCTCAATGCTTAGAATGAACACAAACAAATTGCTTCTTTAATATTTTAATGTGTTGTTTGTTATTACGCTGGGTTAAAAATGGTAAAATTGCAGTTAAAATAGAAACTTTCTGTTACCTATTTGATGATTGCTAATTTTAGGCCATTTTGGGGTTGTGGGTAAGGTTTGCCACGTTTTAACATTGAAAATGGTGCTAAATAAATGGATCATATATAATATATCACTAGTCAATAGAGCAAAATCATTCACTGCTTTGTCACGGCAAAACCCAATTATATGTCTCATGGGACATGCAGGCAGCAGTTTATTATGTGGCTTTTGGTTTTCTGTGATTACATTTTTTACTGTTTAAGAAAGATACAGAGAATTACCACTGGAGAAGGGGCAAAGGGACATTATAAAATGTTATTTGTGGCACCTTTAATACTCATTGCTAAATAATTTATAGTTTTTTCCTGCTGAAAAGACGCGTGCTACTGTACTGTATGTCTCTTGGGAATTACCTTCCTTTTTATGGTGCTGTTTTCAGTTTAAGTCCGTTTCAGGTTGGTAGTTGGCTAGATGGTTGGATAGATAATTGCAATTTAAAGAAACAATTTATGATATATTCATTTTGTGTAAATGTAAAAGATTTATAGGATTAATTTTGCTGACAAATGTTTTGCCAAGACTGTATTTAAGACATTTCTGAAATACTGCTCAATATTGCAGATGTTCAAAGTAATCACAACATAGAGAGCTCAGATCTGGTATATGTCAAATATTTCCGTGGAGATCAATTTATTGAGCCAGGCCTTACATCTGATCACATCAAGAAATGGGGAGCCATCCAGAGGATACTTTTGAAATATTGTAAATGTATTAGTTTTTTGTTTTTTGTTGTTGTTGTTGTTGTTTGTTTTTTTGTTTTTTTTAAATATCAAGCGTGTTTGAGTGTACAGGAAGGTAAAGGAAGAAATAAAAATCCAAAAGTCTTGCTCTGAGCCAGTGCTATGAAGGTTTTTCATTTTTAGAAAATTTTGAGCTCATTGAAAAAATGCAACTGTGTTTTCTTGTAATTCAGTGTCTTCAATTATACATTTAAAAGAAGCACAGGAAATAAATAATATATATATATTAATACACTATAGGTCTAGCACTTGACACTGCATCTATTGCCAGAAAGTTGTAACAAATAATACAATACCAATACATACTGGTATGAAGGTCTCGGACTATACCTTAGTCCTTTTTTTATATTTGTTAAAATTACGGGCTATGGGCTTTCTTCCAGATCCACATTCCCTTCGGCAAAGAAAAGTGTTAACAAAGAGTTAAGTTTGATCAGCCTGAGCTCCCTAATTTCTATTGTGAGGCGATTGTTACTGTAGGTAAAAAAAGAATGTTTCTATGCAGTCACCCAAGATGGGAAGTAGGGACTAGCTAAGGTAATCGTTTGAAAATAGTTGACATCATCCGTGGGCGCATTTTAGTTTGCCCATAGAGCATAATTTAACAGTAGAAAAGAGACAATCAGGATTTGTAAGACACTAAACATACATTTTGGGGAAACCGTCTAGCCAAAATCTTGTTTCCAGTACATAGTGCTTTTGTTATCCAGGTATCTTTTCCGATTATTCCATACATGAAGTAAGTATCAATGGTGAGGCAGGCGGTTACCCAAAGAATTCAGAAGAATCGGCAAGAACGGGGCATTGTCTTACCGCGACTTTGTTTAATACTTTTATTTTATGTTCTCTGTGTTGTATTCCGCGTCCGATCACTAGTTGCATGGGGGGTGTACACAATCATGTTATAGAATCACACTTTTTAATAACAGTATCCTATGGATAAGCCTTAAACACTAGTTAGTATGAAAGTGAAGAGAAAACTTAGAGAGATATATTGCTGGATTATAATATATATATTAAACCACTTATAAGCAGCGCAATCACAGTATACATGGGATGGTTTTCTGGCATGTTTGAGTCAAACACTACGATGCTATAATCTGTCCAGGTCTTCAATCAGGTTGTTATATATGAATGGCAAGTTCAAAGTAAGATGTCCAATTATAGGTAAAATAATTTTGGTCGAAAAGCTTTCACTACTATTGAACATTATAAAGTGCAAAATGCGAAATTTAGGCAGACCCAACATATCCAAAAGTGTGGAACAGCAAACTGATATAAACCCACTTGAACAGTATTCTTCTCCACCCAATTTTAGTAGTCACATTATTACTGTGACACTAGCTGGGTGAACAATAAAGTAAAAATTGTCCTACAACAAGCGAGTTTACGTGGAAATTAATTATGCCCCACATCAGATTGTGGATAAATATAATAAGATGCTTTCATGGCTACAGCACACACATACGTGCATAAATCTGCTTTCCACTTGTTGCTTTGCACAGATAGTAAATATAAAAAAGCAGCCCCACTGCTATTCACCAAACCTATTATGGGAAAGTAGTAAAATAAAGCTAGTAACAAGGCCATACACACACAGTAGTGGTGAAAAATTTCAATAAATATGACTGTGACCTTAATGCCCGAAAGCCAGTAGGAGGACTGTGGAGGGAAAATGACTATTGGCCATGTGTTCCACGGATGGTTGGGGCAGATTTACATAGAACCTACAGAAAGTAGTCCGTTCTGTGCACTGCCAACTGTTTAGCTTCATCTTCGGTTGGTTATGGGGGGGGGTCACAGCAAAGATGTCATTCGACTCAGTCAGGGGCGTCGTTTCTTAGGAGTCTAAAAACATTAATTGGGCAACATTAAGGGCACTTAAGGGGGACTGTACATGGCAGACATAGCGCCTCTTTCTCTGCCAACAATTTAATCATGCCCATTAGGCACATCACAGTCCACACAGACTAGTACATATAAGATGCCCTCCTGCCCAGCACACACACAGACTGGTACATGTAAGATGCCATCCTGCCCAGCACACACAAACTGGTACATATAATATGCCCTCCTGCCCATCACACACAAACTGGTACATATAATATGCCCTCCAGCCCCGCACACACAAACTGATACATATAAGATATCCCCCATCTATAGCCCACACAGACTGGTACACATAAGATGCTCCCATGCCCAGCCCACACAGATTGGTACATATAAGATGCCTTCCTGCCCAGCATACACAAACTGGTACATATAAGATTCCCTCCTGCCCAGCACACATAGACTGGTTCATATAAGATGCCCTCCATACCCAGCCCACACAGACGGGTACACAAAGAAACCCTACAATTGAAAAGTAGGCAGCTATGATGAGTGGGGCTGTTCACATCCATGGTGCTTCTCCAAGTTCTGGCTGTTAGGCAATACTAAGGCTTGGATTACAGTTCGTACACACTTGCGCTCTCTCACCAACGGCCGCACACACCTACACACGCACAGGCTCAGAGAGGGCAAAAAAATTAAATAAGTGGACAAGTGCCTATTGTGTACTATTTATAATTAAGTGAAATATTGCCTTTTTTGACCCTTTTCTGCCTTTTGTTGCATTTTTTGCAGTTTCACCACAATTTTCGCCAAACATCATTACTGCCTTTAACATGACTATTTCTTACACAACACTGGTATGTTCCCATATTAATGTAACTGGTTTGATAATTAGCTGCAGTTTGCTGAAAATAAGCAATATTAAAAAATGTGTCTTATTAATAAAATAGAGAAAATTCTCCTGGGTGAGTTTTATACTATTTATCATATTTTTTGCTGAAAAAACACTATCAAGGAGATTCACATTTTATGATAAGAACATTTATTGAATCTCCTTGATAGTGTTTTTTCAGCAAAAAATATGATAATAGTTAAAACTCACCCAGGAGATTTTCTCTATTTTATTAATAAGACACATTTTTTAATATTGCTTATTTTCAGCAAACTGCAGCTAATTATCAAACCAGTTACATTAATATGGGAACATACCAGTGTGGTGTAAGAAATAGTCATGTAAAGGCAGTAATGATGTTTGGCGAAAATTGTGGTAAACTGCACAAAAATGCAACAAAGGCAGAAAAGGGTCAAAAAAGGCAATATTTCACTTAATTATAAATGACACAATAAAAGAAAAGGGAAGGGGGAGATGGAGAATAGTAAAAACACCTGCTATAAAAACTGTGTGGGTCCCATACACAGTCCAAACAATGGAAGATCAAAGTCAACCGATAATAACAAATAATATAATCAAATAGCAGGAAATAAAAACAAATGCAAAATTCATTCCTGTATATTATATAAATTTTGCATTTGGTTTTATTTCCTGCTATTTGATTATATTATCTAATTATAAATAGCTTTAAAAAAAAAAAAAAACCACAAAAATAGCTTTGAAATTTCACCCTCTCTGGTCTGGTAATGGGCGACACTAGAAATTTCGCCCACTAGTAAAAAGGATGTGTACTATGGCTAATCCCCGTAATGTGTCTGTAACAGGATTAGTAAAAGACTTCTAGTGGATGGTGAAACTGCTGAATGAAGCTGCATAAGTAGCTCAGGACAGAGCACATACGAGAAACTTACAGCCAATGACCAGGGGCGTACCATGAGACAATGTGAAAAAAATGCTCATAAAAAAATGATCATGGGTGCCCCTGCATTAAACAGACAGGTGGCACTTGTCACTTATTTAATTTTTTGCCCTCTCTGAGCCTGTGCGTGTGTAGTGTGTGCTGGCCGTTGGTGAGAGAGCGCAAGTGTGTACGAACTGTAATCCAAGCCTTAGATTGCCTAACAGCCAGAAACTTGGAGAAGCACCATGGATGTGAACAGCCCCACTCATCATAGCTGCCTACTTTTCAATTGTAGGGTTTCTTTGTGTACCCGTCGTCTGTGGGGGGGTTATGGAGGGCATCTTATATGAACCAGTCTATGTGTGTGTGCTGGGCTGGAGGGCATATTTATGTACCAGTTTGTGTGTGATGGGCAGGAGGGCATATTATATGTACCAGTTGTGTGTGCTGGGCTGGCAGGATGGCATCTACATGTACCAGTCTGTGTGTGTGCTGGGCAGGAGGGCATCTTATATGTACTAGTCTGTGTGGACTGTGATGTGCCTAATGGGCATGATAAATGTTGGCAGAGAAAGAGGCGCTAGTCTGCCATGTACAGTCCCCCTTAAGTGCCCTTAATGTTTTTAGACCCTAGAAACGCCCCTGACTGAGTCTGACTTTTGCTGTGACCCCCCCCAAGATGAACTAAACAGTGGCAGTGCACAGAGCGGACTACTTGGTTGTATCTGCCACCCAGGCCAAAGTTTCCAGCCCTCCCGGCTGGGCTGGCATCTTATATTTACAACTGTGTGTGTTGGCCCTTGGCATATTTATATTTACAACTGTGTGAGCAGTGGCATATTTTATATTTACATCTGTGCAAGAGCAGGACAGATTAGCCAGTTGTGTGGTGCTGGGCATGAAAGCATCTATATTTACCAGTCTGTGTGGGCATAATTATATTTACAAGCCTGTGTAGGCATTTTATTTTTTCAACAGCTAGTGTAAAGTAATGTGATATAGTAAGAATACTGTAGTGTTATACGGTTTGATCACACTTGATGGGTTCTAATTTGTTTGCACTTATATGTTTCATAGTATTGAAAGCTTTCGACCAAAATATTACCTAAATGACTTTCTTGAACTTGCCTAAATAACAGACATGATAGAGACTACAGATTGCACTAGGTTGCTCAACCAAACATTCTGTATACTTTGCTGCATATGTAATTTTTCATATTTTTCTTCACTAAATGTGTTGGTATTGTTAAAAGGGATTTCAGTGTGACATACAATCAATTCGGAAGAAACCACTTGCCCGATCTTCTTTGTAACCGACATGCCCACAATTGTAAGTCGTCCGCAAACAAGATTTGGCTAGACGGTTCCTCAAAATGTATTTATGTCAAGGATTGGGGCTGCTAGGTAAGTTGATGTATGGCACGAAATGCGCCCACCTGTGAAGCCACGCCCACCCCATCTTGGTGGCGGACTCTACGAATGCCACATATAGGCTCAGGTGACAAAAACCCCAGAGACATTCTGCCAATTACTTAATTTGAGGGAGGACTGGAAAGAAAGCACCATAGCCCAGTATTTTACAAAATATAAAAAAAGGACTAAAGGGTATAGTCCAGAAGACCTTCATACCAGTATGTATTGGTATTGTATTATTTGTTACAACTTTCTGGCAATATGCAGTGTCAAGTGCTAGACCTATAGTGTATTATATATATATATATATTTATTTCCTGTGCTTCTTTTAAATGTTATATTGAGACACTGAATTACAAGAAAACACAGTTGCATTTTTTCAATGAGCTCAAAATTTTCTAAAAATGAAAAACCTTCATAGCACTTGGCTGACAGAGCAAGACTTTTGGATTTTTATTTCTTCCTTTACTTCCTGTACACTCAAACAGCTTGATATTTAAAAAAAACAAAAAAAAACAAACAACAACAACAACAACAACAAAAAAACTAATACATTTACAATATTTCAAAAGTAAATCTCTCTGGATGGCTCCCCATTTCTTGATTGATCCGATGTAAGGCCTGCTCAATAAATTGATCTCCACGGGAAATATTTGACATATACCAGGATTTGAGCTCTCTTATGTGATTACTTTGAACATCTGCAATATGAGCAGTATTTCAGAAATGTCTTAAATACAGTCTTGGCAAACATTTGTCAGCAAAATTAATCCTATAAATCTTTTACATTTACACAAAAGTGAATATATCATAAATGTTTCTTTAAATTGCAATATCTATCCAACCATCAACCCAACTATCCAACCTGAAACGGACTTAAACTGAAAGACAGCACCATAAAAAGGAAGGTAATTCCAAGAGACATACAGTACAGTAGCACGCGTCTTTCAGCAGGAAAAAACGATAAATATATTTAGCAAAGAGTATTAAAGGTGGCCACAATAACATTTTATAAGTCCTTTGCCCCTTCTCCAGTGGTAATTCTCTGTATCTTTCTTAAACAGTAAAAATGTAATCACAGAAAACCAAAAGCCACATAATAAACTGCTGCCTGCATGTCCCATGAGACATATAATTGGGTTTGCCGTGACAAAGCTAGTGAATGATTTTGCTCTATTGACTAGTGATATATTATATATGATCCATTTATTTAGCACCATTTTCAATGTTAAAACAGTGGCAAACCTTACCCAACAACCCCAAAATGGCCTAAAATTAGCAGAATCATCAAATTAGGTTAAACAGAAAGTTTCTATTTTAACTGCAATTTTACCATTTTAACCAGTAATAAAACAAAACAACACATTAAAATATATAAAGAAGCAATTTGTTTGTGTTCATTCTAAGCATTGAGGTGAACCTGAACTTTTGTCCCTAATGTATTTTACAGAGGATAATTACTTTAAATACCATGTGTTGTGCTCTTCTTTATACAATCTAATGTATTTATGGTATGTTATCTTAAAGGAAATTTGGGAAGTGGTCTCTAAATAATAGAATTTTAATGCACAAACAATATTTATATGCATATTGACTATATCTCCATAAGGTTGCTGTTCAAAGAGCTGCCATAAACCTTGGATAACAAAAAGCAATTAGTTTGCCAAACTATTTTTTCTTTAAAGCAACAAACTAAATGGAGATATATCGGTAGCCAATATCCAATTACAATTGTGCGGGCACTAGAATTCTGTTGTTTATGGTATTCTAGTTTGGTCCCTAGTTGCCCCAGAATATGGATGTACAACAGCCCTATTTTATATACAATATATTGTATGGTCTCTAAATAAGTAAAGGTTAAATAAAAGCCCTTTAATTGTACCTTAAAATGACCCTGGATCACATCTCTAGGTACAACATATTGCTTGAAAGATTTAGCGACATAACTTCTTTCACTTTCTATTTTCTATTTTTACTAGTTTGTAGGCACGTGATCACACTATGTCTGCATTAATAGGCCCTCTCTCAACGGTCAATTTTTTTTAAAGAGTATGTATACTGAAAACATGATTTGACTCATCTTAATCTATAAATAAATACATGTACGTAGCACTTACTATGAGGTTGTTTGTGTTGCTGCATGCCTTTAATCCAGTAATTGTTTGCTCAGGTTCAGTATCCCCTCCCTCTCTTAACCGACTCCTCCTTTTCTCAGATACAAAAAATAGTTTCACACAAGAGCCAAAAGTCAGTGCTAACAGTGATTTATTTTGGAGGTACAGCACGACATGTTTCAGACCAGTGTGGTTTTCCTGGGTGCAATTACAGGAATGCCATTGAATACCCTTATATAACTTATATACTACACATGGTGACATCAGCTAGAGGTCACAAGCACAAACTAGGATTTTACATATAATATAAATATAGACACTACTATACACAGAACGTCTATCACAGAAAACCTCACCATTGTAGTACTTTCTCATAGATTGTGGTAGTGCGAGTAAGGGATTCTGTGCCCACCTTCACGTCCCATTATGAACAGTATCTTAAAAATTTAATCTGAAATAAGAGGACATAGTACAATTAATTAATTACAAGAAGCATTTGATACTAAATGCATCATTCAAACCAGTTGGCTCCATAGTATCTAGTCTATCAATCCATTTAAGTTCAGATTGCAGTAGTAACAATCTTGTCGGTTCCCTTCTTAGAGGTATAGGTACATGTTCAAGAACTGCCACTCAGGCTTGCTGCATTTATGCTATTAATAAAGAAATGTAACTATATCTATCTTGCCACATAGACATTTAAGGTCATAGACTACAGACGTTGTGCAATGTAGTAGTCTGTAGCTGGTATCTTGGTTCCCCTAAGGGATGTCTCCCAACATCACCTTTTATAACAGAGTTACAATGGAGCAGCTTATTTAGGGGTACTTAGAAACCTTGTTATAGTAGTGGTAGTTTCGCCCAGATCAGAAAATATACTCCTTCCTCTTTTATATGAAAATAAAGGGGGGTATTAAATACTTTTCCATGCTTAGGGTTATGTAAAATAGACCATTCCTGAGTGCAATGTCTTCACCTTTGGACTAATAGGACCAAATGTACTTACAACGGAGATCCTCTCTTTTTGTACTTTCACCCTTTATTCCCATAACTGTTCCCTTCCAACTGGAGGAATTGGACCCTTGTTAGGGCCACAAGTGCCGGGGAGGGGGTCCCAGTTCGAGCTGTGGGACCCCTTAAGCCTCAAAGTGCCCTTGTCAGGGCACAAAGGTCCTTGTAAGAACCCAGGAGGGGACCCGGTTTCGAGTTGTGGGACCCCCAAATGTCCGGCGGGTTGTCGGCCGTTCGGACAATCGCGAATTCAGGAATCTCCGGCCGTTCGGGGATTTTCGGAAGAGGCCATTGAGTTTGCCAAACGTTCAAAAATTCCCACGTTTGAGGATTAGTGAAAGTCTGCGCGACGTCCTGTTTTTATGCTGTTCCCGCGCATGGACGTGTCACCAGACCATCTCCCAGGTCCCAGGGGCCTGTAAGGCAAGTTTACATTGCAATATTTCAGAAAGTTCATCGAACTTTACGAATATTTACCCCCATTAACTTTAATGGGTCTGTTTTCTGACTTTCGAACTTTTAGAAGTTCGAAAGTTCGAAAATGGGACGAACTTTGAAAGTTGTCCATCTCTAATTGGGACAAAGGTTTGTAATACAGAACTTATCCTGCATACAATTAGTCTACTTGAAGGATTATTCAAGCGTTTATGGCCTTAAGATTTGTACAGACGTCCAATTTGGAACCAAGACACAACCTCCAACCACAACGACTTGAATGCCGTTGAACCTCAGCCATTCGTTGCACAAATGCGTTGTTGGGGGGGTGGCTCAGTGCACACATCGTACATGTGTACAAACCTTTAGGTAGCAAGTAAAGTACAGGTATCCTGGGGTGTTCTGTGCACAGAGATTGCTTTGTATGTTAGCAATACGACCATTATCAAAAGCATATGACAGTATATTGTCAATTTCTTTCTTATGACCCATGTGGGGTTATATGCATAATTTTGAATTGAACACTATAAAGTATTGCATAATAACCCCACATGGGTCATTAAGAAAGAAAATGACAATACAGTGTTGTGTGTCATATCAAGCATGGAGGACTCTGCAGCCTCTGCTTTTATCCATGTTTTCCATTCTCTCTATTTAGTCTTCTCCCCTTTTCCACTTATTGCTTTCAGCACCCCTATGTCCCATTTTTCTCCATTTCTCGTATTTAATAATTTTTTAAACAATTCTACCTGATCCTTTCTTCACATCCTATTTTGCTCCCATTCCACCCTTTTTCATGGCAACAGAATTTCTTGAGGATTTTAAAGCAATATTGTAATGTGTGACAGCAATCTGAAAGGAGCTTACCGGTAGTTTTTTTAATGCTTTTTTCTTACGAGAGTGTTTTAGCAGTGGTTCAGTAGTAAGTTTAACATATCGGTAAGGGCTAGCCTCCACTATGTGCAAAGTGTGCAAAGTGGATTGCATCCACTTTGCACATTTACATGGTAATCGCGGTGTCCATGCCCACTATATCTCTGATGCGCTATATTGGACAACACATTCAATCAAATTTTTTGCTGCGCATAACGTGTTGTCTATTAACTAATTTAAATATAAAATAGAAGCATGTGCTGATGCACAAAATCACGCATCTTACTTACCCTAAGAAGGAAAAATGTATCAAGCTTTAATTTGCGGCAGTGCCTACCTGGGAACAGGACTGTGATCTAATCTTTCTCTCAAATCCAGCAGACTAGGCAAGGTTCTTGCTCTCTTATTAACTTTTTATGTGCTGTTATTGCAAGTGAGAAAACGGCTCGGTGAAAAAGAACAGCAAACAGGAGCATAAGCATGGATTACCAGGGTGCTTTAGTAGAGTGCCAAAGTCTTGCGAGTCCCATGGATATGGTCCTAGTAGGCTCACACAGGGTTCCATCTCGACAGTGCTTTACTTTACGACCATACAGTAGTGCCCCAGGTGGGCGTTGCACTGAACATTCTAATTTTACAATGCTAAAAATAATAGCTTTGTCAAAAAATAAAAAGCACCCTTGACCCAGCGCTGGGTTGATTCAGTTGCTCAGTAAAGATCTTTGACCCATCCAACAGCCAATCAGTAGAAATACTGTTAGGAACATTCCAGGATGTGGTGCATCCTGGGAAGAAGAAGAAACCGTTAGTACCTAAAATGTCAGCCACTAATGTCAACAGCAGGAAACAGCAAAGGGTATGTTTCAACTGATTTTGATATTATTGGTAGTATCAACTGATTTTTCAAAATGGAGAGAATATGTAGAATAACTAAGTATGGATTACACAAACTAACAATTTAAAAAATACTGATATTTCCACTGATGAACTGCCCTTTAAAGCTCAGAAACCTTCCACTCCCTGACACAGAACAGGAATTTCAATGTAAACATGTTTAAAGGAATTGTACACTGAAAAAAATACTTTGCTATTTCAATCTATAAATGAATACATGTAAGAAGCACTCTAAAGTGTTTGTGTTTCTGCATGACTCCAATTCTTTGAAAGCTAACATCTGATTGGTGGGGGCAAAATTAGCACCGTTTTAAACAATAAGAACTTTTATTGAATAACCCCCAATATGTGTTAGGCTATTTTTAAATAACAAAGATAGGTGTTCTGTGTGTATTAAACAATTATACACTACTTTGAAAATCCACCAAGTACTATTACCTATTTACCATAATTTGCGCTGAAGTTAAATTTTTGCCACATTTTCAGCATTATAAGTGCTACTTTTTGCTACATAATTTTCGACTGTGATGAAAATTCGCCTTTGTAATCCTTCCTTTATATAAAATTATTTTCCATTTTGTGGAGATTGCATTGAGTTTTTAGACTGTACTATGTAGGTGGGGTAGGCTAAAATTCACGTAGCTGAAGGTGTGTAGCTTCCAAAAATATATAGTTTGTGGGTGGTATTTCAAAATTGATTAGACTGTTCAAATTACAGAACACTTTGATTTTTTTCTTGTAATTTCACTTGTGCATGTGTCCAATTTGAGCTAGTTGGTGGCCACGTCTCTGTGTGCACCCACACATATGGCATACTGTTCAGAACATGTGGGAGATTGACATTAAGTGGGTTTTTTTGCTTGTCAAGTGGGTTTAGGTAGGATTTCAACCCTTGAATCATCTTACTTTATTTTTCACAAAACCTCCTAAAAACACGGAGTTCTTTGGATCACTGGGTCTGGAATTCTTCATGTATGCATGAAAGCATGGCACCGTAACGTAGCTGAAGGTGTGTAGATTCCAAAAATATATAGTTTGTGGGGGGAAATGGCATACCGTTTGATTCAGGACATTTGGGAGATTGATATTTAGTAGCTTTTTTTTACATTCCATGGGGTTTTGGCATGATTTCTACCTTTTGAAGTTGTTTTTGTTCATTTTTTCAGACAAATGCGAATTTCTACGAAGAACTGCGCCCACACCATTCATGGTATGAATGAACAAACTACAGCGTTACGTAGCTGAAGGTATGTAGATTCTGAGAATATATAGTTTTGTGGGGGTATTTCTAAGTTAGAGGGGTGTTCAGTTTGAAAAATCTGGGAAAATGCTGTTATTGGCTCACTGCGCATTGTTTTACATTTTGACTAGTCGCTTCCACGTCCGTGTGTGTAACCACACATATGGCATACCATTTGATTCAGGACATTTAGGAGATTGATATTTGGTAAGTTTTTTTTACATTACATGGGGTTTTGGTGTGATTTTGTAACTTTGAAATGTATTTTTCTCTATTTTTCCAGAAAATTGTGTAGAAATGCGAAATTCTATGAAGAACTGCGCCCACACCATTGATGGTATGAATGAACGAACTACAGTGCTACATAGCTGAAGGTGTTTAGATTTCAGGAATATATAGTTTGTGGGGGGTATTTCTGAGTTATCAGGGTGTTTTGTGGAAAAAACTGCAGACTGTCCAAATTCGGAGTTGGCTAAATATTTTCGCTGTTTCTCAACCATCATACATTGTCTCACATCGTGGCTTTTCGCTTCCACGTCCGCATGTGTAACCACACATATGGCATACCGTTTGATTCAGGACATTTGGGAGATTGATAACTTTCAGAAGAATTTTCAGGATTTGCCCTAATCGCTTTAGACTAATTTTACAGTAGAACCTTGCAGATAAATCAGGAATATTACATTGTTTTTTCGCACAAAGTCTACTTTAACCTTCAGCATGTACGCAGTAGATTATTCATTCATACCATCAATGGTGTGGGCGCAGTTCTTCTTAGAAGTTTGCACTTTACCGATTTAAAAACAAAAAAGAAACATCAAACAACTCAAAGGTAGTGACAGATGCCAAAACCCCAGGAATGTAAAAAAAAAGTTACCAAATATCACCCCCAAATGTCCTGAATCAAACGGTATTGCCATATGTTGTGGTTTACCACCAGCTCGGACGTGGAAGCGAAAAGCCACAAGGTGAGGGACCCGCACATGCACGATGGCTCAGACCAGCAAAAACGCGAATTGCCATCCGAATTTGACTCTGTCGTCAGTTTTTTTGCACAAAACACCTCCGTAAACTTAGAAATAAACCCCCCAAACTATATATTCCTGAAAATTTACACACCTTCAGCTATGTAAAATGTAGTTTATTCATTCATCACCATCAAGGTGTGGGTCGCAGTTCTCGAGGTGCGCATTATGGTCTTGAAAAAAGAAACAAAACACGACACCTTCAAAAATGGTTAGGAATAGAAAATCATGATCGCGCAATAAAACCTAATGGAATGTAAAAAAACAGGTACTAAATATCTAATCTTCCCAAATGTCCAGAATCAAACGTATGCCATTATGGTGGTTAACCACACGCGGACCGGTGGAAGCAAAAGTCCACAAAAGTTGAAGACAATGCACGATGGCTCAGAAACAACGAAAATTTTTTAGTCATACGTCGCGAAATTTGACAGTCTTATCAGGATTATTTTTCTCTACACAAAACCCCCCATAAACTAGAAAAATTAACCCCCCACAAAAAACATTATTCCTGAAATCTAACACACCTTCAGCTGATATGTTTCGTTTCATTCATCCATCAATGGTGTGGGCGCCAGTTCTTCTAGTAAAGTTCTGCAACTTGTCTGAGTAAAACTGAACAAAAAACCACTTCAAAAGGTAATCATGGGCCAAAAAGAAGAAAAATACACAAACCTCATGACTAAGAAAAAAATGTAATACAAAATTATCTCCCAAAGTCCTAATCAAACGGTTGCCATATGTGGGTTAACACCGCGACGTGGGAAGCGAAAAAAGCCACAGGAGTGGACAGACAATCATGATTGGCTTGAAACACGAAAAATATTTAGGGCCAATCCGAATTTGGACAGTCTGCGTTTTTTCCACAAAAAAAACACCTAAAATGAAACTCAGAAAATGTTTACCCACACAAACTCTATATTCCTGAAATTCTACAACCCTTCAAGTATTACGGGACTTAGTTGCGTTCATTCATGCCATCAATGGTGTTGGGCGCAGTTCCGTTAGAAGTTCGCATTCCTGGACACTTTTCTGGAAAAAATAATGAACAAATACACTTTCAGCTTAGCAAGATAACACCAAAACCTGAATTATGTTAAAACAACTATACCCCAATGATCAATCTCCAAAATGTCCCTGAATCAACGGTAATGCCATATGTGTGGGTTACCACACGGAATGGAAGGACAGTCAAAATTAACACATGCGCAGTGAGCCAATAACAGCAATTTCCCAATTTTTCAAACTGAACACCCTCTAACTTAGAAATACCACCACAAAAACGATTATTCCTCAGAATCTACATACCTTCAGCTACGTAACGCTGTAGTGTGTCATTCATACCATCATGGTGTGGGCGCAGTTCTTCGTAGAAATTCGCCTTGGCTGAAAAATGACCAAAAACAACTCAAAAGGTATAATCATGCCAAACAACTCCCATGGAGTAAAAAAAAGCCCCCCTACCTAAAAAATATCCATCTCCAAATGTCCTAATCAACGGTATCCATAGTGTGGGTTAACACGTGGACTGGAATCAAAAGACAAGTGAACAATGCCACAATGGCTCAGAAACGCAAATATCAGTCAAATCTGAATTTGAACATCTGCAATTTTTCCCCACAAACACCCCACAACCTAATATTTCTTGCATCCACACACCTTTGATCTACGAAATTCTGTAGTTTGTTCATTCGTACGACATGGTGTGGGCCGCATGTTCTTCTTAAATTTCGCAGTTTTAGGCAGATTTTCTAAAAAATTTAGAATAAAAACACTCTCAAAGTAGAAATCATCGCCAAAATCCCATCCCAAGTAATGTAAAAAAAGTTACCCAAATACTCAATTTCCTAAATGTCCTGAATAAAACGGTATGCCCTATGTATGGTTACACACCAACGTGGCATCATCTAGCCACAAGTGACCAAGAACAATGGCCCAAGTACAACAGCAATTTTCAGATTTGCTCAAACTAAACACCCCTCTATATTAGAAATACCCCCAAAACTCTATATTCTTGGAATTTACCCACCTTCAGCACGTTACGGTGCCCTGCTTTCATACTACATAAAGATTCCAGACCCAGTCATCCAATACTCGTTTTTTAGGAGTTGGTGAAAAATAAAGTAAGATGATTCAATGTTTAATCCTACCTAAACCCACTTGACAAGCAAAAAACCCCCTTAATGTCAATCTCCACATGTTCTGAATCAAACGGTATGCTATATGCGTGGTCCACAGTACGTGGGCCACTACCTGCTCAATTGGACGCATGCACACGTGTAATTACAAGAAAAAAATCAAAGCGCTCCTGTATTTCCAAACAGCCCCACAACTTTGAAATGTGCCCCCCCCCACCGATAAAACCCCCCCACTAAATATCAATCTCCCATGTTCTGCGATCCAACGGTCATGGTCCCTATGTGTGGATGTACACAGAGCCGTGGCCACCAACTAGCTCAAATTGCTATGCACAAATGCAATTACAAAAAAATTCAAAGTCTCTTTAATTTGAACAGCCTACACTTTTTCTAAGGAACAGTACGCAAAAAAAAATGAAAATCTCCTGGCAGTGAAAGGGTTAAAGGGCTAACACTGTGGGGTATTGAGCTGCAGTCATTTATCAATGTGTGACTATATATGTGGTTAATCTTTTTAAATGATCATGTGCACTTCTTGCACACTTCAAATAAAGTGTTTTTTTATTCCATGTGTCATTTTTGTTTTTTGCAAGCATAAATTGTATGTGAGTGTGGCATCTGGTTTGTGTTTTCTGGGGGAAATTGTGTGTCAACAATTTAATTTGACCAAATCTAGTACTTTCAAATGTAGGGGTTATTGTTGTGCAACATAGTCACTATTAAAGGGATGTTGCAAAATATCTACATTTTTGTTTACCCTAAAAATTAAATGAATGCGAGATTTTGTACCCCATTATTAAAGGGGAAGTTGATGTGATCCGCTTTAAAGTTAAAGGGGAGGTTGGTGTGAAACGCATTAAAGGGAAAGTTGGAGTGATACCATTTAAAGGGTAAGTTGATGTGACATGTTTTAAAGGGAAAGTGGGTGCAAAAAACATTAAGGGAGAAATTGATATGATACACATTAAAAAGTATCATCTTTCCCTTTAACTTTAAAGCGTATCATATTAACTTCCTCTTTAACTTTAAAGTGCATCATATCATCTTCCTCTTTAAGCTCAGGCGCAAATCCATTATTAAATACTGGGAGCCACATTTGCCACAATTGCGTCTCCGGTAAAATGAGGACCATTGTCTCTCTGCTATTAGGGAACCCCCCGTACCGCGGCAAGGTAGTACCTGACAGTAACCGTAGCTGAATGTGTGTAGATTCCAAAAATATATAGTTTGGGGGGAAGTTTCCATGTTCGGGACTGTTTCCTTAGAAAAGGTTGTAGCTGTTCAAATTACAGAGCACTTTGATTTTTTCTTGAAATTGCATTTGTGCATACGTCAATTTGAGCTAGTTGGTGGCCACGTCTCTGTGTACATCCACACATAGGGCATACCGTTTGATTCAGAACATGTGGAGATTGATATTTAGTGGGGGGTTTTATTTGGGGGCATTTCCAGTTTTGGCTGTTTGAAATTACGAGAGCACTTTGATTTTTTTCTTGTAATTACACTTGTCATGCGTCCAATTTGAGCTAGTTAGTGCCACGTCCCTGTGTGCATCCACGCATATGCATACCTTTGATTCAGAACATGTGGGAGATTGACATTAAGTGGGTTTTTGCTTGTCAAGTGGGTTTAGGTAGGATTTCAACCCTTGAATCATCTTACTTTATTTTTCACAACAACCTCCTAAAAACACGGAGTTACTTGGATTACTGGGTCTGGAATCTTTATGTATGTATGAAAGCATGGCACCGTAACGTAGCTGAAGGTGTTAAATTCCAAGATATATATAGTTTTTGGGGTGGATTTTCTAATAGCAGGATTGTGGTTTTTAGGTCTTGACAAATCTTAAAAGTTGCTGTAATTTTGGGCCATTGTGCATTGGCTCACTTTGTTGGCTAGATGATTCCACGTGCGTGTGTAACCAACATATGGGCATACCGTTTGATTCAGGACATTTGGAAATTGATTTGGTAATTTTTTTACATTACTTATGGGTTGGCATGATTTCTACCTTTGAGAGTGTTTTTTATTCATTTTTTAGAATCCAAAATGCGAATTCTAAGAAGAACTGCGCCCACACCATTGATGGTGAATGAACAAACTACAGGAATTCGTAGATAAAGGTGTGTGGATTCAAGAAATATATGTTTGTGGGGGTTGTTTTGTGGGGAAAAATTGGACTGTTCATTCAATTGACTGATATTTGCTGTTTCTGAGCCTTGTGCATTGTTTCACTTTGTTCTTTGGCTGTCCACGTCCACGGTTAACCACACATATGGCATACCGTTTGATTCAGGACATTTGGAGATGATATTTAGTATTTTTTTACATTACATGGGGTTTTGGGCATGATTGTACCTTTTGAAGTTGTTTTTTTGTTCATTTTTTCAGACAAATGCGAATTTCTACGAAGAACTGCGCCCACACCATTGATGGTATGAATGAACAACTACAGCGTACATAGCTGAAGGTATGTAGATTCTGAGAATATATAGTTTGTGGGGGTATTTCTAGTTAGGGGGGTTTCAGTTTGAAAACTGGGAAAATTGCTGTTATTGGCTCACTGCGCATTGTTTTACATTGACTTCCGCTTCCACTTCCGTGTGTGTAACCACACATATGGCATAACCGTTTGATTCAGGACATTTAGAGATTGATATTTGGTAATTTTTTTTACATTACATGGGTTTTGGTGTGATTTTGTAACTTGAAATGTATTTTTCTCTATTTTTCTCAGAAAATGTGTAGGAATGCGAACTTCTACTAGAAGCTGCGCGCCCACACCATTGATGGTATGAATGAACGAACTAAGTGCTACATAGCTGAAGGTGTTTAGATTTCAGGAATATATGTTTGTGTGGGGTATTTCTGAGTTATATAGGGTGTTTTGTGGAAAAAACTGCAGACTGTCCAAATTCGGAGTTGGCTAAATATTTTCGCTGTTTCTCACCATCATGCATTGTCTCACATCGTGGCTTTTCGCTTCCACGTCCCAGTGTTAACCACATATGGCATACCGTTTGATTTAGGACATTTGGGAGATTGATATTTAGTAACTTTTTTTACATTCCGTCAGGTTTGGCATGATTTCTACCTTTTAAGTTGTTTTTTTGTTCTTTTACAGAAAGTGCAAACTTCTACGAGAGAACTGCGCCCACACCATTGATGGTATGAATGAACGACTACAGTGTACATAGCTGAAGGTGTGTAATTTCAGGAATATATGTTTGTGGGGGTTTTTCTAGTTTATAGGGTGTTTGTGGGAAAAAACTTCAGACTGTCCAAATTCGGAGTTGGCTAAATATTTTCGTTTGTTTGAGCCATCGTGCATTGTCTCACTTTGTGGCTTTTTGCTTCCACGTCCGCGTGTGTAACCACACATATGGCATACCGTTTGATTCAGGACATTGGGAGATTGATATTTAGTAACTTTTTTTTACTTCCATGAGGTTTTGGCATGATTTCTACCTTTTGAATTTGTTTTTTTTCATTTTTCAGACAAATGCGAACTTCTACGAAGAACTGCGCCCAACCATTGATGGTATGAATAATAACTACATTGTTACATAGCTGAAGGTGTGTAAATTTCAGGAATATATAGTTTGTGGGGGTTATTTCTAAGTTACGGAGGTGTTTTGTGGAAAAAACTGCAGACAGTCAAATTCGGAGTTCTCGCTGTTTCTGAGCCATCGTGCATTGTCTCACTTTGTGGCTTTTCGCTTCCACGTCCGCGTGTGTAACCACACTATGGCATACCATTTGATCAGGACATTTGGGGGATTGATATTTGGTAACTTTTTTTTACATTCCATGGGGTTTTGGCATGATTCCTACCTTTTGATGTGTTTTTATTCATTTTTTTTTAAATCTGGTAAAAGTGCAAACTTCTAAGAAGAACTGCGCCCACACCATTGATGGTATGAATGAATAATCTACTGCGTTACATAGCTGAAGGTGTTAAAGTAGACTTTGTGCTGAAAAAAACAATGTATAATATTCCTGATTTACTGCAAGGTTTCCTACTGTAAAATTAGTCTAAAGCGATTAAGGGCAAAATCCTGAAAATTCTTCTGAAAGTTAACGCAAAAAAAAATGAAAATCTCCTGGCAGTGAAAGGGTTAAAGGGCTAACACTGTGGGGTATTGAGCTGCAGTCATTTATCAATGTGTGACTATATATGTGGTTAATCTTTTTAATGATCATGTGCACTTCTTGCACACTTCAAATAAAGTGTTTTTTTATTCCATGTGTCATTTTTGTTTTTTGCAAGCATAAATTGTATGTGAGTGTGGCATCTGGTTGGTGTTTTCTGGGGGAAATTGTGTGTCAACAATTTAATTTGACCAAATCTAGTACTTTCAAATGTAGGGGTTTATGTTGTGCAACTAGTCACTATTAAAGGGATGTTGCAAAATATCTACATTTTTGTTTACCCAAAAATTAAATGAATGCGAGATGTACCCCATTATTGAAGGGGAAGTTGATGTGATCCGCTTTAAAGTTAAAGGGGAGGTTGGTGTGAAACGCATTAAAGGGAAAGTTGGAGTGATACCATTTAAGGGTAAGTTGATGTGACTGTTTTAAAGGGAAAGTGGGTGCAAAAAACATTAAGGGAGATTGATATGATACACATTAAAAAGTATCATCTTTCCCTTAACTTTAAAGCGTATCATATTAACTTCCTCTTTAACTTTAAAGTGCATCATATCATCTTCCTCTTTAAGCTCAGGCGCAATCCATTATTAAATACTGGGAGCCACATTTGCCACAATTGCGTCTCCGGTAAAATGAGGACCATTGTCTCTCTGCTATACTGCAGTAAGCAGTTCATGCTTTAGTAAAAACGGATGATTTTAGACTTACGCCCCTATAGATCCTTACGCCCTAGGGCACGGTCTAAGTGGCCTGCCTTCTGGGAAATCCGGCCCTGGTCATTTGGATCATTTTTATTCACTCTATTTATTTGTCACATAATGTTGTTAATACTGGTTTAGACCCAGGCTATATAATACATCCATACTAATGAATAAAGTGATTGGAGGGTGGGGCCCACTATAAAAGTAAGTCGTGTACACCCAGGACATGCCTCTGAGAACTGTACTAAACATGTGTGATTGTTCTGTTTGGTTTTAAAGGAGAACTATAGTTCTGCTTAATATTAACTTTTTATTGTCATATTGCAGCCATGACAATGTTTCCGAAACGCGTGTTCCCTTTCTGTTACAACTACAAGTACACAATAAATAGGGCCATTTTCACAATTTTAAGCAATACTACTGCGCCTTAAATGATCATTTACCACTGCGATCGTACATTAACTAACCCTACATTAACTAAAAAGTGATACCGAGTTTATAAATATGGCCCATGGTGTGTGACAGGAAGTGCAGTTCCAATTTCCTGTGGGTGGCCCTGTGGTGGGGGCTTGCTGTGTGGCTGATGTGGTGGGGGGTGTGGGCGGGCTGCCATGTGTGGTGCTGTATTGTGATGTGGGGAGACTTGATTGATATTGCAACCAAGTTCATCCTTACCCCCATATTACATGTGTGTTCCCGTCTCTATTTATACCCCACAGTACCCTGGAAAATCCGCTTAGGGAGAGAACGTTTAACCTTTTCATGGCCAATAACCTTTTCCCATTACATGAAATATTGTCATTCTCTCTCTCCCTGGGATATTTCCCTGCAATTATTCTCGTTATTTCTCTGTATAAATAAAAAATGATGCTACATTATGGGGAAAATTAGCTATGCAAATTGCTCTGTATTCCCTTGGTCCTGGAAGTCACTCCCCACCCCTATCAACCAATCACACGAGCCCACACATTCCAGTGGGTGTGGTGAATGTGTAGCTCACAGTTTTGACAGTTGGATTGTGGAAATAAAGTCAGGTCAGAGACAAGTGAGAGTGGTTAAAAGAGGGAGGGGACTAGGGCAGGGGTGGGAAATTAAATTTCACAGGGGCCTCATGAGAAACTGGCGAAGGGCCAGACCAATAGGTAGATTCTCATATAGAGTTGCAAAACTGGATTTTATTATATAATTAATATCCCTAGTTCATTGGATTTTTTAATATTAGTTGCAATTTATAATAAAGGGTGTATAATATCTATTCAAATTCATTATCAATTGATCAGGTCACCAATTTTTTATAAAATAAAAAGAAATCAAATAATATTAAGAATTTTTGAGTACAGGTCTAGCATTGAGGGGCCAGTCAGGGGCAGCCAAAGATCCTGACCTGACTATCCTTCATGTAGCGTTAAATCTTTCATATATATGAAACCACCCCCAATCACTGGAAGTGTAAAAACAGAATTCAAACTTTACTTACAGATCCTCAATCCAGCGTCGTTCTCTATTGCTGGCAGCCGAGGCTGTTATTGGCTGCCTCTCAGCCAATCACAGCCGCGGCTGCTAGTCCAGCCCCCTGCTTATAGTTTCGTCAGACAGGGAGCCGGATTAGAATGACCCTGGAGCGAGGGGCAGTAATGTAGTGTTTGGATTCTATTTTTACACATCTAACTGTGGTTGGGGGTGGGAGGTGATGCCCTGCAATATACCAAAAATAATTATTGAGGGTGGAGATTTTTATTAGAAGAAAAATGTGTATTATTTATTCTACACTGTTTTTATAGTCCTCATGCTGCATTCATTAGGGTGCAGATTTATAATTTGGTGAAGTCTTTTTTGTGTAACATTTTTTCAGGCTTTTTACCGTTTATTTGTTAATTGCTATTTCAAAAATTAAAAAATTCTTATGAGACAAAACTAAGTTAAACCTATTGGCCCGGCCCTTCACAACAGTTTAGGTTCCTCATGCTGCCACCTAAGAAATGGAATTTCCCACCCCTGCTATAGAAGGTTCCGTTAACATTTCTAACAGCAAGAAATTATCACAGTTTGTTACCCTGTAAATAAATCTTAAGCAGCTTACACACATTACCGATAAAGGACCAATCCCATTGGTACCAACTGGATTGGTCCTTTATCGGTAACGTGTGTACCTGCGAAATAACCATTTCCAATGCTGACGTTCCTTCAGAGTCGGCATTGGAAACGGTCATTCCGGATGGAGATTTTCCTTTAGCTGCAGTCGGCCCCCAGAACTAAAGTATAGAGAGTCGGACGTGATCGTGAGATGTGTGGCAGTCACAAACAATCTACATATACTTTATATAGGTAGAACCTTTGTGTGTGTAGGCACACTGTCTATCAACTTTGAAAGATTGGTACTGAAGATGAAATTTTACCAAGCTAAAATTTAGGCATACTGAAAATTAGCCATGATAGACTATCCTATTAACATGAAGTAACATAAAAATTTGCCCTAGATGAGTTTTAACCCATTTAACATATCTATTTGTTTAAAAAAATTCCCAGAGTGTTACTTCAATATTTCACATAACAAAGATAGTAGTTAATTGTAACGCGTTAGCCATTGATGAAAGCAATTTTATATCCAAGATGTCTTTACATAACAAAGATAAATGTTTTGTATGTATTGCCTTTTTTTACTAGGGTGTGTTACCCTATTTATAGTAAGTGTGCCTTGTGTGTCTCGTATGGGTATTTCCTTCCGGTTTCGGTCATGCCCATATTATGACTATGCCATTGAGATGTTTGGCTCGAAAATCTGTAAAACGTCGCTTATGGATGACGGTGTTTACGTGCACAGGCACCCTATAAGATAGATGGACTCGGGTAAGTGCTTTGTCCTTTCCAAGTCGTGTTGACGAAACGCGTTTGGCGTTTTGGACATTTTTACATTGCTCCCCCTGAGCGCCATCCACTTACCAATTTAGCCCCATATGTTTAGGAGTGGTCTGCCGGTTTAGATTGGTTAATCCATGTTGCAACTAAGATATAGTATACTGTTTGCATATGTTTTGCACTCTATCTATTGTGATAATATGTGATATTGAGGTTAAGGAATAGGCATAACTTGCCCCTCCTTGTGTCTGTATATATATATGTGTATATATATGTGTATTGATTGTAATAAAGTATAAGACTGTTTTGCACGCAAAAACTGTGTTGCCCATGTTTACCCACTACTTTGTCTCTCTGACCGCCATTTTTTCTGTATTTATTTTTAGTGGGGGTGCACCGAATTTGTGTGATATTCTATTATTATACAGTCTAGCAAATAGTGCCCAACACACTCATCTTTTTTGATGTTATTTCACTATTTCACATAAAAATGATAGTAGTAGAGAACCGCGTTAGCCATTGATGAAAGCAATTTTATATCCAAGATGTCATTTAGCCATTGATGAAGCAATTTTATATCCAAGATGTCGTTACATACAAAGATAATGTTTTGTGTGTATTGCCTTTTTTATTAGGGTGTGTTACCCTATTTATAGTAAGTGTGCCATGTGCCCTGTAATAGGAAATGTTTTAGTTTAATTTGTCTGTAATTCTAATTTGTAAATTGTGTATAGAATCCATTTTTCTGGTTTATGGCCCAGTATTTTCTTACCTTTACAGTTTTCACATTATTATTATTTATGTACTACCAGAAAGTGTCACTGAGGAAATATTACATTGCACAAATTTCTTTCATTATTTCATTTCTTCCATCTTATTGGTTATTGCTTGGTAACAGGTCATTATCTTTTGTGTAAGCTTGATTGGTGATAATTAGCCAACATATATGAGTCATCAGCATCATTTTTATAATCCCTTGTCTTAAATTAAAATAAACAATATTTTTGTGTTGTCTATCCCCTGAAGACTGAGGGATTTAAAAAAAAATCTACAAAAAACAATCATCTAAAATTGGTTACAATAAACTCTGAATTTCATTACTCTCTGCCTGTTTATGAGCTAGTAACATTTGTTGTAACATTAATCTGTTTAATAACTGTTAAATAAATGTAGGTTGTTTTATTCCCTGGTTAAGATTGCACTTGAATCTCCACTTCACCATATTTACACAACTCCATCACAAATTAATGGCAGATTCCATTGGAATCTCATTGTCGATTGTCAATAATTAACAAATATACTTTAACAATTGCTTCCTGTATTCGTTGTTGTAATTGTTGGTGCGCACATGCACTTTGCAATGTTATAGGCTCTCTCCACTTTAAATAAATCAAACTAACCATAATGTGCTAGGAGTCTGAAGTATAGACAAAGTATTGACTTCTGGCTTAAAGGATAAGTACACTGTAAAACCAAGTTATGTTCATTTGGAAGCTGCAGCTTTAAAAATACTGTTGCCATATTGTTTTTCCCTATGCCCCTCCAGAACCTAGCTTTGTGCCTTGAAAGTTGCTGACATCTTGTTTTGGTTTGCTGAATGTTACTCCACCCCTCTGAGATTTCCTCTGCTTTCTCCTGCTTGAGCCTCAAACAGTAATGCCTGTGAGTTCCGTGCACTCTCCTGTTTGAGTCCAAACAGTAATGCATTATTGATTGAGACTCAAGCAGGATGAAGCAGAGGAAATCTCAGAGGGGTGGAGCTTAACATTCAGCAAACCAGTAACAAGATGTCAGCAACTTCCAAGGCACAAGCTAGGCTCTGGAGGGGCATAGGTAAAAAAATAGATGGCAACAGTGTTTTTAAAGCTGCAGCTTCCAATGCATAACTTAATTTTACAGTGCACTTATCCTTTAAAGATGTAATATTAATTGGTCAATTCACCATCAAGCTTATGGTAATAACTTATTTCTGTACAGTATTAATACTCTTGCGCTGCTATGTGGTAGGATAGTTAGACAACTCCCAGACCCAGGCACTCCAGCATGTAGCTTAAATGTAGCAAAACTTCAAATTCAAAGAAAGAGACTGCATTCACCACTCTTGTTGGTGGTCTGGGTTTTCCCCAGTCCTGGGTCCCTCAGGATCTGCATACTAAGTGAAATTCAAATTAAATTGGAGGACTGCATCAACCCAGGAATATACTGACTCCATATGGATGGTCTAAATATGATCCTTTATTTATGCATGGGCACAACCCCTGTAGAGCATGTTTTGTGCCTGACCCGGCACTTAATCAAGGACACAAAAGGTAGGTGACGATGCTTATAGATATATTCATTCAAGGGTCACATGACCAAAAAGGGTGGCGTTTTTAATTATACCTCCCCAGCGTGAAGCTCATTCTTTGTAGTGTTTTTGTTTGGATGTATTGCGGCACCGAGCTGAAGGCCCTGATTGTGGAGCTCCACTATTGGAGTGGGTAGGTGCACGCTTCCATGAGCATATCTCTGGAATCTGTTTGTGTTCATAACCAATATACAGTAAAACAAATCCCATTTTATCTGACATGATTTATTGAATATTGCCCATGTGTATGGCCAACTTTACATAAAATAGTAACGTAGAATTATAGGTTGAATAATGATATATGTCCACCTAGGTCAACCTTTTTACTTGACCCATAAACCCTGAATATTGATCTAGAGGAAGGCAAAAAACACATTAGGGTAAATAAAAAAATCCTTCCTGACTCCAATTGGCAATCGGAAAGATCACTGGTTTTAAATACCAGTCATTAATAATATTTTTTAGTTTTAGAAACTTATCTAGCCCACTCTTTAAACCAGACCTGAGCAAAGTAAGGCCCGCGAACCACATTTGGCTGCCTCTGACTGGCCCCTCAATGCTAGGCCTGTACTCAAAAATTCTTAATATTATTTATTTTTATTTTAGAAATTGGTGACCTGATCAATTGTTTAACTGAATTTGAATAGATATTATACACCTTTTATTATAAATTGCAACTAATACTAAAAAAAATCCAATGAACCAGGGATATTAATTTATCTTTTTTATAAAATCCAGTTTTGCAATCTCTATATCTACCTATTGGTCTGGCCCTTCGCCACAATCCAAGTTTCTCATGAGGCCCCCAGTAAAATTTAATTGCCCCTGCCCTAGTCCCCTCCCTCTTTTAACCACTCCCACTTCTCTCTGACCTGACTTTATTCCCACAAACCAACTGTCAAAACTGCACACAGCATACAGCATCCGAGCTGTCAAAACTGTATCCCTTCAACTGCTGCTTCTTCTTCTCTGAGGTTGCCTCATTAGAGCCCCCCCTGAAAGTGACAATGAACTTATCTTCTAGCACAACACAGTGTCACATGGAGAGAAACCAGGCAGTGTCAGTCTGTGAGCTACACATTCACCACACCCACTGGAATGTGAGGGCTCATGTGATTGGTTGATGGGGGTGGGGAGTGACTTCTAGGACCAATGGAATACAGAGCAGTTTGCAAAGCTAAATTCCCCATAATGCAGCATTATTTTTTATTTATACAGAGAAATAACAAGAATAATTACGGGAAATATCCCAGGGAGAGACATAGAATGACAATATTTCATGTAATGGGAAAAGGCTCTATTGGCCATGAAAAGGTTAAACGTTCTCTCCCTAAGCGGATTTTCCAGGGTACTGTGGGGTATAAATAGAGACGGGACACTATGTAATATTGGGTGTAAGGATGACTTGGTTGCAATATCAATCAAGTCCTTACTCACATCACAATACAGCACTGCACCTGGCAGCCCGCCCCCCCCCCACCCAGCATCCCCCCCCCCCCAACCCAGCACCCCATCCCACCTCACCATATTGGCCACATAGTGACCTCCCTTTACAGGGTTGTTTACAGAAAATTGGAACTGCACTTCCTGTCACACACTATGGGCCATATTTATAAACTCTGTATCACTTTTTAACCGTGGGTTAGTTAATGTACGATCGCAGTGGTAAATGATCACTAAAGGCGCAGTATTGCTTAAAATTGATACCACACCTTAATGAAAATGGCCCTATTTATGGTGTACATTGTATGTATAAACAGAAAGGGAACACGTGTTTCGGAAACATCGTCATGGCTGCAATATGACAATAAAAAGTTAATATTAAAGCAGAACTATAGTTGTCCTTTAAAACCAAACAGAACGATCACACGTGTTTAGTACGGTTCATCAGAGGCATGTCCTGGGTGTACATGACTTACTTTATATAGTGGGCCTCACCCTCCAATCACTTTATTCATTACGTATGGATGTATTATATAGCCTGGGTCTAAACCAGCACTAAACGACATTATGTGACAAAGATGTAGAGTGAATAAAAATGATCCAAAATGACCAGGGCTGGATTTCCCAGAAGGCCACTTAGACCGTGGGCGTAAGGATCTATAGGGGTGGCATGTCTAAAGTCCTTCGTTTTTTACTAAAGCATGAAATGCTTAGTAGAGATGTCTGAACTTCGCAAAATCCAGTCCGCTCGAGGATCCGCAAATTTTCGAAAAAAATCGAAAATTCGAAAATCCGCAAGCGGACCCATTAAAATGAAAAATATCCTCGAAATTACGAGATTTCTCGGAATTTTGAAAATTTATGAAATACATATTTTCGAAAATTTTCGAAAATTTTCGAAAATACGAGAAATCTCGTAATTTCGAAAATTTCCGAAAATACGTATTTACGAAAATAAGAGAAATCCTCGTATTTTCGAAAATTTTCAAAATTACGAGATTTCTCCGCGAACCGGCCATCCCTACTGCTTACTGCAGTAATAGCAGAGAGACAATGGTCCTCATTTTCCCGGAGACGCAAATGTGGCTCCCAGTATTTAATAATGGATTTGCGCCTGAGCGCCACTTTAACACGTTATTAAATAAATTGCACCTTTTATGTGCATGTCTCTCTTGCAAAACTCGTGCAAGTATTGCAATGAAGAAGTTAAACTCGTGCTAACCAATTCAATATTGAGTTTAACCACTTATATTTGCACAGCATGCGTGGGTAAACGTGGCCCAATGTATCCCTTAAATGTATCTTCCACATCTGGGCAGCCAGCCAAGAAAAAGCAGAGAGGTAAAATGTACCAACTGGTAAAGGCTGAACCTGCCAAGGGATTGAAAAATAAACAAAAGTAACTAATGTTTCAACTGGTTATACTGTCACCTCCTAATTTAGGGAGAGGGGAAGCAGTGAATGGACCTGCCTTGTATCTCACTATGGAGACTTATTTATTACATTGGGACATGGTTAATGGTTAATTCTTTTAAAACAATCCCATATAGTAGTATATGATTTCATTTGGTCTGAGCTCTAAAAATCAATTTTGTATAAATATTACACCTATTCGTGGTTCTAGGGTAGGGGGGAATTGTTATTGGGTAACAATTTTTCAATCTTTTTTATAAAATCCAGTTTTGCATTCTCTATAATTGACCTATTGGTCTGGCCCTTCGCCACAATCCACCCCTGACCTAGAGAATGATCGTTTTAGATGAAAAATGTCCCTTGCAGATTCTGTCTCTCATCTTTGACAGATTGGTACTGTGTGTACATGCCTGAAGTCTGGGTACACACCATCAAATTTTTTAGCTCGACTGACCAACATTTTAAGTTTATCAGCCAATCAGAGCAAAATATTGGAGGGTTCCTTTGTGTGGCTGCATGTTCGGTTGCAACAAACTGTCGGCTGTGGCTACTTTTGTCGCGACTGGCAGTCCTTTGTTCTGGACGACCGGTCGGAAGTGGCAAATGGTCAGTCAGGACGAAGAATTGAAAGGTGTGTACCCAGCTTAAAATGTTAAAAAGGACTAGTTTGTCTATTATTTACAGACAAGTCAAACTTTTTAATTTTTTTGCAGAATTGTTCTAGTGACCACCTTTTCTTCTTGGAAGCTACTGTGTAGAGTTTTAAAATGTTAGTATTATAAAAAAAATTAAGTATGGGGGCTCCCTTCAAAGGAAATAAAATCCATGAATTAGGTTACTTGGGTAAATAAACCTTGACAGTACAGTATGATTAAATAAATGGTTATGCACAAATGATGTAAAAATAACCCTTTCTTACTAATAGGACAAACTGAAGTCTATCATTAATTAGTAGCTGATTGATTTCCTTTTAATGGATTAATGAAAGGAAAGTTCTTTGTAAAAGTGTAAAAGTTACACAACATAAAGTTATATTACCTCACCCAAGGATCAATATCCTTATAGTTCCAGTTCAACAGAGACTCTTGAAATATTGAATGTTGATTAAGAGCAAGGTCACGCACACACTGAAGGTTTATTGAACCATGTATACACTCACATAATTGGCTTTCTTCTGCACCACTGCCTATTATTTGATCTGTATCTTTCGTCTTGTGGCCGAAATATGACTACAAACTATGGTTTGTAGAGGCTACTGTTTTTATAATAGAAACTTTAGTATATCTTTGGATATCACTGTAGATAGGCCTGATGATAACAGTTCAAGTAATTGGATGAGATTATCTTACTGTTTGTCCTACGGTAATAACAAGCAATTAAAGTATTTTTTGTATAATATTCCCAAGAAGGGAAGATGTCAGATGACTTATCCAATTATGTTTTCTTTGATTGCATTTCATTTCTCATTTTCTGTATATATTTAACATATATAATCTTTCCAAGCACCTCATCTTATATATCTACATTAGAATGTGAATCATTGCTCTTAGGCTATGAAATCCTCTGGACTTTTCATATTCATGAAAGATTAAAGGTTAACATCAGATTAAGAGGCTTGTCACCTGTCTAAAGGATGTTTCTCCAAATCCTCACAATAAATGTCACATTGTCATAGCAGGCAAGAAATCATCTAATGTTGAAAATTCCTAAAACATCTTATTTGCCTTGCCCTACAATTAAAAAGCCTTTATTATATGTCTTGTGCTTGTAATAAATCTGATATACAGTATTTATTCCCATTATTGGGAAATGAATTAAACCATATTTATGTATAGCAAGCAGTGTTTTTACCCATCAATTTAGCCCCTTTACTGAAAACAATGAGATCACTTGGGGCCAAAAAAGTCCTTGAAAACTCCAATATGATGGTTATATCGGACGCATCTAACCTTGCAATAAATGCATCCACCTTTTCATGTAACTGTTGTATCCACAATGTACCTATTTTAAAACAAGTGGAATAGCTGCATTTGTGCCATAATAATACAATACTGCATGTAAAGTAATTACTGCATTTCCTTCCATTTTATTACCTTTTGGTGTTTTATTAGGGAAATATTTTACATTATGTTCCCACTCTAAACTATTAACAACAATTGCCTGCTTTTTTGGAGTAAAAGATGGCAGATGATTGGCTAATTGTTTAATATTTACTCTCTCTGTAGGTTATGTAAAGGGTAATGACATAGTTCTAGATAGACTGTGCATTGTGTATATATATTATCTATTGTGTTTTTATTCACATTATTTTACTTCAAAACAGAAAAGTAAGCTTTAATTAGTAATCATTGCAAGTCTGAGAATCCCGTTGCAATTTCTTAAAATGCATGAAAAATGTTGAAAACTCACTATCCAGCCCATGATATAAATTATGGGGACCACATACAAAGGGGCATGAATGGAGGACCTATTCTGAGAGTTCTGACTATGCATGTATCATAAATACTTGCTATGAGTGTAGTATTTTATTATTTTAGATTAATAGGATTCTATGTATGTTTGGATCAAATTAAATGTTTTATTTCTGTATTCAATCAGACCATGTCTAAGGAAATGAGCATTGTGTATTCAAGGCAAATACTTCAAACAGCAAACATTAAAGATGGATAGCTCTAAGAAAACTTCACTTACCAAGCTTCCTATTGTTTATGCAATTCTCAAACGGACCAAAAAAAGTTGCCAGGCTCGTTTATTCAGGTTCCCCCAGGATAAGTAAATAGCAGAAATGAGATATTGCAAAATTTACTTGGCAGGAACACAGAAGTCAATGTTTAGTCATCATAAATTCTACTGATGCAGGACGTATAAGGCCAGGTTGGTGATTGTTGTAAATATGTGTTAGGTTACAGATATAAAACTAGAGATTGCTGAGCGCAAACACATAATAAGTGTGATAAAGTAGGGACTGGGCATCCATAAACTCAGTGGCTTGATTTTGTAACATTTGTGTTAATGCAACATTAGCAGAGAAAATTGTCAGGCCTATGCATGAAAAGTTCTTATCATTGAAAGTGATGCTAATTTTGCCCCAACCAATTAGATGTTAGCTACTGTACCATTTGTTAAGAGCATTTAAAGAAAAGGTTGCAAAATGAGTTATTGATAGTGTTCCCAAAAGTTCCTTCCATTTAACTGTATTTTAAACTAATATTGAAAGGCCAATTGTTATAATGGACTCCTAGAATGTGTTTTATTATCTATCTATTGTTAAAAATAAAGTATGGTTAGAGATCAAAGCTTATAGCTCCTTAATTACAATGAAGATTTGCTATTGCATATCCTAGAATTCTGTTGTATGTGCCTACTGTACAGAGTATGTGCTAAATTGTGAACTAATTAATCTTGGTAATATATCTTATATCTTATATCTTATCTTGTATGATGAATTGAAATTAGGCAATTTAAACTTACCTTACTTGAATTTGAAAATCAATGGTGTATTAAGTTTTTTTTTATTTATAAAAGATGAAAATAGAAATCTTCATATGGTTTGTCTTGGCAAGGCTAAGGAAATCTGCCAGTTAACATATTTATAGGGTGGTGTAATAAAAGCTCTTATCGTTAAAATTGGTGTTACTTTTTCCCCAACCAGTCAGATATTTGAGCTTTCAAATGCTAAATATCTGATAGGTAGGGGCAAAATTAGCACTATTTTGTAATGATAAGAAGTTTTATTACATATCCCTGTTTGATACTAATGAAAAATTTAACTATAATCTACTAAATACATACCTGTTTCCCCAATGGGTATGAATATTGTATTTTAGCCCCAAAATGGTCAGAAATATATACAAATGAGCTAAATTCTTAAAACGGAGGGGCGTGTTTTTCTGAATGTATACAAATTAATTTGGAGACCAGAGCTGCAGATTCATTTGAGACTGGCTAAGAGAAGTAGCTTCAGCTGTCTCTGAAATGATATGATGCAAGGATTGAGTAATGGTACAGTTCTCTTTAAGGCTGCATTTATTTGTATAGGTCAGTTTATTTTATGCTCTCTCTTTTATATACACCCTCTTTAATGAATCCAATGTTCTGTTTAATGCAGATTGAACCATCAATCCTTTTTTAAAAGACACTTACTTCAATATTCAAGCGGCAAGAATCCGAGGTGAATACTCATTTATCAATGGAAAATGAATGGGGTTAAGTTCTGTGAAGAGAGAGTGGAAAGCTCTGCCTTCAGGACATCTGACAGAAGAAAGAGAACAGATAGAAGTAAATTATACAAGGACTTACGCTCTGCTACAAGAGCACATCATTTTGCTTTGAAAGGTCCATTTTTAAAAGTTACGAATTGACAACTTCAGTCCACAGAGAATTCCCACTTGTCAGCCATCGTTATGCTCTCATCTCTTCAGTGCTTATAGCAATTACTTCCAAGACATTTCAACTCATTACCTCAGTTGAAATGTTCTAAAAGTAACTCTGAACAACAATAAAGAGAGTTCTAAAATAATTTCTGCTGACATATCTATCCAACCGTCAGTCTAGACTAATAACAAATATGTATAATATAAATGTCTTACGAAGCTGGTATGCCAAGCACCTTTAAATCCTTTATAGGGTGGTGTTTGGGTAATTGGAATTAGTGCAGAAAGAAATGCAGCTTTGCATTACATTGAACCATCATTTTAAACTAATGTAGCTAATACTAGCCTCAGAAAAGATATTTGGTTCATTCAATGTCTGATTGTCTTATTGATTTAATATATTTAAGATATTCCCTCCTAATGTTGATTGCAAAATGATTGGCACAGGGAGTAGTCAAAACATTGTGGGAAGGTTGCAAGATAATTCTAGCATTGTTTGTTCAAAGACAGGTTTTATCATTTCAGTGAATTTGTCACTTGACCGCAATGCACCATGTTTAATGGAGAGTTAGGGTGCGTACAAACCATGCCTTTTTTCGGCTCAACCGACTGATAGTTTAGTGTATCGGTTAATGGGGACAAAGGGCATGTCTTTTCGGTGGGCTGCAACTGACTTCTGACCGTTCGAATTAATCAGACGAATGGGTAATTGGACATGTCAGTAAACCATGCCCGAATGTGTGATCCTCTAAAGCAGGGGTGGGCAATTATATTTCACGGGGGCGCATGAGAATCTTGGATTGTGGCAAAGGGCAAGAACAATAGGTCAATTATAGATATTGCAAAACTGGATTTTATAAAAAAAAGATTGAAAAATTGTTACCCAATAACAATTCCCCCCTACCTGTTTACTGGAAAACAGAAAGATTCTAGTTAATAGCGAGTACAGCATTTCTAGAACCACGAATAGGTGTAATATTTATACAAAATTGATTTTTATAGCTCAGTCCAAATGAAATCATATACTACTATATGGGATTGTTTTAAAAGAATTAACCATTAACCATGTCCCAATGTAATAAATAAGTCTCCACAGTGAGGTACAAGGCAGGTCCATTCACTGCTTCCCCTCTCCCTACATTAGGAGGTGACAGTGTAACCAGTAGGAACATTAGTTACTTTTGTTTCTTTTTCAATCCCATGGCAGGTTCAGCCTTTACCAGTTGGTACATTTTACCTCTCTGCTTTTTCTTGGCTGGCTGCCCAGATGTGGAAGATACATTTAAGAGATACATTGGGCCTCATTTACCCAAGCACGCTGTGCAAATATAAGGGGTTAAACTCGATATTAAATTAGTTAGCATGAGGGAAAATGAGTACCATTGTCTCTCTGATATTACTGCAGTAAGCAGTTCATGCTTTAATAAAAATGGAGGACATGCCACCCCTATAGATCCTTACGCCCTAGGCCATGGTCTAAGTGGCCTGCCTTCTTGGAAATCCGGCCCTGGTCATTTTGGATCATTTTTATTTACTCTACATCTTTGTCACATAATGCAGTTTCATACTGGTTTAGACCCAGGCTATATAATACATCCATATGTAATGAATAAAGTGATTGGAGGGTGGGATCCACTATATAAAGTAAGTCATGTACACCCAGGACATGCCCCTGATTAACCGTACTAAACACGTGTGATCGTTCTGTTTGGTTTTAAAGGAGAACTCTAGTTCTGCTTTAATATTAACTTTTTATTGTCATATTGCAGCCATGACAATGTTTCTGAAACGCGAGTTTATAAATATGGCCCATAGTGTGTGACAGGAAGTGCAGTTCCAATTTCCTGTAAACAACCCTGTAACAGGAAGTCACTATGTGACCGATATCGTGAAGTGGGAGGGGGTGTTAGGTTAAGGAGGGGATAGGATGCTGGGTTATAGAAGGGCAGACTGCCACGTGCAGTGCCGTATTGTGATGTGAGGGAGAACTTGGGGCTTGGTTGAAGATAGGTCTATTCCTCCTGCGTTACTACATCAAAGAACATTTAAAATAACTACAAATTTTATAAGGTCACAACTTGCCCAATCAGGTTTTTGATAAATCAACTGGAAAAAAAGGCTCCAGTGATTGTCAAGTTACAAGGAAGACATTGTCCTGATTCGCTAAAACTAAATGAATATCTTAACTTTGATTATAGATTACATAGGATATAAAGATATACAGTGTAAACCAGGGCAAATGCATTTTGGGCAATTGTCTCTTTTATATTTGTTAATACTATAAATAAAAATCTAATATCTGCAGGATGACAAGGAAAAACGGGTGGGGGGAAGGAACTGTTCAAAATAGCAGAAACTACTCTAATTATAAAGGTGCACCTTTATAAAAAAAATCCATTATTTCTAAACACAGTTATTCATTCTTTTTATTAAGAATACATTTAGTAAAAAGGATGCTGAACTAAAGAAAAAAGGTGTCACATTTCCATATGAATAAAGAATGCTTTTATTTTTGTCTATTTGATTTCGTCTTCCTTCTGAAAACAAAAGTGGTAATGTGCAGTTTTCAAACCCACAGGGAACCTCCACTGCGCTTTCATGTTGACTGCAGGCATTCATCATTGTACTGTTCTCTGGCCCTTTGGTAGATGAACTGTCTTCTAGAGCCAAATATTTCATATTTTCATATATTCCATTCTAGGATCCCTGCTGCCATTTTTTTTGCATTTGTTTAATTAAGAACTGGGCTATAAGCCTAGAAAATAGTTCATTGCTGTACTGAAGGGTGGTATGTGTTACTTTTTTAAGGACGTTTTGCAAATGTTTGGAACTATGATGTGTTCTTCGTCTGTTGACACATTAATACAGATAACTTGCAAGTGACTGGAAAAAAAGCTGTAAATTTGCTTATAAAGGGGTGCAACTAATTTGACTGTCCACATTGGGAAACATAGGCTAAATCCAACCTTACCCAGTCCTCCACTGCAAGGGGTTCAAATATAAAATTAGCTGAGCACAAAAACTGGGAATAAGACACTGTCCACTAGTCACTAATAAGTCAATAATACATGTATTTCCTTTGCAGACTGTGCATCTATTCCCAACATTGTGCTTGGTCTGAAAAAGCTGTGTGTCTGCAGAATTATACACTTGAGTGTTGTTGAAGTTGGAGGTATGTGCAGATGAGAGCTTTAAACCACTAATGACAAACAGAATTAGAACACAGCTGTTTACTCAAGAGAAGAAATACACTAGGACAATATATCAGTACCTAAAAAAACTCCTCACAAACAATATACCCTAAAATGTAGTGATGAGTCATTTTTACCCACACACACCCACTATGGCAAACATTCAATGTTTCCACACTCAAATATTAACATGGATTAAGGGATAAATGCTTTGTTATAATTGGAATTGGTTGGTTATAATTGGAATTACAGTGACACAATGTTATGATCTGATCATTTAATGTTCTATATTTTAATTCCATTGATAAAATAAAGTAAGAAACTCACCAAAAAAATAATGCAAGTATAAATGTGTTTATGTACCATTTTTCTGTGCAGTGCAAGGTCCAATCCTTTAGACACACAAGTTCTATTCAATACAGATTTTCAAACGGTACATACTCATTCCCATTTCCAGATTCATCTTTAACAATGGAGAACAGTTTTATCCTTCTGATTTCCATATATCAGTTTAGTATGTTATTTAAAAATAACTTATTAGTGTTTACCCAATAGTCATTCCTGCAGGTTTGTAGAATATGTAACCAATGATATGTAGGCATAAGGCACAATAACTGTAGAAATTTAATATTAAATAAAATTAAATATTCAATCACACCTGCTTTATTGATTAGAAACTCAAACTCCTATGGGTATTAATGTGCAATGGACGCTACATTGTTTTTTGTAATCTGCCACAACTTTGATCTTTATGTTAAATGGAGATGTTGTTATTTTATAATGAGTAGCCTGCTTAATGTTCCATACTGTGCTTTATTGTTGGCTAAAATCATGTATTGTTGATCGCTTGTACATATAAAAGATGGGATATACTTGATATATTATAACTGTTCTTTTTAAATTATATTCATTATTGATTTAATTTTTTTGCACAAAATAAGGGGGTATTTTGATTGGTGCTTGGGGGGCTAGAAAAGGAAGTTGAGTCACTGTGATGAATTATCCTTATGACGGCCCTATAATGGTTGAAACACGCCAATCATTCATAAGATGTGAATTAAGGTTTTTATATAAGACCCTAGGGTGCTGCTGCTTCTTCTTCTTCTCTCTCTCTCTCTCTCTCTCTCTCTTTCTCTCTCTCTCTTGGTTTATCTGTGTTTATTTGGTAAATCATCAACACTGCAATGGCCCATTTAAAATCCTTTTCCCTGCTCTTGCTCACATTTTTAATTCCTCCCTGACCTCTGGGATTTTTCATGCTGCCTTTAAACATGCATGTGTAAAACCTCTTATTAAATAACCCTCTCTGGACCCTACCTGTCTCTCAAACTACCACCCTGTCTCTCTTTTACTGTTTGCATCAAAACTCTTAGAACGACTCATCTCTACACACATTACGTAATACCTCCATGCCAATAACTTATTGGACCTATTGCAATCAGGGTTCCAACTGGGTCATTCAACTGAAACGTCCCTCTGTAAAGTCTCAAATGACCTTCAAGCTGCCAAAGCCAAAGGACAGCTGCGGCGTGGTTGTCTTCTTATCTCTCTAACATATCTTTATCTGTCTCTATTGCTAATAAGATTTCCTCTCCTGTTCCGCTTAGTGTGGGGGTCCCTCGGGACTCGGTTTAGGACCCTTGCCGTTTTCCCTCTACACTCTCTCTGGGAGAAATATTCAGTTCTTTCGGTTTTAAGTATCACTTATATGCTGATGATACCCAAATTTACTTTTCTACCCCGCGCTAAACTCTGAAGTTCAATCCCAAATCTCTATCTCTTCCTGGACGCCTTAAACTCAATCTATCCAAAATGGAATTAATCATTTCCCCCCTAAACTGGGACCTAATCCACCCTTTTACATCTCTGTTGACAATATGGTCAGTTGAATCTGCACGCTGCCTTGGAGTAATCTTTGACTCTATCTTTCCTTCCATCATCACATTAACAATGTCACTAGGACCTGTCGTTTTCTCCTTCGCAATATTGCCAAAATCTGCTCTTTTCTCTCTCCACTACTAAAATGCTCATCCATGCCCTTATAATCTCCCATCTTGACTACTGTAACATTCTACTACTTGGTCTCCTGGCCTCTCATCTTTCTCCTCTCCAGTCTATCTTAAATTCCCGAAAAATTTCTCGAAAATACGAGAAATCTCTTAATTTTGAGAATATTCTTCAATGGGTCCGCTCGCGGATTTTAGAATTTTTTTAGAAAATTCGCGGATCCTCGAGCGGACCGGATTTTGCGAAGTTCGGACATCTCTAATGCCACGTGACAGCAGTTTGTTGTTATCATTAATGTGAAGTATTTTTTTCACTTTATAATATCTTTACCTATTTGCACATATATATGCACTTTATTTAGAACTGAGTTGTGTGGTATTTTATTGGCTGTTATAGCCAACTGCATATTTTCCATTTTTTTCAGGTCTATGGTATTGGAGTGCCTTGGAATGAGTTTTCCAAGTATAGTCATGGTCTGTACTAACCGCCTGTGCTAGCTTTTTGTATTTTATATTGGTCCGGGCCCCTTTGGGACCCTAATACTGACAGTCCCCACCTTGGATTTAGGTTAACCTGGACCTTCTTAGGAATATATAGTGGCATTTGCATTATATGGATTTAGATAGATTGTCACATTGGGCTGCTAAGTGGCAAATGAGATTCAATGTTGATAAATGTAAGGTGATGCATTTTGGACTTAAAAACCCTTGTGCTACTTATACTATAAATGGCTCTGTGTTAAGTGAATCCCTGTTGGAAAAGGATCTTGGAGCTTTGGTGGATAACAAGCTTAAAGGAAGCAAGCAGTGCCAGGCGGCAACAGCTAGAGCCAGCATGATATTGTCTTGTATGAAGAGAGGTATAGATTCAAGGGAGGAAAATGTAATTCTCCCTCTTTACAAAGCATTGGTAAGGCATCATTTGGAATATGCAGTGCAATTTTGAAAATCCTGTGTACAAAAAAGGCATCTTTGAAATGGAAAGGGTTCAGAGAAGGGCAACTAAATTAATAAGGGGATTGGGGGAGCTTGAATATGAAGAGAGACTGGAAAAGTTACAATTATGTACGCTGGAGAAAAGATGCTTGCGTGGGGATATGATTACTGTGTATAAATACATTAACGGGCCATACAATAAACTATCTGGGGCATTGTTCACCAATAGAACATGTTAGAGGACACGAGGACATCCCTTAAGACTTGAAGAAAAAGGTTTAGGCTTCAAGCTCAGAAAGGGTTTTTCACTGTGAGAACAGTAAAGCTATGGAACTGTCTTCCAGTGGACGTTGTTATGGCAGGTTCATTGGTCAGTTTTAAAAAAAGCTGGATGAGTTTCTGCAAACAAGGAATGTTGCAAGTTACTGGTATTGATACATAAAGTAGAGTTGATCCAGGGACATTTCCGATTGCCACTTAGTGTCAGGAAGGAATTTCCCCCCCTTCATAAATTTGGTGGGTTTTTATTGCCTTCCTCTGGATCAACAGTTAGGCAGGAAATGAGGATATTGCTAGATGGGTTGGACTGGATGGACGTATGTCTTTATTCAACCTCAAATGCTATACTATACTATACTATACTATACTATACTTACTATACTATACTATTTTGTATCTTAAAATATTCCTAAAGAATTGAAAATCAAGATTATTTAAATGTTCAACCATAAGGGGAAAAAAATTGCTTAGCTAAACTGGTAACCCACGATTAAAACTACAGGTTATTCCCAAGGCAAGTATTTACTTCTGATTTCCTTCCTGCATGAATGAAAAGATTTTCAGCTACAACCTTATGTGCCATTAATCAAGTTATTAACAGCTTTTATTTGCAGCGTTTCAATTATTGTTTTTTATTAGTGACTGGAAACCCAATTGTGCATAATGGAAACTAATAAAAAACTTATTTTGTAATTAAAGCAGAAGCTAAGCTCTATGTGACATATTAATCATTATAACAAAAGCAATTCAAGATACAGCCAGTGAGTAGAAGCATGTGCAACCCAGCTATTATTTCAAGTATAAAAAAATGTGTTATGTTTTGAAAAATAATCTTTCCCTCTGGGTACATTAAATGTACCCAAGGGATTAAACAATATTCCTATAGATACAGAGATCACTAGGAAGCCGAGCAGTATATAGGGACAGCTATAGGCCATGACCTATTTGCAACTACAATGTATGGAGTGCAATAGAAACAGTCCATTGAACTTAGAGCACTTTCTAATCTGATTATCTTCCTAGAGGTTTGAACTGGTTCCATTTCATTTCCACTGGGAAATTGTTGAAAAATTGCTGCAGGGCTTAGTATGTTTCTTTTATATCCTTCTACTTTATGGACCACTGCAAACAGAGCGTCTATATAATTAGCAACAAACAAAATGTGTATGTCTTACTTTGCCCTCTTTATTGACAGGCTTTTATTTATTGTTATTTATATAGATTTATCTATTATTTTTAAAGTAACTGCAAACATTTTTGGGGCGGCACTTTTTTCTTATTTCTATCTATGACTGAGAAGATGTTACTTTAATTTACACTTCTATGGATTAATAGAGAAAACCTAAATGACATAGTGTTAGTTAATTTGCTTTTTACTTTTCATTTATGGAATATTTTATTATTAGGGAATGTAAAATCTTCTTCTGATGCCTCCCATGGTCCTTTGCAACTGGCGATTTCTGAGAGCATTAAAATGATAGATGGAATTGGAACACAGCTGTTTACTCAAGGGGAAATATACAAAAAACAATATATCAGTACCTACAATACTCCTCATAAATAATACACCCTTAAATTTAGTGATGAGCCATTTTCTCACACAGACACAAATATTCGACTTTACCCACGCTAGTCAAAAATGCTCTAAAAGCACTCTAATATTCACATTTATTGAGGGCTAGGCCCCAATGCTATGTTTCAGGTTCCATTTTGTGATCTGTGTCTACTTTGTTATCTACAATGGCCGTTGGTTATGATTGGAATTACAGTGACATAACATTATCTTCTGATCCTTTAATTTCCTGTAGAACACAGGTTCTATTCCATACAGATTTTTAAACACACTCATTCTCATTTACAGATTCATTTTTAAAATATTTAATACAACGCTGGATTTATACTTTTTCCCCCCTAGGCCAGCAAGCTTGTATTACCCTCTCTTGACACCTATCTAATTTCACACGAGTGGCATGTTTTTACTCAGTTGGGTTTGTTAAGTTGCTCATTGCAACTGTCACTGGTCACTGCCCCTTTGCAAGTCTCAGTACAGTATGATGGTGTGAAGGGGAATCACATCTCTAATAGGCCGATAGCAGTTCCTGCTGCATTGTGATTTGAGGTAAATGTTTTATGTGCCTAAAAAGCCATCTATTAGCTGGCGTTAAAAATCTTTCCTTATTGGGACTGAATTGGTTGGCACGAGTTTTATTCCTTTATTGCACCGGTTGCACGAGTTTTGCAAGAGACACCCAGGCAACCAGTGCAATTTATTTAATAACAGGTTTGCGCTACCTTTAAAGCTGCTAACTAAGACTAGCTAACGGCTGGAGTTAAAGTGGCACTCAGGCTCAAATCCATTATTAAATACTGGAAGTCACATTTGCCACAATTGCGTCTCTGGGTAAATGAGGACCATTGTCTCTCATGCCGCCCCTATAGAGCCTTGCAGAAAATCTGTCCCTGATTGGATACTATAGTATAATTTTTCTTGTTTCCCACATGTCATTATTTAAATAAAGAATGTGTCATGCTACAAAATTATACTAATTACCCACCTCTACTAAGCCCTTAATCCATTTCCAGAGTCCTCATCAATTTTTCTTTTTAGAGTTTACCCAATAGTCATTTATCAACAATACTAACGTTTCACTGGTTGGGAAGATAAAATCTTCTTCTGATCTCTCCCAATCAAGTCTGCCCTGTTGCAAACAAAATAGCCGATGGAATAAACTGAACAGGAAATCATGTTCTGAGCAAGTCATGTATCTTCTATAATATCTCCTTCCTCCTCCAACGGCCGATATAGCACCGCTCCCCCAGTCTTCAGAATAAATGGCTAAGTCTGTTATCTTATGTAACTGGCAGCTCCTTTTCTGTACCTTATGGTCAGATGGTGACTCACTGAGTGGAAGTGCATGCTGAAAGAACCCCTGTGGAGACCTGCATATGAAGGGAAATAAGAATTCTTAGAAAGGGAAAAAATGTGCTACCAGAGATGTATCCACTAGACAATGTTAAGAAAACAATGTTAAGAGACAATAATAATAAATGTTGTGATTATAAAATGCAAAGTTGAAAAAAAAAGTGTTATTGCTTCATTTTGCTTTCTAGTTCCTGTCTTAAGCCTGGCATACATAATCTGTTATTGTATTTAATCCTATAGCCTATTGCTTATTTATTGCGCTATTTATGTATGGCTGCCTATTTCTTTGTCAGCCCAACGATATCAGGAAGTCTATTGAGCAGAATGGTTCTTTCTGGTCGAAACATTTTCTGATGATCCCATCCCCAGATGCAGTTTTTTGGCCAGATTTCAAGCTAAAACCAGCCCAAGATAGATGGCGCAAGGGACAGGGTAATTTTAAATTGGGAAATACCATTTAGCTGCACCTATACCCATAAAGCATTATGGCAGGCTTTATCCTTTTCGAGTGTTTGGGACCTGGTATTTGGTAGCATTAAAAAGTCTCTTTTTAATTCTTTGCTAATCACTGGCGATACAAAGAGTTGTGTTTATTACAATAGCAGCTTTCTTAATTTCTCAACATTCCATGGGCATTTCATGGTGGCTCAGTGGTTAACACTGATATCATGCAGTATCCTGGGGTCAAATTCTCCTTTGATCCCATTTGATCTCTCACATTCTCCTTTGATCCCTGGTTATCATATGCTAATTGGGACTTTCGTTGTTACTTATATTGCCAACAGATTCTTGTACAAGTCATTCTGAATTGAGAAAGCCAGTCGGATGTCTAGCGAAATGTCTTCAAGAACTAAACTTTAATTTAGTTCTAATTTAGTTTATTTTATTTAGATCAAGTCCAGTTGATCTAAATAAATACAACAGATATACCATGACCTGGATGATTGAGAACCTTCACAAGCACATCCCTCAGATTCATTAAGACAATTTTATAAGTTGTGTAAAATAAGCTGCTTAGGTTGTATATATTTTGTATATATTATTTGTGCGTATACAAAATTACATTGTGTGTGCTATATACCACAGGGCTAATATTCCAGCAGGTTTTTGTGTGCACAGACTAGTGTGCTTGCATATTAGAGGTAGCACGCCTCACTGTCTTATAATGGAACAAAACATGGCTGATAATTGACAAATGATACAGATCTGACTGTAGTTGTGAATTATCGACCATTACTATTGATCACAACTGTCCCATTTAAAAAAAATGGAGTCAACGTTTCAGGCCTACTACCTACTGAATACAGATTGCACCCATAAACATTTGCCCCTATCCCCCAAACTAAACCAACTGGGGCAATCATCATCATGGGAAACCAAACAAAGGGCATAATGTTAGGACCGATATCACTATTGTCGTTTGTAGCAGTCGATTTTCTCTGCGGTGAAAAAAGCAACACCATGCCTGAAAAACTGACGCTACTAGCAGCAGTTTTTTCGACCGCTATAAAGAATTGTTATTGTTATCGGACATTACTGATAATTATCCTTTATAAATATGACCCAAAATGATGTAAATATACTTTTGCAGATTTGCCAGTACCACCCAACATAAAATAGCAAATTAAAAGATTTTGCAACAAATTTTGTAAATGTATAATAAATTGGTTCCTGCGCACCATTCCTAGCATTCTGGGGGTTTCAGGCAATATTTTTTTACTGGGAGGGTGTCTCCCTTAAATTCTGATCTTAAAGTAAGCGACAGTGTTTGCATTTACCTATCTAAATCATAACCAGTGCAATGGTGTCTAGACACATATCAAGGTCAAAACCAAGGACGCACAGATTAATTCCATAGATGTAAGTAAACAAGAGAAGACAGCAGTAATAGGAAGCCTTGATGAACTAAAATTATAATTAAAAGATATCTAGGGGGAATTGCTTACTTTGAAAGTAAAAAGCTAAATTGCACTGTAGTAGTTCATTATATTGGTTAGGGACTCTAGGATGCTGTGTAACTTATATCAGTCTCATAATGAAATTCACATTCAATTATATTTTTCATACAACAAAATTTTGTTAGTGTTTGTTAGTGTCTCCCAATGGGTTGCTTTGATTTCATTAAAACTCCTCAACCACCAGTTTATCTGTAAGCAGAGAGCGTGCCAAGACCATTTTCAGTAAACAGTAATTATCTAAACATAGATAGGATGATAAAATAAGTCAGAAAGTATCCCAAACTCTTCTGTCTCCTGTAAGAGCTTGTAGCCCAGTATTTCAGCCTGGGGCGTTTTGCACCATCCTCCTGTCAAAAAACAACCTTATTTTTTTAAGGATGATAAATCATAGAATATAAGGAATAAGTATCATTTCTACTTTCATGAAGGATATAACAACGTTAAGATAGTAAACTGGCTGTATTCTTTGTATTGAGGTTTGTCAGTTCCTGACTCCAGGCTTTCATGTGAATTGCTTTATTTATAGATTTTTTGTGTAGTTGTGCAATAAAGTTTTCTTAGGATATATAAAAAAAGAAACCATAGCTTTTTTCCAAATAAACATTTTTTAAAAAATCTTCCCTGAAATGATAAAGGTCTTGAAAACTCATTTTCTTCTTCAGAATGCACATTTAAGTTTTATAGTAAATGGTCATGTGAAGAAAGGTTTATAAGTGTTGTTTATGGCATTTTTCTGAGAATAGATTCCTGTATCAATAAGTTATGATGTAATTATATCAAAACCCTGCATGACCCTATAGAACAATAACATTAACTGCTTAAACGCATGAGGCAAAACTGATTGTTTTGATTATTATATTTCCTTTAACTTGATAAATAAAGAATATTTTTTTATCAGTCCTTTTACCCAGGGTATGTATAACTACTTAATAATGTTAAAAAGATGCAGCAGAATTAGAATTGTGAATTCTAATGTATAATTGGAAAGAGTTATAAACCATGGCATTCACCAATGGTGTTAAATATCAAAGTCACCAACTGCAGTTTTGATGGGGTTGGCAAAAACCACAACAGCCAAGTGGCATTCGAATACAGGTAGGGGTAGAGGCCCTTTTTATAAATGGTTCCTCCAATCCACACTCAATTCCAGGTAAGTAAAATGATGTGTGTAGCATATAAAAGGCACAGACTGGATGCTGTGAAAATAGTAGACTTTTATTATAAAAACATGTGTGCTACATGTTTCGGACCAAGGTCCTTTCTCAAGCACACCACATGTATCAAATAGCTGCCTTATGGGTGGTATGTTCCTTTTCAGCTACCTATTTAAGGCAGCTAGTTGATACATGTGGTGTGCTTGAGAAAGGACCATGTAAAAATGTAGCACACCAATAAACATGTAGCACACATGTTTGTTACAATAAAAGTCTACTACTTTCACAGCATCCAGTCTGTGCCTTTTATATGCTACACACATCATGGATGTTGGTCCGAAACATGTAGCACACATGTTTGTTACAATGAAAGTCTACTACTTTCACAGCATCCAGTCTGTGCCTTTTATATGCTACACACATCATTTTACTTACCTGGAGCCAAGTGGCATTGTTAGGCCCTTAGATTTGGTGACATATCCTCCAATCCTTTCACTAAGCCAGTCAAGTAAAGCTTAATGCACATGTATGATTTTGACACAGACCCACGACCCCTGACCACGATGCACACCCACGACGAATGAGCATTTTGGCACGTGTGTATTATCACTGAAATGGGCATTCCTTGTGGGTGTGCGTCGTGGGAAGGGGTCATCCTTCTGTGTCGTGGGTCTGCCAATATTGCATTGGCCCGAAAATTTCCAAATAGACCTATTTTCTTTCCGGTAGCTTTGGTAGCTCAACCTACAAATATTATAGGGGGAGATTTACCCAGAATATTGCCCTGGGTAAATCTCCCACTGCAAATTCAATAAGGGGTTATGGACTTTGGGTAACTCTCTTTCACGATTTACAATAGCATGACTTTTTAAAGTCTAAATCCAGCACAAACCCCTTATTGAATTTCCTGCACTGGTGTCTTTTGTGACACCGTAAAGCCAGTGTTAAAGTAAAAATTTTAAATTTCAGCTTTGAGTAAATGATCAAATATGTTTTTAGAAACACACGGCCCATGAAGTTACAGGTTCAAATCCCCTTACTTGAAAACAAATGAAAATAGTCTGCTAGTCCTTTTTTTGTTGTTTGTGTCCATTATGTTAGGATACAGTTTTTACATGTACTTGACTCTTATATAGCAGCTCTGTTGGGATAGTGGTATAATGCTCTACTTTTATCAAGACAGACTACATAAGATTGCAGGTTCAGTTTCCCAGACTAGTACCCACAGGTTACATTCATAAATCACCCAGTAGAGGTGAGACACAGCTTTTCGTATCTTTGTGAATGTGCTCTGTCTATTGGCACAATGTTGTCTTGATACTTTAGTTCCCCTTTTAAACTACTTTAAAAACCTAAATAAAATCTCTTTGAATGACAATGAAATCATTCTGCATATGGTCTTCAGATAAAAATAAAAGTTAACATCACCGTTTTGCTTACACTTGATTTCTGCATTTCTGCATTTGATGCAATTCAGTGTGATAAAGAGTCCAGCCTCCTTTGACAGCTATCTCCGGATTTAGGATGTTGAAGCTCTAGTTCTGCAAACAACTGAATAGTCAAATTGTTAGGGGATTGAGATAGAAAGAAATAGAAAAAATAAGGTCAGAAGTTCAAAGAATGTTATCAGTTATTATTAACAGACTACTGTAAACAGTGGGACGATAAAATGTAGAAGTCGGAAGGTATTGTATATTCTTGAAGATAGAAAGAGACGGTAATTAACTATTTAACTACAGGCATAGTGGAAGGATCACTGTGTTCCTCTGTGTTAATTCATTGGATAAACACATACAGCAGGGATTTCAAACCTGCAGCAGCAGTCAGGAAATGCTGGGAGATCTGAAGGTTTGACTCCCCTGACGTACAGTAAGTAGAATAGCACAACAAAAAGAGCCACAGAAAGTGGAAATATGAGGGATCATCCATGTAAATTCATTAATGTAAAAAATCCTTTAATAATGCATGTGTGGTTGAGCCAAAAAAAGTGCATACAGGTGAACAGGCAAAATAGTTAAAAACAAACCCCTCTTCAAAATATAAAATTATATATCATTGCATACACAACTAGGTAAACTGGTATATCCCCACTCTTTCCATTCACACATCACATATCCTATATTTTTAGTCTGCTCCCTCTTCTACTTCAAGGCCTGTATCGGTGTAGTATATTTGGTGACCTACCTCTCTATTTCTGGTCTGCCACTTACAGATTTAGATTCTACCATTGTCTTATATTAGTTTATAATTAGTTTAGTGGGTATGCAAACATTAGTCTTTATTTGAATATATCAATATATATAGGATATGTGATTATTGAATGAATTTACACTGGAGGAGCACCCCTTAATTGTTATCTCTATATAGTCAGTGTCAGGCATTCCAATGTTTAAAAACAGTAATTAGAATAGGATACATATTTTAAAAGGAAAACTGTTTTTTTGTCAAGATTTAAGTTCTAATAAACTTTATATCATGGAACATTTTCTGTATAACATGTATGTTAGTTTCTTTCTTTTCCTTCTTTTTTATTTTGTGTATTGAGTCATTTCCATTAGGTGTTACCCTTTTCATTATAGGACAGGAATTTTTTTCAGTGTCATATGGTATTTTCTTTTTATGTACTTAATCCAAGATCTTACGTTTTCTATACACAGAGTACAGTTGATGTCAACATCAGCAACATTCTACACTATAAATAATTCACAGGAAGCAAAGGTTAGTTTTTAGATAACCACCATCACATAGCATCTTACAGGCAAGAACAGCTGACTTCAGTAAGTTTCTAATGACTCTAGACCTGTGTGCCCTTTCCAGATACCTCCAATTTCTGAGTTGATTCTCGTATATTTCAGCAGGAATAGAAAGGTATTGTTTCTGCAAAGGATCATTTATTCTTGGAGTCTTTTTTTTTCTTTATTAAATTTGTTTAAATACTCTGGATTTTTTAAATGCTAAATATTAAGTTGGATTTCACATTTTGCTGAGAAATAGCCTTCAAAATATATATTGCAGGTAAACTGTTCTGTCAGCCCCTCTACCAGTAATAGATATCCATATGCACAGAAAGCCACTATTTGCTCTCCAGTGTTTCCTGTCTGTGCTATAATGGCTGTTGGTGCACTCTGATCCTGTTTCAAAGGGAAACTAAACACTACGAACCCTCCCACCCCACATTAAATGAACTTAGTATTAGAGGCCCTCCCCCTGGGTTCTTGTGTCCGGGACGTGGGTGTGTGAGTTGGACCTGGCAATTACAACTTTGGGTACATATATCTTCCAATCTGTTGAGAACCCAGGGATGTGGACCTGAACCCTGAGTACTTTTAATTGTACTGGGCTATGAATTGGTGGTGGCAGGTTTCTCTAAAAGAGACTTTAACAGAAAGTATCATCTGGTGAATTAGAACAGTGTGAAATGGGCTTTTGTACCAGGAGATAAATTCACTATACATTATGTTTTTGTAGAGCGCAATATGTAGATACTAAGTTGGATTTGTAAACAGTAGGGGTGGAAATAAGAGCAGGTATACAAACATATAGTGATGAAATGATTCATCACAGGCTAGTAATAAAAGCCATTTGGTATTATCAATAGAAAATCTTAGGTTAAAAAAACTAATTTTTCATCAAACTTCTCTACCCTTACATTTTTTTAGACTTATTTCTAGCTCTATGCTACAGATTTCAAAATTAAAACTTTTGAAGAGTTTTAAGAGTGAGAATAAGAAGGGACATGGATCTGAAAAATGAGAGATCAGAATGATTTCTTTACTCCAGGCAGGTAGGACACAAAATGGTCTGCATAAAGCCATGTAATGGCTTACAATTTTCTATTAGTCCTACTGTGCTGCAAAATAAATAATTCAATTTAACAATAAATTGATAAAATTAGTAACTTGGACATACTGTATAACATTCTTCTTTTTGAAAGAAAAATCAGTTCTTAGATTCTATAAAATCACTCATTAGATTCTATAAAATCACTCATTAGATTCTATAAAATCACTCATCCAATTCTATTAGATTCTTACAAAAAAGGAACTGATTTGTTTTTCTAATTTTTAAAATTTTTATACTCTCTCGCTCTCCCTCCGATACTGGACTAGCTGTTCAATACACAGTAGCAGCAACATCATCAATCAATGATCACTAGGGATACGGAAATTATCGTTAAATATGGAAAATGATTCAGCAATGGCAAACAAAATGGGCAACAGACATTATTTATTTATACGCAGACACGTGGAGGATATATGATCCATTAGACACATTTATCAACACATTTTGTTATAATTGTTTGTCTAAAACAAAGAAAAAAAGCAGCGTGCTGTGACAGAATTGGATCAATTCATTACTTTGTCCTATGTGATTCCAGACTGCTGAATTTTATTTCATTGCCATGTTCAGTTTTTGGTCTTGTTATGCCAGACATCATTAGAAACAGTGTTTCTTGGACTGGAGGATTCATAAAGAGGAAGGAAAAGAGAGGACACAGGTATAAGGTTTATTCCATAAATCTGTTAGCTGCCGTACTTGAGATTTAATTTCCCCAAGGACAGAATGAATAGCTCCTGTATGGTGCCTAATGTTCTCATTTGCATCTATATATACTTACACTTCCCTAGCTCGTTATTGCTGCTTGCTAACTTGAAGAGCCCTTGATGTTATGGTCTGCTCGCATTTACATTTCCTTACTTCTTTTCTCTTTTTAAACAATAATGGCCATATTCAGGATGAGAATATATCAGCTATATGTATCTGTAATAGGTATGGCTATATCTTAGGTTACTTGTAAATGTTGAATATGCTTCAACAGCTGCAACTGTATTACTGGAGATACACGGAAATTGCAGCGAAAAGAGAAATTGCACCGCAATGTCTACTAGTACCAGTCCAGGGCAATAAATTTCGCAACATTGCATGGAGGCTTTTAAGCAGATAAAACATTTAGGTGGGAATAAGACCACCATACGAAACGGAAAAATTGGAAAACTCAAATAACGAACATCAGATATTCGAAAGCAGCAAAACCTGAAAATCAAATATTTGATCATTGGCAATCATATTATAGTAAATGCTCGAAAATAGACTAAACCCCCCCTATTTCCCTTATTTGTATTGAAAACCCACCTCAATGTACTGACACCTTCCAGGGACCTATCAGTGAATGGAACTTTCAGTCGATCAGGCCGAAAAATTGCATGATGTGTAGACAGCCTTAGAATATTTTTCTTAGTATTGTAAAGCCTCCCACCCCAAACATTTTTTAAAAACATTTGTCATTTGATATTTGGACTGTACCATGTAGTGTGTACAACTCGAGTGTTTAACATGGCATTTGTTAGACATGTGTACTGTTCGCTTAGGCATATGTGCGTATGAGCTGAGAAGTTTAGCACAGTCATGGAACTATCAATATACAATCTGGAGATATATTCAGTCATCTGATAGAACAGACCCAAAAGACTATCTTGCAGAAGGACTTGAAAATGCCTACAGCAGCTTAAAAATGTTAAAAACAGTTTGCACCAGGAAGAGCAATCTCCTTTGTTTGCAGGATGCAATTGACAACTAAACAAATAAATTCCAATGTTATATTTTTTTAATGTTATTTTAAAATTTCAATTTTAAAGTTAATGTTTAAACAACATGTTTTAAGTTTTGTTTTAACAGCTGGTAATGTAATAAAGCAAGAGCACTTTAGTCTAAGGGATGCAATTGACAACTAAACAAAAGTATTTTAAGGATTTTCATTTTTTATGTGCATTTTAAATTTAAAAGTTAATGTTTAATCATCTTGTTTTAAACTTTGCTATGAGAGCTGTTAATGTGCATAGACAAGTCTGCAGTGTAATGTTGGCAAATCAAATTCTACTCACCTTTCCTCCCCTCCACACCTGAATTGTACATAGGGTGAGGAGCTAAACCAGTAGGTCATCACTCCAGGGTACTTTATCGATCAGCTGTTATACTAGAATATTCTTTTACCTACTCTAGTCTGCTTAGCCCATCTTCTACTATCAGGGACAGTCCACGATCTAAACCAATGGGAATATACGCTTATTTATTTATTATGTAATTTTATGTATTCTGTTTTTATTCATTTGTTCAAGCATTATGTTCAAACACCTTGTTAAGCTCTTTTTTAAGAGCTGATAATACGATGAAAAGATAATAAGAATTTTTTTTTAAAAATAATTCTATTATTTGTTTTTGCACATGGAGCAATAAAGTTATTTTTAGAACATTGGCTTTTTTTCCTTACAATGGCTTTTCTATTCAGTTTTTTTTATTATTTCCCGACATGCATACACGATGCAGGCTGTACCCTACAGCTGGACAAACACATAGCAATACATGGCAAATATCATTAGAACCAACAGGATTTGCCCTATAATACAAATCTGTAATGTCCACCTTTACGTGTAAATGTGAGATATGTATTTGTGATCAACTTTTCCATCCATACAAATTAATCAAAGCTGCAGCATGTCAAATCCAACACAATAACAGAGGGCGATATTTATGAAGATGCGTTATCACTATTTTGTGATACTGTGGCTCTATTGTTAATAACTATTGTTATTTTTAATCTATGATTGCATCCATAAATGTACTACCGCATCTGTACTTTAACGATAATTCATGGTATTGGAACTTTCAGATACCGCAGGTTTATTAATACTGTAGAGCTCATAGAAATAAGGTGACCATGTGAACCAATACCTAAAAATAACTAAAAAAGGCATTTAAAACCTTTAAGGCCGAGGGAACGGAAAGGGCCTTTAGGGATTATAAAAACTGTAACAAGGAGTGTAAGAAAGCAATCAAACTAGCTAAAATTAATAATGAAGTTAGGATAGCTGAACAAAGCATCACTAAGCCTAAATTTTTTTTAAGTATATTAATAGTAAGAAGATGAGGACTGAGAATGTGGCACCATTAATTAATGGAATAAGTTAGTTACGGAGGATGGCGATAAAGCAAATGTCTTGATTAATTTTTTCCCCTCTGTATACACTATAGAAGATCATAGAATATAGTAGCAATAATGGTATAAAAGATTCAAGTGCACTTTGGTTTACCGAGGATATGGTACAGAAAGAACTAAATAAGGTTAATATTAATAATGTTTGAGACTGCTTGTCAGGGAATGGTGAAACTAGCAGTGTAAGTAATTAGGCACCTGGGTTAGTTACTATCTTGCAGGCTGTTTGGCTAAAGGAAAGCAATTAGAAGTCAAGAGGAGCATGCTCAATAGAGGAAATAGTTAGTACATACAGTATATATGGCTACCTTTAGATTTATCTTAAATCAGCAATATTTCCATTATATGTCAGAAATTTTTTATTTAGCATGAAGATTTTCTTAAAAATTGGAATTTTAATGTGGGTGGCATATTTTCCTACCCACAATTCCTGAGCTTGCTTTTGTTTCAGATGCTATTTGTAAAACAGAAATTGTAAATTTAAGAGTAATTAACATTTCATTTGCTTACTTTAATTACAATATTGGCTTAATCAGTATAAGTTGCAAAATATCAAATGTTACCTTTTTACTGGTCTACAACAATTAAAAAACATATAATGACACCTAATTGGATGCTGCAAATTAAAGTGAAATTCAGTGGAAATTATCATTTTATATGTATAGTTTATTTATCTACTATATAAAGTAGAAATCTTGTATGTATGTAAGTATGTATGTATGTATTGTATGTATGTGCTCACCTCACAGCCACACCCCATAATACATTCTCATAACGGCGACACCCTCTGAAAGGGCTAACACCCATGAAGTCCAGTTTGTACAACAAAAATCTTGCACGTCACTTGCAGAGTGTGATTCCCAATTCAGTAACTCAGATGAAGGGCCTGGGCTCTGTGTGCTGCCCGACTTCAACAACACAGACACAGAGTCCACTTCAGTGACACAACAACAGCGTAATGTACGGCTACACAACTCAGAGAGCTGTACACACAGAACAAAAGCTTTCTATAACAAGGGAACTAGACATTTCCCTTAAGGTCTGTAACACATTACAATTTGCTCCTGGAAGGTTTCAAATATAAACCCTGGAAATATTATGTTACTATTGGTGATATAAATTATATTTATATACAAATATAAACCCTGGAAAGACTATGTTACTATTGGTGATATGAACCACATTTATATACAAATATAAACCCTGGAAAGACTATGTTACTATTGGTGTGATAGGGAATGACATTTATATAAACCCTGGAAAGACTATGTTACTATTGGTGATATGAATGACATATATATACAAACTAGACATTAAGCCCGCTACAATAACGGGCTCTAGAAGCACAGAGTGCCCCCTTAGTGTCCCAGGGCCAGAGTACCCTCTTAGTGTCCCAAGGCCAGAGTCCCCCCTCTGTCCAAGGCCAGGGGCCCCCTCTGTCCCAAATACAGAGGCCCCCCTCTGTCCCAAATCCAGCCCCCCCTTTGTCCCAAATCCAGGGCTCCCCCTCTGTACCAAATCCAGGGGGCCCCTTTGTCCCAAATCCAAGGGCCCCATCTGTTCCGATCCAGGGTCCCCCTCTGTTACAAATCCAGGGGCCTCTCTGTCCCAAATCCAGGGGCCCCTGTCCAAGCAACCTTACCTGCAGTCTGTTTAATTGCTGTTCTCCCTCCGTGTGTTTCCTTTGTTTCTCCCTCTAGTGGTGCGTCAATAGGAACTGCAGAGACTCTCCCTCTAGGGGTGAGTCCATAGGAACTGCAGTGACACACACACACGGACACAGGGATGCACACTTAGGGTTTTATTATATATGATGATGATATAAACCCTGGAAAGACTATGTTACTATTGGTGATATGAATGATATTTATGTAGAAATATACAGTAAACCCTGGAAAGACTATGTTACTATTGGTGATATGCATGACATTTATATACAAATATAAACCCTAGAAAAACTATGTTACTATTGGTGATATGAACCACATTTACAATTATTGTCATGCTAAGAAATTTAAAGCAGAGCCTCCTGGATTGTGACCATGCCTCCAGATATTGCTTTCACAGCCACACCCCCCATCACGGTTTCGATCATACACCAACCATCAAGGCCACACCCCCAAAGATAACTGCCATGCCCCCAAACATCACAACCTTGCCCCCAGATGTTGTGAGTAGGCTACCAGATTTTCACACACACCCTAAAAAACCCAAACCATTACAACCCGCACCTATACATCATGGTCACACCCCCAAACATTACAGGTACATCTCAAAATCATGCCCAATTCCACAAACATCCTGTCCATGCCCCCAAACATCACAGCTACACTTCCAAACACCACACACCCAAACTTGACACCCATGCCCCAAAACATCATACCCATGCCCCTAAATGGCATGGCTTGGCCCATGCTTTGAAACAGCGCCTCCTGAACACCGCAACATCGCAGGCATGCCCCATCCACCTACTCAAACCAGGATTGTCTGTTGGGTATGGACTACATGGGAATTACCTGCATTACCTAACATACGCACCAGACACACACTACCCACATGTCCACACTTCACAGATAGTACAAACTAAAAGAACAAAGACATCATGGCACTTTCAATTCGACCAGACAGTAACTTATTGATTGGGATCTAATAGTCCAATATAAAGTTGATAGGATGAGAGCATGCATAAACATAGCGGTGCCCTTTGCATTCCTGCATTCGAGGGACCTCTAATCCTTGTCCATGTCTCAACCAACTTCCCACTTTATACACAGGTGCTTGTGCTGCGGACTGATGTTGGAAAGTCCCGTACAAAGGTGACTTTCTCCATTACAAGTTCATGCCTGCAGTGGCTCGGCTCTGGGCTCCTGCTGGCAAAACAAAACTACTACCAGAATAATAACAAATCTAACCCACGTCACCTGTTCTCCATCTTCAACTACTTCTGCACCCCTCACGTGCTGACTCTCTTCCTCTGCACTCTCCCCAGGACTTTGCACATTACTTTCAATGTAAAGTGGAGTCCATCCACATGCAGATCTCTAACCCTAGGGACAACTCTCAGATTATTTTGTCCTCTTCTTCCTCTGCTATTCTCGTATCTTTTACCCATTCAGAAGTTCTTGCCTGCTTCTATCATGTCCACTCAGACCCATGCCTCTGTATTACTGTAACACTGTAATCATGGATACCCCTATAACTCACAATATCAATGCCTCCCTTACATCTGGAATTTTTCCTTCCAGCTTAAGTGCCCATTTAAACCCATACTAAAAAAGCCTTGCTAGACTCCTGTTTAGCTAACTACCACCCGTCTCTCTCTAAACTGCTAGAATGATTAGTTTCTCCCGTATTACTAACTCCATGCTCATCAACTATTGGCCAATGGTAATTTTTCTATTCTTTTCCTTCTTGACCTCTCCTTTGCTTTCCCATGGTCGGTCATTCCCTCCCAATGCACATACTTCACTCCTTGGGTATTGGGAATGAAGTGCCCTCCTGGTTTCTATCCTATCTCTCTATCCAAATTTAATGTATCTTTTGCGAATAACACCTCTTTTCCGGTTTCTCTTAGTGTGTGTATGCCACAGGGATATGTTCTTGGACCCTTAGTGTTCTCCCTCTACACTATTTCCTTGGGAGATGTTATTAGCTCTTTTGGCTTTAATTATCACTTATATGCAAATAATATGCAATCTACTTGTCCACCCCTACGCTAACTCCTGACATTCAATCACGTGTCTCCGACTGTCTCCTTGCCATCTCCTCCTGGATATCATGATGCTGCCTCAAACTGAATCTTTCTAAAACTGAACTAAATTTCCCACTTAAACCTGGTCCTGTCCCATCTTTCTCTATTTCTGTTAATAATACCCCTATTTTCCCCATACAATCGGCACGCTGCCTAGGGGTAATTATTGTCTCCTCTCTCTCCTTTCTAATACATTAACTATGTTGCTAAAACCTGCTGATTTTTCTTTCGCAATATAGAAAAATCCGCAGGTTCTTCTCTCTCCCTATTACCGCTCGGTTGTACCCATGCCCCTAAATGGCATGGCTTGGCCCATGCTTTGAAACAGCCAAATGTCATGTCCAAGCCTCCTGAACACCGCAACATCGCAGGCATGCCCCATCCACCTACTCAAACCAGGATTGTCTGTTGGGTATGGACTACATGGGAATTACCTGCATTACCTAGACATAAGCACCAGACACACACTACCCACATGTCACACACTTCACAGATAGTTACAACTAAAAGAACAAAGACATCATGGCACTTTCAATTCAGACCAGAAAGTAACTTTATTGATTGGGATCTAATAGTCAATATAAAGTTGATAGGATGAGAGCATGCATAAACATAGCGGTAATAGGGAGAGAGAAGAACCTGCGGATTTTTGCTATATTGCGAAAGAAAAATCAGCAGGTTTTAGCAACATAGTTAATGTGATTAGAAAAGGAGAGAGAGGAGACAATAATTACCCCTAGGCAGCGTGCCGATTGTATGGCAAATAGGGTATTATTAACAGAATAGAGAAAGATGGACAGACCATGTTAAGTGGGAATTTTAGTTCAGTTTTAGAAAGATTCCGTTTGAGCAAGCATCATGATATCCAGGAGGAGATGGCAAGGAGACAGTCGGGGAGACACGTGACTTTGAATGTCAGGAGTTTAGCGTAGGTGTGTACAAGTAGATTGTGCTATTATTTGCATATAAGTGATAATTAAAGCCAAAGAGCTAATAACATCTCCCAAGGAAATGTGTAGAGGAGAACACTAAGGGTCCAAGAACATATCCCTGTGGCATGCACACACTAAGAGAAACCGAAAAGAGGTGTTATTCGCAAAAGATACAGGTAAATTTGGATAGAGAGATAGGATAAACCAGGAGGGCACTTCATTCCGAATACCAAGGAGTGAATAATGTGCATTGGGAGGGAGGACCGACTATGGGAAAGCAGGAGAGGTCAAAGAAGGACAAGAATAGAAAAATTACCATTGGCCCTAGTTATGATCATGGAGGTATTTAGTATACGGGAGAAGACTAATCATTTCTAGCTTTTTAAGAGAGGACCGGTGGTAAGTTATCTAAAGGAGTCTAGCAAGGGCTTTTTTAGTATGGGTTTAACATGGGCATGCTTAAAGCTGGAAGGAAAAATTCCAGATGTAAGGGAGGCATTGAATATGTGGGTGAGTATAGGGGTAATCTCATGATTACAGTGTTACAGTAATACAGAGGCCATGGGTCTGAGTGGACATGATAGAAGCAGGCAAGAGACTTCTGAATGGGTAAAAGATACGAGAATAGCAGAGGAAGAAGAGGACAAAATAATCTGAGAGTTGTCCCTAGGGTTAGAGATCTGCATGTGGATGGACTCCACTTTACATTGAAAGTAATGTGCAAATTCCTGGGGAGAGTGCAGAGGAAGAGAGTCAGCACGTGAGGGGTGCAGAAGGTAGTTGAAGATGGAGAACAGGTGACGTGGGTTAGATTTGTTATTATTTTCTGGTAGTAGTTTTGTTTTGCCAGCAGGAGCCCAGAGCCGAGACACTGCAGCATGAACTTGTAATGGAGAAAGTCAGCCTTTGTACGGGACTTTGTCCACACACGTTCAGCAGCACATGAGCACCTGTGTATAAAGTGGGAAGTTGGGTTGAGACATGGACAAGGATTAGAGGTCCCTCGAATGCAGGAATGCAAGAGGGCAAAAGAGTCTATCGTGGTAGTCAGGATAGAGTTATAGGAGTTAGCAAGCGAGTCAGGGTCATCAACGGGCAAATGAAAAGAGAGACTAGAGGACAGAGATAAGGCGAGTGCCAGGAGATCAATGGCTCTAGTATTACGAACAGACACACAAAAAGCATTATCTTTTTGCGGCCGCTTTTCCCGCCATCTTCACCAAAATTGTGATTACCGTGATTTATAAATGGCCGGAAAGTGGCTGCGAAAAGTTAACGCCTCTCAATCAGATATCTGATTAGTTAATGTAATACATGTAAACCAAGCATTAAAAAATTGACCAATCAGAAATGGATTAGGGTTTTCTGCAAAACTATATAAAGAGGTGCACTCCGCCACGGACCTCAGATGCCATTGCAGTAGATGGCTGAAGAAAGAAGCGGCTGGCATAAGAAGCGGCTGGCAACATCGGCTCCGCTGAGGCCGGTGGTGCTAGCGGGCTCACTGGCAGCCACAGTGAGCCTGACTGGCATATGCGACCTCAGTGGTGTTGGTGTCGCCAGCTCGAAGACATTGCGATGGACCAAGACGCCGGTAACATCGGCCTCGACGCCGGCCGCAGGGGTACCTCTCGGGGGTCAGCGGCCTCAGCGGAGCTGGTATCGCCAGGGATGGAAGAAAGAAGACGCTGCCAAAGGGTTCTTTTAAGAGCCGCTCACTGGGGGTTCTGGTTCGAGCTGTGGGACCCCTAAGCCCTAAAGAGCTCTTGTTAGAGCCACAAGGGCACTTGTAAGTGCCGCAGAGGCCCTGACAGGGCCGGGGAGGGGGGTCCTGGCTTGAGCTTCGAGACCCCTTAAGCCCTAAAAGGCACTTTTCAGTGCCCCTGCTGGAGGTTCCTCCACCCCCCCCTCACAGGCTCTTCCCTCCCCCTCCCTGTGAGAGTACGGGGCGGGGGGCTGGGAGGGGCTGCTGGGAAGGGGTTGTGGCGAGTGGTCGCATCCGCCGCGGGGGCGAGGGCAGGGTGGGCGTACAAACCTGCCCTCGCCACGGGGGGGGGGGGCGACGGGGGGTACCACCCCACCGCGCCCCTCTGAGGAATGTGACCACCCGCGGCGATCCTTTCCCGGCATCCCCTCCCAGCCCCCTGCTCCGGGATTCGCTGCAAATTTGTACTTAGCGCGATGTGCTAAGTGCAGTATCGACGTGAATATAGCTCAAATTACGGGCGCACATCGTTGCCGCGACACATTTCACCATGGTAATAATAAATATAGTGATAGCAGTATTTTTGCTGCGATGTGCGGCGGTATTTTTACGGCCATCCTTGTGAGTACTAGTATTAGTCCATTGTTGAAGATCAAATGAGGATGTTGAGTGTAGGAAACGAGAGAGCAAGGAGAGGGGGGAGTTGTCAATGTGATAGTTAAAGTCCCCCCAGAATCAGAACAGATAGTCAGCAAGAAAGAGAAACCAGTTTCAAAGTCAAGAGAATGCAGATGGAACCGCTGTAACGGGCGGTCTGTACACCACAGCTACTGAATTGAATAGCCTCAAAAACAATGAATAAAGGTCAGACAGGAACTAATATTATTAATCAACAGAAGGAAGAAAGTAAAAACAAACACCCCTACCCGACCTAAGGGAGCGAGTGTATGGGGAAAATGTGCCCACCGAGAGCAATTATTAGTTTATATAACCAAACTTATCATACTACATTTACCCTGCATTTTAAAAATCAGTTGATTTCATACTATTTGGTTTGCCATACTGTTGTCATTAGTGAGCTGACATTTCAGGTTTCTTGCACACTAACGTGGAATGTTCCCTAACAGTAATTTTACGTGATTGGCTGTTGGTGCTCAAACATGCTCAGATCTCTACTGAGTAACTGAATCAACCCAGGCGCTGAGTCCAAGGGCAAGACCATACCTGTCTCACTAGGATCCTGCAAACAGAAGTCACTATTTCGGTAGCATTTATTTAATACACAGACAATGCTGAGAGGGCGGTTAAGGTCATTTGGGTGGAAAAATACTGCTCTTTTTTCTTAAAAGCTTATGTATTTGCACTAAACTTCCCCTTTAAAAATGGCAAATTTTAATAGTTAATTTTAACAGTATGTATAGTTTTTGCTAGCATTTTTATTTACCATTCACTAAAAACAATGAATAAATATAACTCTAAAGAGCAAAAAAATTGTAAAGAAGACCATTTCAATGAAATATTCCAGTAATCTAAACTATGTCACACTGTGATTTAGTCCTATGCTATATGAAATGTTTTCCTGGAAGAACTGTAAAAGTAAGAACCTGTCTAAACAAGATGGGGTAAGTCTCTTGTAAAATGCATTGTTTCTTTCTTTCTTTTTTTTGATGGTGTGTTTACAGATGTTTTCTATCTTCAAATATTTTTGAATGTAAAATAAGTCAACAGAGTTAAGCATGAACGCGTATGCAGTGATTCATGAAGGATGGAGTAATAGGCATTGTGACTGTAATCCAAAAGAGGTGAAGATGAGTCAACTTAAGCATGAAAGATATCAGGAGACAATTAAGGATAGCAATCGGAACATGATAAAGCTGTGCCAGACAGTTGCTATTGATAACATACTGCTGACACCTCAAATGATTTCAGCACCTATATTGCAGGCTACAGCTTAATGGTAAACCTTTTGTTCTCAAAAAAAATAACTGACTACTGGAGAAACAAATCTTTTGTAAAACCACCCTGTTATCATCATTGCAAGAGATATATAATAATTAGACATCAAATTACAAAACAGAAAACCCCAATCAATAAACATAGCATATTTACCAAACCATGAAAAAAACATTGTCCAATAAACCCATCCTATTTAATTTAAACAGTGCCAAATGCTTTAACTTCTGTTGCTGTTTTGCTCAGGACACATTTGCTTCTGTGCTTCAAAATATTGTACTTCTTCAAATTTAATTCAAACCTTTTGCTGTATAGTTTGAATGTATTGCATCAGTGAAAGCACAAAGATTACAAGGCCATGTTCCATCTGATGGACCTCCAGGGAGCATTTAACAGTAAATTTAGAGGATGTCCCTGAATCCTGTCACAGACTAGATAGGTCTAGAATTTAACACTCTGATAATTGCGCTCCACAGGCAATCGCAGGCAGGGAGACTGTGAGTGGTTGCATGTTGTTTTCTTACACGGTCTGTCTATTCCATGTCAAATACTGAGTTGATTTTCAGTCTGTGTATTTTCCTTTACAAATCTTCTTGAAACAGATTTTTAGAGTCATTTTGATTATAATAATGCAATAAAGTATTAAAAAAAATCATTTTTAATAACAACTTAAATGCAACTTCTGCTGTAAGTAATACATTTTCTTTTAAAATGGAATTACTATAAGTGAATACATTTACTACTGAATTTTGGATGGAGTGTGTGTTAAAGGAATTAACAAGGTGTCTTAGGAATTAAGCAGTATAAACAAGAACATGATTACTGGTTTTTATTACACAATCCCCTGATAGCTATTTAGTTTAGCTTTCCTTGCATCACAGCAAAGAAGATCCACAGAGCTGAAATATAAGTATATACAAGAAGTGCACTCCTTACAAAATGTATACTTGCCCAGGTGCTGTCCCAAAGATACAGTAACAATTTTGCAATCAACGCACTCACAGAACTCTTAAACTGGAGCAAAAAAGTAGCTTTATTAAGTTTCCATGTTTCAACCTCTACAGACTGTCATCAGGATACAGGATATGTTTTACTCATTGTCGTGGGAGAAGTTTACATAATATTCTGGTTAAAAAGGTTGTCAAAATGGATACTGTGCCCAGTACCTCCAATGCTTTAGATAAAGGGCAACTATAGTGAAAATAAAAAACTTGTACAGATCACTTAGCATAAGCTGCCTTACTTTCATCTTGCTGTGTGGCTTAGTTTCTTCACACTGACAGAAGTTTGTACCAAGCTGTGTAGTCCCCCTCCCCTCTATGCTAAAGCTGGGTAAATCACATAAACGATAACGCCCCATACCGTCGGATCCGACGTGTATCGGGGCTTTATCGTTACTGTGGTGTACGTTCGTTTCCGACGAGCGCGCGCGGCCCGCCGAACGATCGGGTTCGGCCGTACGCTCGTTCGGGAAAGGCCGAAAATTTCCATTGGCCGCGCTAGACTCCCTATAGGAGTCTAGTGCGGCCGATGGAAACACACAGTCCCGAGCGTTCTCCCTATAGACTGTGTGTATGCAGATCTTTGAAAGATGGCAGACAAGGATCTTGCAGATCCTGTCTGTCATCTTTCAGAAATCTGTACTGTGTGTACTAGCTTTTAGTCTAGTCCCCCTTAAGCAGAACATGTCTGTATTGCAATTCTGAGCATGCTCATTGAAATTACTTGACATTGAAGTGCTGAACACACCCCTTCCCTTCCAGAGCTAGACTGCAAGCAAAGTGTGGGGAAAAGTAGCAGTGTGCTGTCTTGTTTTGTATATAGCTGTATTACTGTATCATTATATATACTGTATGTCTTGTTTGGTATATATGTATTACTGATCATTTATATCACATTGTATGTCTTGTTTTGGTATATAGCGGTATTACTGTATCATTATAGTACTGATTGTCTTGTTTGGTATATGGCTGTATTGCTGTATCATTATACTGTAGTCTTGTTTGGTATATGGCTGTATTACTAGTATCTCATATATACTGTATGTCTTGTTTGGTATATGGCTGATTACTGATCATATATACTGTATGTCTTGTTTGGTATATGGTTGTATTACTGTATTGTTATATATATACTGTATGTCTTGTTTGGTATATGGTTGTATTACTGTATTGTTATATATATACTGTATGTCTTGTTTGGTAATATGGCTGTATTACTGTATCATCATATATACTGTATGTCTTGTTTGGTATATGGCTGTATTACTGTATCATATATACTGTATGTCTTGTTTGGTATATGGCTGTATTACAGTATCATCATATATACTGTATGTCTTGTTTGGTATATGGCTGTATTACTGTTATCATATACTGTTGTCTTGTTTGGATATGGCTGTATTACTGTATCCTATATACTGTATGTCTTGTTTGGTAATTGGTTTGTATTTACTGTATTGTTGTTATCATATATACTGTATGTCTGTTTGGTATATGGTTGTATTACTGTATTGTTATATATATACTGTATGTCTTGTTTGGTATATGGATTGTACTGTTCATCATATACTTGTATGTCTGTTTGGTATATGGCTGTATTACTGTATCATATATACTGTATGTCTTGTTTGGTATATGGTTGTATTACTGTATTGTTATATATATACTGTATGTCTTGTTTGGTATATGGTTGTATTACTGTATTGTTATATATACTGTATGTCTTGTTTGGTATATGGCTGTTTTACTGTATCATTATTTATACTGTATGTCTTGTTTGGTATATGGCTGTAATACTGTATCATTATATATCCTGTATGTCTTGTGTTGGTATATGGTTGTATTACTGTATCATTATATATACTGTATGTCTTGTTTGGATATTGGCTGTATTACTGTATTGTTTATATACTGTAGTCTTGTTTGTTATATGGCTGTTTAACTGTACATTCTTATTATACTGTGTATCTTGTTTTGTGTATATGGCTGTAATACTGTATCATTATATATCCTGTATGCTTGTATGTATATGCTGTATACTATTGTCTGTATTGTAATGCTGTTTAACTGTATCATTTGCGCCTGAGCACCACTTTAACTCCAGCCGTTAGCTAGTAGAGATGTCCGAACTTCGAAAAATCCGGTCCGCGCGAGGATCCGCAGATTTTCGAAAAAATCCGTAAATTCGAAAATCCGCTAGCGGAACCCGTTAAAACGTATTAAAATGAAAGTTCGCGCAAAATCCGCATTAAAAGTGGTCTAAATATGCCTTGGTAACGTACACTTAATCACTCGGGACCCGGTGGGGGGGGTGGTGGGGGGGAATTCGAGGGGGGGGAAAGGCGATTGACCAAGAGGCAAATTTGCTCGCGGGATTCTCCTTTTAGCAAACATCGCAAATAGATTAACCCTGTGTAACTATTTTAATGCCTAGCTATTAACTGGTGTTTAAATAGTCACAGAGGAATTCCACAAAAGCGATATTAAAAATTGCTTGTGGTCGTGGTGCACAGGGTCTTTGTAGCCACCCCGCACACCTGCGGAAGTCACTCTAACCTGAATTGAATTGTTTATTATCTTTAGACCGCTAGCATTCTAACTCCAGGCAAGATGACGATGAATTCTGCTAAAAAAACACAAGGCTACTTTTTTAACTCAGTCCATTAATAGTATTCATTTTTGTTTGTATTGGCGAATTGGAACTTTTTCTCGCTGCAGAAGTTAGATCTTAGATTTTCACAAAAAGCAAGGACAGACAAAGTCTATGGACTCTCTTTCATTGTTTTATCCCAGTCTCAGATCGGTGGCTTTTTTAAGATGTGTTAAAAGGCTTGATTCCCTTCTATTATCCAGAGTGCTTTATTCAAGATATCATTGCAAGAACAAGCCTTATTATGCCTTAATCAGGTTGAATTTATTAGGAACGTGGTAATATGCGATCGGAGGCTTGGTAAAGAGCCTCTGGTGGCTTTAAATGGTCGGCAGGTTCAAGGTAAATGGGTGAAAAAACTCAGAAATTTGGCAGCAGTTTCCTAGGTCTAGAGACAAATATGCTGCTCTTATGTCCCTGTTTCAAGCTTAAAATAGTGGGAGGAGATACAGTACGAAAAATGGTGGAAAACATGCAAAATAGAAGCAATAACAAGAAAGTACTATGACTTTTCAAGGGCCAAATGAAAAAAAAAAAAACGAATCTAAAAATGTAAAGCATCATTGGGCTTGGTTTTAGTGTTATCGCTATTTATTTTTAAATTATGGAAAAAGAAAGGTCAACAAGGAAGTTTTTTTTTTTTAAAAATGATATTTTTTTCCGTCAACTATTTCTATTAAGGATGAAAACCCTCTCTTATATATAGCATGTACATGTCCCTCAACACAAAGCTAATAAACCATTCCTTAATTTCCATCATGAAGTAATCGACAAATCTTTATTCCGTGATGTAAAGCAAAAGATTAAAAAGAAACTACTGAGCACAAAGCACATTTTAATGTTTTCAGCCTTATTTTATCTTTAGTGAACACCTTCCCGGGTTCTTAACTTTAGAGTTTGGTGTCGCAATAGGCACATGTAGCCTATAAAGAAATATGCAGCAATAATTATTGCTTTCTATAAGTGCTGGGGGCAGATTTAGCCGAAATGCAACTCCTAAATGCGGTTTAATATTATACAGATATCAACCTATTGCATCTCTCTGGAGGAGTGATTGATCTTAATGGTCAAAAACTTTTTTGTGCAATGAAATATAACAATCCTTATTTGTTATATTTAGCTGGCAAAATAAACAGGCAATGAGTGCTATCAAGCAATCATAGACTTTGAATGCATTTGTATGACAAATAAACTTATAGCAACATAAAGATTTGTCTCCTCTTCTTTGTTCGCTTGTCTATCTAAATGTGATCGGGCAATGGATGCCAATAGTGTAATTGTTGCAATCATGATCTTGTTGTGACTGTACGAGGCAATCACTGATGCAATACCATGAAGTTGACACTAGGCTTTGACCTTGAAGTACCAATGTGTTTGCTACATGGACTCACTCCCTTCTTGGATTCTAGTTTCTAGATTCTGTCACGTAACCTGGTTTATAGCTAGAAACACAATATAATTCAGCAATTTTAATTATAATGTAAAGAATCATACACTCCTCCACTACATCGTGTCCGGCTTTACATAAATAAATATACAGAGCTTTAAATAACAACTCTGCTACGATTTAGGAGTCAAAACGGCATTCACGCTCAGTTCACCTCAGCCCTGTTCCATTCAACGACCACTGAGTCAGGTTTAATATCTATTTCTACTCTGTTACTTACATGCACTGATGCCATATACGCTGCAAAAAATTGACATGTTTATTATGTATGGATACTTATGTTCTTTTAAGACTTTTTTTTTTTATTTTTTTTTATAATTTTATTTATATTTTTAGCTTATAGACTTTATTTAGACTCTATCAGGGGATATTCATATCAATGTCCTTATTAAAAATGGGGCAAATGTTTTGCTCGCACCATCCGATGTTGCTTTCAAATGTTAAATAAGAATCTGATTGGTTGGGCAAAATTAGCCACTTTTTATATGATAGAGGCTTGTGTGAATAATCCCTGTAGATTTAATTGTCAATTGTTTTTTGATCTTAATAAACAGTGCAGTCCCATTAAGGATTTTTAGGACCTTATATTATTTGACGTGTTGCAAGCAGAACAACTCCGTTGATTTCTTGTGCATTTTTTTTTTCTGATTATTCTGTAACAAACAGATGATTTATTTTACACTTGCGGTAGTTTCGTGGAAGTTTTATTTACTAGCAGGAGAAAAATGGAAAATATGCCCCGGTCTCTCCACACTATTGGGAAACATGCAGGACAAAGTGTCTCCACCCAGCCCAATGTCATTCCCACCCACGCATCACCACGCGCTGGCCGTCCTACTTGGGGGATCTTTGGGACAATATTTCAGATCAGATCTTTCTAGGCCTAATCAGAGCGACTGGCGGGTATGTAGACATTTAAAAAAGAGAACTTCATTTCTGAAAAACATTAAACCCCCCCCCGCCTGAAAAGTACTTGGGACCGGTAAATAGGACTGATAATTCGCTCTACCGATTCAACCCAATAATTGTTTCTGTGAGACATCCAGCCCAAGAAAACTGATTCTGGCCAGTCTTCCTCCTGGCTTCATTCATCTATCTTTCATACATGGGGGGAAAGGACTAGTCCAGGGAACTAACCTGGCAAATGAACCACGGTAGAATGCTGTATTTCCTCAACAAAATGTATTGTTGCTGGTAGGAATATCATCCCACCTCCCCTGGCCCCAGGTACTGTAACTTATAATGTATGCTTGACATTAGAGTCTATAGACTCGCATATGAAACTGATTTTGGTATGAAATGTAAACAGTTGAATATCGGCAAAATAATAAAAAAAATCAGGTCATATGATTGTAGTGGTCTCAATTTTGTAGTGACTTGAATAGGTTCCTTTCCATGGTATTGATTGAGACACCCTTAGGCCATTGAAATCTCAGCGATGACTTGAATTTACTTGTCCATTTTCAACTCAACATGTCAGCATAGCAACTATAAATTTACCGGCATTTATATTGTTTAAGTGTTGTTTATTCCTTTAAACAATTGTGTCGCTTGTTGGTTTTGGCTAAGTTCATACACTCAAACTTTTTTCTTCGGCGCATGTAAACACCTTTAACATTCTCTTAAAAATAACAGCCGCCTTTAACAAAACTGTAATTTTGTATATCAACAGTTTATAACTATGACTTATTACTTATTCTATTTTTACTGAGATCATTTGCATTACTAATAAGAAAGAAAGAATTACCATTTCCGCGTAGATATTGTGCCAGTGAATTAAACTGTCTAATCAGTATAGATTTTATTCTACAAAGCACACAGCTTCAAGAGAATGGTATCTATTTAATTATTTATGCACACTTTGATTTATTTATTGGGAAGTGCTTAATTTTCAAGTTGTAATAAGATCTTTGCAGCCGATGTTCTTTGTTTGGCCAAAGGGTTTAGTAGTTTGTTTCTTTTCACGACAAAGTACAAACGGACATTATTTCAGTGTGAAGCTTCTTTATTACCGCAAGGAATAGACGAATCCCTAGCATAAGGATAAATAAATTCATTTCTCTCAGTTAAATGTGCAGTATGCTGAATCTGCTAAAATGCTGTCTTTTATCAGGTAGTGCAAATAATGATGAGTCCATGGCACTGAAGATAATGAAATGAAACCGCTTTTGCTATTGATCTGGGGGTATTTGTGTCTCCACCATGATTAAATGTCACAAACGCTACACTCTATTAGGGATGCAGCACTTGAAGGAACCAAACTAATATCTCACTCAAATTATTTAGTTTCCCTTCTAGGTAAAAGACTAAATTGATGCTGAAGCAGAAGTTACTGTCCTTTTGGAATATGTGGGGCTTATTTCAAACATGCTGTATGTTTTATAAAAAATATATCTCTATGTTCAAATCCAGAAATGCCCACCCCCCCCCCACTTAAATAATACCATTTCGAATAAGCAGATGTCATTCAGCCCGCCCCCCTTATATGGACATTTTAACCATTTCAGATGAAGTCTAAGCATGACTAAATGCCATATTCTTAATTTTGCAAAATGTAACTTTCACAATCTTGTTCTGCCTTTATAATGAAACTATTAGCGCGATAGATGTTAATTGAGTCTTTTCATCTAAGGCCTATATTACAACTGGCCAACTGTAGCCTTGATATCCGCTGCTTGCAAGTGTACTTAGGCAGGCCAAGTACGATGTTGGGGTCTCTGAAACTGGAAAATTGGCCTCTGCCACATTTGTATCTTGTCAATTTTTGTATAGCCTTATACATTACTCGAGAATTTAGACTCTTCCAATTCAAGAAATTTTTCAATGTAGGCAATTACATTTATCTTATAGCATACTATATATCAATAACACATGACTACTCTTTATACAACATTAAAAACTTGAATAATTAAATATTGTATGATACTTTAAGTCTAAAAGACCAAACAATCCTTTGGCCACTCATAGCATGGTCCATGCAATTTTGAAAATACCTAATTTGTCAATTGTGAATATAATCAATAAATAATGTAAATTCTAAGGGTTTTGAAGTCTCCCTTGGTATTCCATGCCCTTTATATGACGGCTTTGTGCTTTATTATTGTCATAGAGACATACCCTCAGGGACTATCTAAAAAGAGTGTATCTTATGCCATTATAATTCACATTGTCGCCCCCACATTTCAAAGCATCAACTTTACAAAAGCCGCGCATTGTTTCAACCCCACCGTTTTAATATCTACGACGCCTTCTTTAATATCTGTGGCCACCCGCGCCTCTTTAACAGCGCCCGTCAATATCACAAGCATCCCACTCAACACACGTCCATAAACCGGCCGCCAAACCCCCCACCTTCACCCCATATTACAATTTAATATTATGGCAGTCGTGACAGACTTCAGCCCTGAAACACAAACTGCACAAACAGCTGGCATCCACACACATCTTCCCTCTACAAGCATAATTCTAATTCCCCACCCTCACCCAGACAACAAAACATTTATTGTTTCCTGTTGCCAGATCTGGAGGGTATTTCATCATGTGTTTCTTCTGGCGATGGATGGGAAGGAGTTTTTTCATGGGGTCTCTTACTTAGCAATGGAAAGGAGGTTCCGTGGCTCTTACGTTAAGCAATGTAGTTGAATTCGAGGGGGGTAGAGTGTAGGGTACAGGGGGCTGGTCATGATTCACTTTCTGGTTGTAACTTGTCCTGCTACTATGCTACTAGTCACAATTTAAAAAAAAACAATTTAGCTGTATGGACCCCTTGGGATCACTACAAGGTGGGATTTTAAGGCATGGATTAAATTGGCAAATTATTCTGAGAGGAAGTAGGCAATTACTGATAATAACCCCTATATCTCAGTATTCCTTATTGCCATGTAGAATTTGTAGAGCTATTAATCACTGACCGTTATTGTAAATAATAAAATGATTTATGCCAATTACTAATGTCTCCACATGCTACAAATTCTAGTTCTAAAATGAATGTGACCCTGGCCCCTGTTACATGTGGTAAGAGCTCTTCCAATAGCTATGAAAACTCCGCAACAGATCTTCCAGGGAAATTATTTTAAAGGGTAAAAAGTTAAATGAGCTCTACAATAAGAAGCATGTAGTTTGTTATTCAATTCTTTTTTATATCATTAGAATTAAAAAGCAGTTACTAAAAATCAAATTCCTTCCATCCAAATACAAATGCTGTTAGTATAAACTACAAATATGCACGTTTTGGCAATGGGTTGCTTATTTTAATACATTTGTCTTTTAGATAATTTCTGAAGCTTCTGAATCGCCGTAAACTCAATTTACTTAATAATTTGTTAGACATATTACTCCTGTATGAGATATGATGCAAGCCTTCCTCCAATTGCAAAAAGGTCACCTATACCATCGAGCAGTATTAGGGGTGTATAATATGATACTGGTGTTCGAGCAAGTAACGTTAGGGTCACTATTATTCTTTCTAAAAAATAAAGAAATTAATACTGTCGAATAGTTTGAAAGCCTTTACAAATTAGAAAACCCCAAACTGGGGCTAAATCACAGCGTAAGCAATCTCTTAATCTGATAATACAAATAAAAAAAAAAAAAAAAAAAAAAATATCCATGTCACTAGCCAGCTCAAAGTCAACATCAGCAATAGTTTTCGTATTTTGACCCCACATCCTTTGTAGGCCTTAAAGTGGGCATAAATCGTATTATCTAATTTTGTCTAGTATTAACATAAAGGGCAAACACAATGCAAAAGACTGTCTTGTTAATTATAGCATAAGTTTGTTGTGTGTCTGCTTTCATGGTTACAAAGCACATACCCCGATTTCTTTTATTTTACCTGCGGTCTGTTCTTTACATTCTTTACAGGCACATTGGACCTTCCGCTCTGAAAGAAATAATTACTCCTCAGAGGAAAGGGACTGGGTCATGAATCGCGGATGATGCCCTACCATGTCAGCAAAAACGCAACCCCACAAAAAAACGGCCCTTGTCAGTCAAGGCAAAGACTACGGTGCTTGGTCTCTGTCCAAATTCTGATTTTTCTTGCTTACTGGAGGTTACCCAATAAATCATCTATAAAAATTTTGTTGACTATCTCGCCAAAATGACACGGAAGAAAACTACTGTCAGCATTTTCTCTAGACCTAGTAACTGTTGGGCATGAAAATAAAGCCTAAATATCAACATATTGGTAAAAGAGTCCCGTTAAAATATGTTTTCAATGGAGAAGGCCAAAGATTGATAAGGCATATGCAGTTTTTTTAAGATAAAATCATCAAATTTTATAGTCATCACATGCTATAGATATGATGATAATTCCATGTTATTGTCACAAGAGTCTAAACAAATAAATAGGCTCTCACTTCTTCAAACTTGAACAAATAGTTCGCATCAATTTTAATAGTCAATTCTTTTCCTTCTAAAATCAAGGAAGAAAATTGAGGATAATTACATAAGCTTACAGAATATGCAAATACACAAAATAGAGTATAATAATGACCTGGTAGTATGGGATCCGTGAGGTCCATTTTAGACTGTGTCCAACATGGAACCCCTGCAGTTTCCGAAATCCAAAGGTTTTGTCCCAATCTGGTCAGATCGTTTGGATGCGCGAGACTCTTGAAGCCCATTTTCGAGGGATTATCGAATGTTCAGCATTCGGATTTTCTCCAAGATCCTACCTCCGAAAACAGACAAAACTTTACATTTTCATGGCCATCTCTATCATAGCTACTGTTGGGAAACTGTAAGGAACAATATTTACCATAAAGTTCCATGATCATATAACAGCAGCAAGGCCAATTTTATAAGAGTGTAGTGAACAAACGCCTTGGGACCACTAATATTACCTCTTAAATATAAGCATTTCTATAAAGGTTTGAATCCATCCAGCTCATTAGTAATAATATTAATAGTAATATTAAATTAATACTATCAGATCTTTGTTGATTGGCTCAACAAACTTGATATAAAGGGTATATTATTTTTATTGTACATCATTTTCAGTCAATATACAGCTTCTGTCAACATATGAAGGCATCAAGGAGTAGTTGAGGGTTTTTTTTTTAGGAATCATCAAGTCCGAACTCTGATGGAATTTCTGATGAATTTCAGGCAATTGTTCAGCGCCAACATAATTTGTCAACTCTTTTAGCTAGTCATAACTTCTTTCTACTGTATTATTTGTCATATTCATTAATCGTGACAAAATAATAGCCTCAAATAAAGCCTTAAATAACCTCATCCAGTTAATCAGGCACTGCAAGCCTCAATCTGTTCACAGCTCACCTATCAGACATTCCTACTTTACCCACACACATCTTAAAGTGAGGCTCAGAAGCTATAATCTGATCGAAAATGCATGCTTTTAACAATAATTTTAAATTGAACCTATTGTATTTAATGCATTATTTTTATGGGCAGTGTTTGAATTTTTTTTCGCTCTTCATTGTCATTGAGTAAAATAGATATAAAATTAACCATTTATTTGGCAGTTCTCAATCGCCTCTTTCCTATTGATCATAGCTACGTTTACATATTTCTCTATGGGGCATTAAATGGGAGAAGCTGCCAGTGGCTGGATTGTAATACAAAAGACAAAACACAACATATCTAAATGTGATACTTGGACAACTGCCTTTTAAGCCATGACAAAGTTCTTCAGATGGGCCTTTCTTTTTAACCCATAATAAGATTACAGCAGATTCCCTTGTCCTTGCTTTGTCTATATTAAGGCAAGTGTCCCCCTCTTGCATCCAAGTGCTGGGAGATCTTGTTTAGAATCATGTAAAGTCAATTACCAACTAAGGTATGGTAAAATAATGGGTTTCATGATTAAAATCTATACCTAATCTAATAGCTAAGAAACAATTAACATGAAATACTTTTATGGCTTTGTACTAGCGAGCCTTATCGGCTCTCTATTGTGCCCCCTTTATAGGCATACACCATGCCAATCATCAAGTCTCTGTGCATTGCGGCATGGGGTTTACGCATGTCCAAATCTTTATAAACATCCAGCTATATGCTGAGTGTTAAAGGATTCCATATTATTGGGTCGTGGGCAGTTGGTTTTCATGGGCGCCGCTGGAACTGCTGTTATTTGGTGTCTTAAAGCCGCATTAAACCCTTGGTACATCAGTTAACGTGGCTTTAAGAGAGCCACATTGGGCAGATAATGTTCTCTGTAAGCCACGTAGCCCGCACTTAATGTTCTAATATATTACCTATCTATCTATCTATCTATCTATCTATCTATCTATCATCTTTATATGTATCTATCTATCTATCTATCTATCTATTTTTCTATCTATCTACTATCTATCTATCTATCTACTATCTATCTATTTTTCTATCTACTATCTATCTATCTATCTATCTATCTATCTCTCTATCTATCTATCATCTTTATATTTCTCTATCTATCTATCGGTCTTTCTATCTATCTGTCTGTCTGTCTATCTATCTATCTATCTAAAGCTTTGGCCACTATAAAACTGTCCTTTACTTCTTACGTTTTGTATATCTATCTATATATCTCTTTGGCTGTCTGTATATCTATCCATCTATTTATCTGTCTTTCTTTATGTCTGCCTTTATTTTCTGTCTATCATATTATCATTTGTCTACCAGTATACAGCTTCATGTAGGTTAATAGCATTGTGTTGGTGGTGGTGGAGGGGTGTTATGGGGACCCCAGTCTGAATTTCTGTGCTGGTGGCGCTAGTTGGGGCTGTGCTGGTGGTTCTATTTGGGGATGTGCTGGTGGTTCCTGGGTGTGTGGGGGGGGGTGTTGTATTATGCTGGCTGCAGACAGTGTGCATAAACAAAATGTGTGGTGCCAGGTCCCAGGGGCATCGGGGAGGGGGATATGCTGGTAGTGCCAGGGGGATGTACCGGTGTGGTGCCAGTGATCAGCAAAATATATTTTTTTTGCTAAGAGGCGGGGTGATATGCCAAATAAGCTGTAGTGATATTTGTGAAATGGAACGTTAGGGGGGCCCCACAATTCTGACTTGTGCCTTGGGCCCCATTTGGTCTTAATCCGGCTCTGCCGCAGGCCCACACTTTGTAATATAGAGTAGTGCTCTCGGGCCTGGCAGGATTGACCCAGAGCTGAAAACATTAGCCACAGAGTAGCTGTTGCAGCTGTATGAGATGGTGACACCACAAAGGTGCCTCATGGAGAGAGAAGGAAGAACGAATATGGAGTACTGCTCTCAGGCCAGGCAGGATTGAACCAGAGCTGAAAACATTAGCCACAGAGTAGCACTGTCAGCTACACAAAACACACAGACACGGACATCCGCGGTTCGGAAGGCGGAAAGTCCGGAATAATCCGCCGTTCGCGGACGTGATAAATCCGCGGCGGATCCGGGTTCGGGTCCGCGAACCGGCTATCTCTAGGCTGTAATACTGTATCATTATATATCCTGTATGTCTTGTGTTGGTATATGGTTGTATTACTGTATCATTATATATACTGTATTCTTTGTGTTGGTATAATGGTGTATTACTGTATCATATATATACTGTATTCTTTGTTTTGGTATTGGCTGTATTAACTGTATCATAATACTGTATGTCTTGTTTGGTATATGTTGTTTACTGTTTTGTTATATATCTCTGTTGTCTGTTTGGTATATGGTTTATTACGTAAATATTTATGATATACAGTATGTCTTGTTGGTAATGGTGTATTAGATGTTCATCATAATGCCTGATCGTGCTTGTTTGGTATGTGGCTGCATTAAGTGTATCATTATATGTACCGGTGTCTTGTTTGGTATATGGCTGTATTACTGTGCATATATATACCGTGTGGTCTGTTTGGTATATACGGCTGTATTACTGTTATCATTGATACTGTAGTCTTGTTTTGGTATAGGGCTGTATTACTTTATATCATTATTATACTGTCAGGGAGAGTCAATAAAGTCCTTATTGTTTAAAAACTGGTGGCTATTTATTTTGCCCCAACCACATCAGATTCTTCTTTAACATTTGTAAAGCTTACCTTGATTGGTTGGGGCAGACTTACAGGCACCATTTTAAACGATAAGAACTTTTATTCAATAACCCTGTTGTGGTCTTGTTGTGTATAGGCTGTACTTAAGTGTTATTATATACACTGTATGTCTTGTTGGGTATATAGCGGTATTAACTGTATCATATTTATACTGGTATGACTTTCCAGTTATATTGCATCTTATATAGTGGGCCCCCCCTCCAAGTCACTTTAAATTCGATTCGTATTGATGTATTATAGCCTTGGGTCTAAAACCATATAAAACAACATTATGATCCACAAACATGGGTAATGTGAATAAAAACTTATCCAAATACCATGGCTGGTATTTCCCAGAAGGCCACTTAGGACCGTGCCCTAGGCGTAAGGAGTATAGGGGCTGTAAGTCTAAATCCCTCTGTTTTTTACTAAAGCATGAACTGTCTTACTGGCAGTAATTAGCTGAGAACCATGTCCTCATTTTTCCTGGAGACGCATGTGGCCATGTGGCTCCCTACTATTTACAATGGATTTGCGCCTGAGTGCCACTTTATACTCCGCCATTAGCTAGTCTTAATTAGCAGCTCTAAAGGTAGCGCCTTTTCCTAGGTTCTGACTAGGAAAGACCAGTTCAAAAGTTCTGTTGGAACTTTCGATTCTCGGAACTTATCAGATAATTATCAAATACAGAGCTACTGTACTTGGGCTACTTTCGAGGGTCATCGAGGCTTATTTCAAGGGTTAGGGTTACAGAGGTGAGGGTTATCAAGGCTACTTTCAAGGGTTACCGAATATACAGGGATATTTCCAAGGGTTACCAAAAGTAGCCTTGTATATATTTGAAAATAGCTTGCATGTAAAGCCATACACGGGCAAATGTTCTTCCAATTGGATTTCCACATGATTGGAAAGCAGATCGGAAGAACCCCTCAAAATTCCATACCTTGAGCTGCCAATTTTTTTTACAGATTTTCACTTGTTAGGGCAAAAAGTTTAAAGGGCATGTCCATAGTTTTTTAAACTTTTTCTGTAGTGTAGGGCTCCCCCACCCACCCCCAACCGCTATAGTACTTTGTAAAATAACTCTCCCAATCACAACTTATTTTGCCTCTTTCCCCCTACGTTTCTGTCACGGCCCTCTGCTTGCATGAAACTGCAAGCAGGGGGCTGGACCGGCAGCCGCATCCCTGATTGGCTGAGAGGCAGCCAATCACGGACACGGCTTCCGGCTGTACTGAACGTCGGGGGAAACAGGCAATGTAAGTAATGATCGGGGGAGTTTTTCTGCAAATAACTATAGCGGTTGGGGTGGGTGAGGGAGCCCTACACTACAGAAAAGTGGTTTGGAGCTAGGGGGAGGGAGAGTAAAACGGGAGGGAGGGAGGGAGGGAGAGGGAGGGGGGAGCTGCACTGCACATGTCATTTTTCTCCCGGAGGAGAGACAGGAGGCAGATACTATTTTGGACACAAACAGGCTCCTGCTCTACGTTTTTTGGGACTTTGGAGAGCCATTGCAGGCCAGCCATTTGGAGCAGAGATGTAAGCTAAGGATTTTACAGCACTACACTGTAGGGCCAGTAGTGTGTGAAAATGTAGATTTGGGGGTGGACATGCCCTTTAAAATGAAAGGAATAAACTCCTTAATTAACCTTGAGTGCTCAGATTAAAGCCTAACTTACTTTTCTATTTTAACAATCTCTCAAAATAAATATATGCTCCCAACCCCTCTTAATGAAACAGATTGTATCTGGGAAAAAACATATGTGATTTGTGAACAAACAGTTTTTCATGTGAAATAATTGGATATTATGTGAAATATTACCAACAGATGGACATTAAATAGATTACTTAAAAAACTGTTATATATAGTGTTAAAAAAAAATGTTATATATCGTGTGGAAATCATTGTACATTGTTCTTTGCGTAGATTTACATGCCTGACTATTGGAAAATTAAAGATAATCAGGAGATCAACTGGCCCAGAATTATTTTAGATGTGATACTATATTAAACTAATATTATTCCACGCCAAAATGGTATTACACACGACTCAGTTGGAGGTTTACCATCTCAAGTTAAACAGCTGCAGAATTCTTGAAAATTAGATTTAAAACATACAAGATTTTATAAATAATTGTTCTTATTGAGTTGGTTTTATAGCCATGATATGGAGAAAATGACTAAAAAAGCAAAGAGAAATTAATTATATTGCAGATCTGCCAAATCTACAATACAATCTACAACTAAAAAGGGAAAGTTTTAAGTATAAACTTTGAATTTGGCTTGAAAGACTGCATTTTGGAAGGGAATTTGTGTATTTGTGGTGCAGATTTTAAAACTCAATAATGCCAATGAAGGGGTTAAAAAAACTAAGTTTTTAGATTATTGATCACAATCTGCTTTTTTTACTTTAGTTACCATTTAAGTATGTCTTCCACAGTAATGGATAAGTAGATCAGTAGGTGTGTGTACCTGGGACTGGTTAAGGGGGTATGTCTTTTTTGTGTTTACAACCATAAAACTATCTTTTATTAAGGAAAAATCTAAATTAGTTTTTTTGACTTTAGTTACCCTTTAAGTATGGCTGCCACTGTAATGGATAAGTAGATCAGTAGGTGTGTGTACCTGGGTCTGGTTGAGGGTGCGTGTCTTTTTGTGTTTGCAACCATAAAACTATCTTTTATGTAGGATAAATCTAAATTAGTTTTTTTTACTTAAGTTACCCTTTTAGTATGGCTGCCACCGTAATGGATAAGTAGATCAGTAGGTGTGTGTACCTGGGTCTGGTTGAGAGGGTATGTCTCTTTTTGTGTTTACACAAATTAGTTTTTTTTACTTTAGTTACCCTTTAAATATGGCTTCCATGGGAATGGAAAAGTAGGTCAGGTGGGTGTACCTGTGTCTGTGTGGGGGGTTTGGAGGTATCACCATTTGTATTCATGACCATGAAACAAACTGTTCTTGAGGATTGTTACCATTATAGTCTATGGGAAAAAATGTCTGGAAATTCGCCAATAACGCCGTAACGCTTCCGCGGATTCCTTAGCTAGAAGATAGCACACTTCTCCTATATGCACTTCTGTACTGAATTTCATGTCTCTAGCTCAAAAACTGTGGGAGGAGATACAGTCCAAAAAAGCGGAAGAATAAAACGGAAGAAGAAAAAGAAGTACAAATAGAAAGAACAGTAATTTGGCTTTTTCAAGCCAAATTAATTAGATAACCCAACCTTCAAATAAAAAACAAAGGATTATCTATTACATTAACATAATTTATGTAGTTAAAAAAACAAATACAATGTATACTTTTCCCCTGTGAGTAGGAATTTCTGTCCCTTTGAAATTATACCTCACATTGGGTGGCAGATTATATACAGCAGCGATGTTTTTCAAGTCAGTGTAACCTTACTGCTTAATTGTTTCCATGCACCAAGGCAGACACAAGGCCCTCTGTTTTCTAGTACTGGTCCTGCAGAGAATTAAGCCAGCTTTGAGGGTAGGTAAATGACTACAGTATATCAGCTGTATTATGCAATTATCATCTTTTCTCCTCTCCTCTCTTTTTATTTACACTGCATTTATTGCTGACCATGTTCTCGCTAAAACACCTTGTACTCCTCTCCTGCAGATGCCTGCCAGTTCCTAACCAAGCTTGTGCTGGCTGACTGCTGCTGTATGTCATATTGCAGATTGATTGATTAGTATTTTGACAATACTTTTGCCTGTCAATTCTGTACCTTGATGGTTTAACTGATCCAACACTGCCAATATACTGTACTGATTGTTGCTGACTAATCCTTTCCATACCTGTTTTCACTGCCCAGTCCCAGGAAAGCCAATGAAACTGCATTCAACTAAGCAGTCTCAGTGCAAGGTATGTGGCAGTGGAATATTGAGTAAAACTTGTAAGGGAAAGTATAAGTATTAACTTTGAATTTGGCTTGAAATGCTGCATTTTGGAAGGAAATGTGTGTATGCGCTGCAAGTTTTAAAACGTAATAATCTTGCTAATAATCTTGTTTTTTTTTACTATAGTTACCCTTTAAGTATGGGTTCTTAAAGGGTAACTAGTATGAAAAATATTTCATTCATGGGAATGAAAGGGTGGGTCAATAGTTATGTGTACCTGTGTCAGACCGGGGTGTAAAAAAAATTTTTTCATGATTGGTCAAAATTAGTTTTCTATTTTTAACTATTGTTAGCCTTTAAGTATTGCTGCCACAAGAATGGATGGGTAGGTCAGTAGGTACCTATGTCAGGTTGGGGTTAAAAAAAACAATTTTGATAATTGGTCAAAATAATTTTTTTACTATGGTTACCCTTAAAGTATGGCTTACAATGTATATTGGAAGGATAGGTCAGTGGGTGTCTGTACCTGTGTCAATTTGGGGATTATGTCCTTTTTGCGTTTTAGATAATAAAACTAACTTTTATTAATGATAGATGAAATTTAGCTTTTTGACTTTAGTTACCCTTAAAGTATGGTGGCCACATGGATTTGAAGGGTAGGTAAGTGGATGTGTGTACCCATGTCAGGTTAGGGAGTAAAAAACAAACTTTTTGATGATTGGTCAAAATTAGTTTTTTGTTACCCTTTAAGAATGGCTGCCACAGGAATAGACAGGTAGGTCAGAAGGTTTGCATCTGTGTTAGTTTAGGGGGGGGGTAAAAAAAATCCCTTTTTTTGATTATTGACCAAAATTTGTTTTTGACTATAGTTACCCTTTAAATATGGCTGCCACAGGAATGTAAGGGTAGGTCAATAGGTGTGTGTACCTGTGTCAGGCTGGGAGGTTAAATAACAAAACCTTTTTGATTATCGATCAAAATTAGTTTTTTTTACTATAGTAACCCTTTAAGTATGGCTTCAGCAGGAATGAAAGTGCAGGTCAGAAGTTAGTACCTATGTCAGGTTAGAAAAAAAAAACTAACTGTATTTTTTGCATTTAGGACCATAAAACTAACTTTTATTGATGATAGATCAATTTTTTTACTTTACTTACCTTTAAGTATGGCGACCACATGGATTTGAAAGGTAGTTAAAGGAGAACTAAACTTAATATTTTCAAAAACCTAATGTGGAAAGTTTTTCTCCCCAGGACACCTATACATTGTAAGATTCTTCTGTGGACATTGCATTAAACATATGTGAGAAATAGATTCTGTACATAAAGAAGGCTTCCATGTTGTGCCAGTACAACCCACAGCCCATGAAGTCATCAAAGAACCACGCCCCCTGACCCCAGTATTCACTGTCTCTATGCACTGAGTGTTTTCTATACAGATGTCTACACATCAATATGGAATCCTGATAAGACTTTAAAGCGCTTGTTACCCTGCAGTTTATTACCAGTCAGTGTGAGTTGCTAGAAAATAAAACTGCAGGGTAACAAGCAGCTTTTTAAGTTATCAGGGATTTCATATTCCATTTTTTAAATTATTCTTTTACTAGCAAAAGATAAAGTTACCAATGTGTAGCTAGACTCTCTGCTTATTCATTGTTGGGCACAGGTAAGGCACCAGATTTAAAAATACGCAGTTCAGAAGGTCACAAGTTTCAATACCCCAGATGTAGCTTTTTTGTTTCTATTATATTCCATGAGAAAGATAAAGCTTCTAATTGTACCCTGACATCAGCTTGTGCAGTGGGGTGGCTCACCTTGTAAGACACCAGGGTTAGAACATACAGTTCAGAAGATCACAAGTTCAATACCCCAGCTAGACCTTTTTTTTGTTTCTATATATCATGCCTCCAAAGATAAAGCTTTAAATGTTCCTAGGCTTTGAGCTTATTCAGTGGTGGCTCACCTTGTAAGATGCAGGGTTTAGAACATACAGATCAGAAGGTTATGAGTTTGATTCCCCCAATGTATTTTATTTTTTGTTTCTATTATGTTCCTACTACAATATTCTACATGTACCAATGGTTTTATAGTCTCTCTCTTAGCCTAGCGGTAAGACTTCTGCTTTAGCAAGACAGGGTAAATGTACAAGTTGCAGGTTCTATTCCCACACTTACTTTTATTTTGCTGAAATGTATTCTGTTCTTACATCCATGCTAATCTATGAAATACACTGCAAAGATTCATTTTCTTTTTGTATGAAAAGCAAAGGATTATATCATTGTTAGGACAGGAGCCTTGAATGTGGTTTGAAAAACAAAAAACTGAACATCCCTGTGTCTGTGTCATGAGAGGAGAGGGAGGATCTCTGTGCTATAAGTGATTGGTGTCAGCTTCTAGGAAGCAAGGCTGCAACTTCCTTGTTTTGATCTGTTGAGCTTTATGGCGATGTGCTGTACGCAGACCACTTAGCTGGGGGGTTTACCAGCTAAGGTGGATGTGGGAGCTGACCCCTAGTACTCACAGGTATTTTCATTAAACTTCCAATGGCACAGGCAAAGGGGAGTGGTTGAGACAAGCGTTTGGATGTTTGTGAATGTGCTCTGTCTATTGGGACAATGTTGTCTGGAGACTTTAGTTCCCCTTTAAGTGGATGTGTGTACCTGTGTCAGGTTAGAAGTAAAAAACAAACTTTTTGATGATTGGTCAAAATTAGTTTTTTTGACAATAGTTACCCTTTAAGTATGGCTGCCACAGGAATGTAGGTCAGTAGGTGTGTGTACCTGTGTCAGGCTGAGGGGTAAAAAAAACAAACAAAGCTTTTTTGACTATAGTTGGCTATAGTTGGTATAGTAAGTATGGCTGCAGGAGGAGTAAAAGTGCAGGTAAGTAAGTATAAGTACCTATGTCAGGTTAGAGATAAAAAAAAATAACTTTGTATTTTTTGCATTTTGGACCATTAAACTAACTTTACTTTAGTTATCCTTTAAGTATGACTGCCACGGGAATGGAAGTGTAGGTCAGTAGATATATGTACCTGTGTCAGGTTGGAGGTAAATAAAACTAACTTTTTTGGATTATTGATCAAAGTTTGTTATTTGACTATATTTAGCCTTTTAAGTATGGCTGCCACAGAAATGGAAGGGTAGGTCAGTATGTGTGTGTACCGGTGTCAGGTTGGGAGGTATGTTTTTGCATGGATGATCAAAAAACTAACTTTTATTAATGATAGATCAAAATTTTATTTTTGAATATAGTTACCCTTTAAGTATGGCTGCCGGGGAATGGAAGGGTAGGTTAGCAGTTGTGTATACCTGTGTCAGGTTGTGGGTTGGTGGTATCTGTGTTTGTGTTAATGACCATGAAACTTTTTTTATTACATGACCCTTAAACCTCAAAATATATCCACATATCATATCTGTTGTATTCAATTAGATCAACTGGACTTGAAGTTTAGTTCTTGAAGACGTTTCGCTAGTCATCTGACTGGCTTTCTCAATTCAGAATGATTTGTGCAAGACTCTGTGGCAATTATGTACCCTGGAAAATCCTAATTTGACACCTTACCCTGGGCATTCCTATAACACCTCTTAGCCACTATCCAATCACGCCCTTAACACCTGGCTGTGATATGCTAATTGGGATTTTCCAGGGTACATAATTGCCACAGATTCTTGTACAAGTCATTCTGAATTGAGAAAGCAAGTCGGATGACTAAACGAGAACCTTCACAAGCATAACCACATATCCACCAATAACGCAGTAATGCTTCCACAGATTCCTTAGCTAGGTAATACCACACTTCTCCTATATGACCTGCACGTGTGTACCGAATTTCATGTCTCTCACTCAAAAACTGTCCAAAAAAGCAGAAGAATAAGAAAAAATAAGAAGAAGAAATAGAAAGAACAGTAATTTGGCTCTTAAGGCCAAATTAATTAATAAGCAACTGAGCAATACAATGTATGACAGTAATTCAACAGCATGAACACCAACTGTTTTGGCCCTAAACATTTCAATTACTTATTGAAACATGTTGCTATCAGTCTTGGTAAAATAAAAGTCTTATTTAATTCAGCCCGAACCAAGTCTATGAAAAACCTAGAGGAACATTTACTGCAACTAAAAGAAAATTCAGTTAGGCTGATGGTCTTTAACACAGCAGGACAAGAATGACTGTAAAACAATGATGTTGTTTAATAGAGCAATCATGAGTGACATAGCCCAGAGAGAATCAGACAAGCAATCCTGCATCACTTAATTTGTAGAAATGTTGGCATCAAGGTCAGTCAGTGCCCCATCCTATACACTTTATTAAAGCATGTCAAATATGTACGACAGGAGGGAATGGATTTATGGAAAACCACAAGTGATCAGTAATGGAAAAAAACCTGCTGATAGCTTCTGTCACCTAGGGCAAATTACTTCTTATTCTCATAATACAGAAATTCTAGCTCTTTAGCACTGAAATGAGTCAATCTACAGACTTGTAGCTGTTTCCACATTGGTAAAAAAAAATAACAATCTAATTAAGTGTTGTTGTTTTTTTTTTTTACTTTATTAAAACATGTCCACCCCCAAAACTACTACTGTCCAAATGGGGTTGTTTAAAAAAATGCTTACATTACAACTCTGCTCCTTGTGGTTCTCCTGCAGTGCCTGTCCAAAGTCTAGAAAACTGAAGAGTAGGAGGTCTCTTCCTGTTCAAAAAGTTTGGCTGCCCTTCACCTAGCATAAAAAGTTTTACATTAGATTGCTAAAAAAGAATCAGAACTCTACTTACAACCCTTCGCTTCCAAGGCGCTCTGCATAGCCGACAGCTGCGTCTGTGACTGGTTGCCTCTCAGCCAATCAAAGCGGTGGCTGCCAGTCCAGCCCCTCTTTGCAAGTTCTGACAAACAGAGAGCCGGACCAGAGCGCCACAGGAGCGAGGGGCTGTAAGTAGAGTTCTGGTTCTTTTATTTTTTTAACATTAAGTGGTTGGGGGATGAGCAGGGGTGCCCTGCATTATATAAAAAAATTATTTAGAGGGTGTTGATACCCTTTTATATTACTATTTTCTATAAATATATATGTCAGTTTGGATCCAATATTCCAGTGACCTGTGAAAAGATACAGCACTTTCAAATAAAATAAGCAGGAATACCAATCATCTAATGATTGATCTGTGGCAGAGAATGCATTCCCAGAAGTAACTGTCCCAATGCAGATTTCAAATAGGACAACCGGCAATGTCTGTCTTTAAAGTTGGTTTTACAATTTTTTCAGGCTACACACTACTTTTTATGCTATTGCGCTCATGCATTGCTCAACATTTGGGGTAAGTTGCTGGCTATATGTTTGCGTCCCCCAATGCATGTAGCATACTATTTTATTCAGGAGAGTTAAACTTTCATATTTGTGTGAAGGAACACTTACACTTTCATAAATAGCTGTGTCTGAGTTTTTGCATTTGATCAAAACATATCAACTCTATAGTCTAGTTTTTAGAAACCTGATTTTAGTTTGGTAGTTATTCTGTGTTAACTGTCAAAAAGGATTATACATTTCAATTACAAAATAAAGTACCAGATTTTTATTTTAAAAAAATTACTCTAAGGTCACCCTTCCCCAACCTTAAATGCTAGCTTTAAAAATCTGAAATCAGCCCCTAAATGTTACTCAACTCCTAAATTACTCAACCTCATTCACTCGGCTCCCTCTGCTGACCAGCAGCACACACAAATATGAAAGTTAAATTCTCCTGAATAAAACAGTATGCTACATGTATTTGTGTACACAGACATATTACCAGCAACTTACCCCAAAGTTTGAGCAATGCATGTGGCATCATGTGGCTATGGCACATGATTTTTCCATGTGACTGGGGCTCAGATGCCAGGGGGGGCCAAAAATGTAAAAAAAACAACACATTTTCGGGAGGTACTGTCACTTTAAATAGCAGAGAAGCCGTGACTTTCATTGCACAACAGAATGCAGCTGTCTCCTCCCCCTCCCTTTTGACTGGCATTCATTTGATCAAAATCAATGTTTGTCAGTCCTGCAGATCAAAAATTAATGTTGGGCATCATTTAACAGTCCCTGTGGGCATCTAATACCAGTCACTGTGGGCATCATTTACCAGTCATTGTGGGCATTATTTACCAGTGATGTGTGTAAAGCCCCTCCCATTTCTGGACAAGCAATACCCCATTTCCGGACAAAGCATGACCCACTTTCACTTTTAAAACCACACCCCTTCCGGTGGCATAGGGAGGGGGGGCAGTATTTGGAATTTATTTTCAGGTGCCAAAAAGTCTACAGATGTATAGAAATAGCAGAAGGGGCTGTGACTGAGGGAATGGGGTCAAGGAATTACATTTGGGGGCTGATTTTGGATTTTTAAAGATAGCATTTAGGGTTGGGGGTTGACCTTAGAAGAAGTTTCTGATTTCAGGATGGAAACCCTTTTAATTAACAAATTAGCAAAAAACAAAGTAACAAAACAATTCAAAATGTTATCAATATCTGTTATAATGGTAATTTGCATAGACTATTAATTCATTTGCACAATACTAAAATAGTTAAATTACATAGCATATGTCCATTTTTAATTTATTATAAAATAACAAATAAGCATCAATTAATGGAGATTGTTTTAAAGTTTACTACAGGGTACAAAGAAAGTAGCCTTCTAGATGTTTGAAAAGTATATCTCCCAGCATTTCTCTATAGCAGACAGGCAGTAAGCCAGCAAGGCAATGCTAGAGACTGTAGATGTAGAACATTTGGAAAGCTACCGGTTGCTTATCCTGGTTTAATAAGATTTGTATCTAAAAAGTTATATTGACAAATACCACAGGTTAAAAGGCCAGGTAATCACAAACAACAGTTTAGCAATATCATGATAGGCCCCAAGAATTAAAAGCAATAACAGGGCCACCATTAGGGGTTAAAGAGGTAAATCCCAGAGGACTCCTACAAGGTGACCCCTCCCACTTAATTCTTGGTAGATTTGTTATACTGCATACTATACGATTAGGATGACAACTTTATACGGAGGTTGAGGGTGTAAGGATCTATAGGGGCGGCATGTCTAAAGTCCTCCGTTCTTACTAAATCATGAATTGCTTACTGCAGTAATGGCAGAGAGACAGTGGTCCTCATTTTCCTGGAGACGCAATTGTGGCAAATACCATGATCAGGAAGGTGGTTCTCCCAGGGCGGGGCTCACACATAACGAGTGTGATGACCCCTGCGATTACCCCAAATGCGGGAAACTCGACTGGTCAATACCCCGGTAAATACCTGTGGGAAAAAAGAGAGTATAAAAAGATATAACCTCTCTTTATACCAATATAGAACATGACAAGGGATTGGAGGCCGTTTCATATTTTTTGGCCAAGAAACACTCAGGTAATCCCCCCAGTGGATTCCTCATTGAATGTTTGGATCTAATCTTGAGTAACAGCTGCTTTAAATTTGAATGTGATTTCTTTTGCCAGGCAGTAGGTACGGCGATGGGTAGCCCGATGGTACCCTCGTATGCCAATTTGTTTGTGGGCTTTCTTGAGGAGAGTCGTGTATACTCCCACTCACTAGAGATGTCCGAACTTCGAAAAATCCGGTCCGCGCGAGGATCCGCGGATTTTCGAAAAAATCCGTAAATTCGAAAATCCGCGAGCGGACCCGTTAAAACGTATTAAAATTAAAGTTCGGCAAAATCCGCATTAAAAGTGGTCTAAATAGCCTTGGTAATGTACACTTAATCACTCAGGGACCTGGGTAATGTCCTTAGAAACACGTATCAATGCCTACAATACCTAAAAATTACAGTCCGCTAGCGTGAATTTTAAAAAACGGTACTTTTCGAAAATACGAGGATTTCCGGAAAAACGAGGATTTCCGGAAAAACGAGGACCTCCGAAAACGAGGATTCACGTAAAAACGAGGATTTTCGTAAAAACGAGGATTTTCGTAAAAACGAGGGTTTTCGTAAAAACGAGGAACCACGAGGAACCTAAACTTCCTGCCTAGCAAAAAATGGCTAGTTCTGCAAGCAGTTGTAGCCAGAATTACCTGCTCAGGGGTACGATGAGTTCCCCCCTGGCACCCATCATGTGCGGCGCCGGAGGCGCAGGATTATGAGGGTGCTCCAGCGCCGGATCCTGCGGCGATTTGGATACCAGACCACTGTCCTACCCTCCAGAGACAGTGGTCTGACCTCAAGAGGCAGGCCTCAATATGTGGCTGCCGTACGGCAGAGTGATAGAGCAAGTAACCTTTTATTATAATTACTGTATTATAATACGTAGTAAATATTTTAATTCACTCTGACAAAAACTTTTATATATATGTTTTTAAAAACATCAATAATCCTTAAATTTGGCTTGTGAGAGAGAGAGATCCAGTTCTTGTATTTTCTCATTCACGGTTATGTATTATATTATTCTTCTTTAAATTATTACAATATCAGCCCTATTTAAAGGGTAAGTAAAGTCAAAAAAATACACTGAAAGTGACTTTATTTAAACATAACACCTAATAAATCAAAATGATACCACACTAGGACACAGGTAAAACACACTTGGTGGCCCACCTTCCATTTTTCTGGCAGCCTTATTTAAAGGTCTAAGTAAAAGTTAAAATGAACAGTCGATCATTAAAAATGATTTTCTTTTTACCTTATAAAATGCACACTGATACCCACACATAGACCACAGTTAAACACACTTTACTGACCCCCATTTTAGTTACATGGCAGCCCTATTTGAAGGGAAAGTAAAGTCAAAAATAAAATGTTGATCAATTATTAAAAATTTTAAATCTTTTGTTATGGTTTTTTGTGTGCAATATTTGTATTATACAAACTTTCCGAGTGAGTTTTGTTGTGTCTTTTTTCTTATCGGATCTATAACGATCCCTGATGAATGCCCAAAATGGCCATTAGCATTGCACGTTATGTACTTTAAGTATAAATCCTTTATATATTGTCTCTGTGTCTCTATTCTGTCTCTCTCTCTATCTCAACCTCCCTTTTAGTTCATGGCAGCCCTATTTGAAGGGAAAGTAAAGTCAAATAAAATGTTGATCAATTATTAAAAATGATTTTTACACTCAACTTAAAAATGTTGGCTGCCAAATTACCACCACTTAAAAAAGGGTACCACAAAATCTATCCAGATACAAGTACAACAGCTACTGATGCTCCCTACACCCAACCCTTTCCCTTTCCTGGCTACCAATACACACAATAAGAATATAAGTACTAGCCAGATAAGGTATGAAATCATTGCCATAGAAATATGATGATGATTTTAAAGAAACTATAACATATTGCCTTATTTAATCTGTATTTTCAAGCAGAATTCAAAGTTATAATTAAATATATCCTTTAGATATATCCTTCATTATGTATTTTTTTATTTTAATTGCAGGGAATCTTCCTCAGATTACCCCACCCCCCACACCGTCCCCGCCAGAGGAAAGAATGTAGTGCAGCCTATTGAAAAAAAATTTTTTTCTAAATCTTTCATTTGTCCAAGGCCAAATTACAGCACACACGAGCGCTCTAGACACAACATACAAGCACGTGTTTGCGGTGCGCTATGTGTATTGCCTATGCGAGTGCCGTCACGATAGCATAATGTGCAAAAAATTGAGGATCACATTAATTGGCTGCGGGGTTGGACCACAATTCTATTGTAGTTGCTTTTCTAACACGTTGATGTGTTCAAAGCCCTTTATCAATTTTGCTAAATGTTGCAACTTCTCTCTCCCGAGAATCTGTTTAGTTGACAGTATTCGAACAAAGCCCCCAGCTTATGAAGGAAGTTGAAAAAATTCTTGTATCCTTAGCTCAGCCGCCAAACTAGCCCTCAGCTACGGGCAGGCCATGTGCCCCTCCAGCGTGGCACCTTGACCCCCACTCCGGGCTCTCCACACGCCCCCACCGGGCAGTCCACCACCGCCCCAAGAGGAGGAACCTGGCACAAGCCAGAACACGTAGTCATCCTAAGCAATTTTTTTAAATCTTTTTATTGACCTTGAGGTCAGCAATAATTAGTGAAATTAATCATTATAATTAAAGTGAATTTTATATTTCACTGATATAAAATTTTCGTAAAAAAAAAATGCAACAAATCTTTAATTTTTCTTGAGAGACAGGGCTTCTCATTTCCCTTTCTCATTCACCATTTTCTTGTCCCCGTGACTCTGCGTATCTTGTCCCTCTCAGTTTTTGTGATCTTAAGTCAAACGAAATTCGGTCCCAAACGTCCAAAATTATCCAAGAATGTTCACTTACATAGCCTTTTTAGGAAATTTCTTATACATGTAATATATTCAATGATTGGACGGGGATTGTTGAAATAAAACAATTTTTTTTTTCTAGAGTCAGACCAGCCTCTTAGCCTCTCCAGGCCCTCCACCACTCTCCAGCCCCTCCCCTCTCCACCCCGCCAGCTCTCCCCCTCTCCAGCCCCTCCAGCCTCCTGCCCTCTCCAGTCCTCTGGCGGCATGCTTGAAGACATCGTAAGTCAATCATATCGTAAGGAAATGTTATATACAATACTATTAATACTGTATTTTTCCCAGTGTAGATCCACGCTACACTGATGCAACATTGGGTACTGTTGGGTTTTTACAAGGCTTTTTATGGGGCTGCACCACTCTTCCCCACAAAATGTTGTATGTAGCACAGTCCTAGTGATCAAAACCCAGAATGTTCTGATACAATTTAGCAATAAACGTAATTTTTATGCCAGCATTAACCTACTGTGCGGTTTATCAGTGTTTCCCGCCCCTGAGTTGCAATAATATACGTTAGTGAAGAGCAATCTTTATCCATCCCAATGACCTAATTGCTGCCCATTCCAATCAGCAAATCAGCAGTGGGGCGGGGGATAAAGAATCAACGGAAATACGGACTCCTCCTGTTTGCAGGACCCCTAATAGGAACCGTTAGGGCTTTGGGGTTGGTGTTGGTGTATTGTTGTGTTGGGTGTGGGTGGGTTTGTTTGGGTTTTGTTTTGTCGGGGTGTGTTGTGGTGGGGTTGTGGCCGCCACCCCCTTAGTTGCTTGGTTGCGGTGTTTTTGTGGTTGTTGGTGGTTGTGGTTGGGGGGGTGTGTTGTTGGTTGGGTTGTTCTGTTTTTGTTGTTCTTGTCTTTTGAGGCTCTTCGTGTGTTGTTCTTGGTTGTGTTGCGGGGGTTGGGTGTTTGGGTGGGACGGTTGGCCTGTTGTGGGGGGGGGGGTTGGGTTGGCTTGTTGTGTGTTCTTTGTTGGGGTGGCTTGGGGGGTTCGTTTTGGTCCTGGGGTGTGTTTCGGTTGGGTTGGTCGGCCCTTGAAGCCAGTCCCTGGGTTGTATTCAGTTGGTCAGTAGAGATCTGAGCATGTGTGACCCATCCAACAGCCAATCGAGATAGACATATCACTATTACCATAACTAGGTATGCATAATATAAACTAAGAATTTTAGATAATATGATATCTTAGTACTGAGTTTCCTTTTTATGACATACCGCAACTTATAGCATTGCAGTACCATGTATGTGTAAGTAGTTATCAGGTGCAAATTGCATCTACCGCATGGTGCTTTAGGAATGCTCGAACATCTTCAACCACAATTCTTCAATATCTTCCTCCACAGGAAACTACAGGCATGCGGCGGAGATCGCCACAGGTGTGCGCCCTGACCGCCCGCCTGGACGGCCGCCTGACCAGACTGAGAGGAGGGCCCCCAGTAACCCCAGTGTTTTTTTTTTTGTTTTTTATTTTTTGTAAATAGTTTAAAAAAAACAAAAGAAATATATACATTACTATATATAACTATGTTTGTAAAACAACAAATGTTTTTGGGCTTTATTTTTCGATATATCAAATTATTCAGATAGATCCATAATAATTTTTATTTGAAAAATTACAATACACATATCTATTTCCTAGCTATATGTCTGGTACTTATAATTGTATATAACTTACCATTAAATGCCATTACACACACCACCCCCTTGGCCACATTCCCCTATATAGTAGTTTGCACACAACAAGGAAAAAGGCATTGGGGGTACTGGGTTCATAATGTCCACTGCAGTTTGCCACCATTGTTGTGGGGCCAGGCAGACTTGGCCCCACTGGACATACCCCTCACCCCATTGGCTTCTCTCCCTCAGAGTATGCTTCGTGCAAGGGAAAGCACGTGAACGGGTGGAACAGCACCATTGAGTTACAGCAGGCCACACTTTGTAATATGGAGTACTGCTCTCGGCCAAGCAGGATTGACCCAGAGCTGAAAACATTAGCCACAGAGTACACATGTCAGCTACACAAAACACACAGACACTGACACCCAGATACAGAAAGACAAACAAAAAACAGGACACCTAGACCTCTAACGGTCTAACAACAAATTTGTCCAAAGGACTTATAGGGGGGTTAGTCCTAAAAGGACTGTTGGGTCTCAAGATTGTGAATACAGGGGTGGGTAACACAGTGCTAACCCACCACACTGAAATCCACACACAAAAGCTCAAAAAGCGCAAAAATCTCTCTCCAACTCTTACACTGTCGGGTCTCCCCTAAACACACTCCAACACACTGACAAAATGTCGCCTGTGAAGCATCATTTTATACCCAGGGGGCTGGCAATAATCATGTTAGCTGCCATTGGTTAATTTGGGTCATGTGGCTTGCTCCGTCTTGAAATAAGCCCCAAAAAATCGAATTTACAAGAATTTCTCGTTTTTACGAAAAATCTCGTAATTACGAGAATCCGCGTAATTACGAGGATCTCGGTTTTTCGGGTCCCGGAAGATCGCAGATTATCGTAATTACGGAGATACTCGTATTTTCGAAAATTTTGTAAAAAAAAAAAAAAATCCCGCGTTCGGGAAGTTCGGAAGGCGGAAAATCCGGAAAATCCGGAATAATCCGCCGTTCGCGGACGGGATAAATCCGCGGCGGATCCCGGTTCGGGTCCGCGAACCGGCCATCTCTACCACTCACTGTTCAAAAGCCATGCCATTTAATTCTGGCGTTATATAGATGACCTTTTTATCATCTGGTCTGGGTCACTTGAACAGGCTTATGAATTCATTGAATTCTTTAATACATTGGATCAACGTATCAAATTAAACGTTGAAATTTCTAAGGAAACCATTCATTATCTTGACGTTAAGGTTATGGTTCGAGATGGATGTGTGCACACGACTCTTTTTACTAAGCCCACTAACCGCAATACCCTTTTACATAGAGACAGTTTTCACCCACCCCACATTTTCAAAGGACTGCCCAAGTCCCAGTTCACAAGAGTAGCTAGGATTTGCTCTGACCCTGACGATCGGGATATTCAGACTAAAAGAATGTCTAAAAAATTTAAAGTGAGGAACTACTCTGATTCCATGCTAAATGAGGTCCTCACTAGTCTGGTAGAAGGTTGGGTGTAAACCTGTCTCAGGGGTACCATTTGTACAACAGTACACTACTGGGTCACTTATGATTAAACACAATTTGAATAGATTTTGGCCATCTATTGAAGGAGATCACACTTTGGGTCTGGAGACACGCCAGAAACCACGTTGTGTTTACACTAAGGAACGTTCCCTATATAGCAAATTGGTGCAAGCAGACCAAATATAAAAAAGCTCCTTTTGTGTTTTCATCTAAAACGAGGTGTTTTAAATGCAGTAATTGTAATGTTTGTAATGCACTTATGGTTGGTAACACATTCAATCACCCATACTCGGGGCGTGTATTCAAGATTTAAAATTATTTCAACTGCAACACGGATTTCTGTGTGTATATGTTGAAATGCCCGTGCTCGCTTGTTTATGTGGGGAAAACATTGGGTCCCTTCAAGCGTAGATTCCAATGCCACAGGAGTGACATTAAAATTGCCCTAGCCAAGAGTGGCAATGGCGCTGTTCATGGTGATGAACCTCCTGTGGCATCACATTTCTGCATTGCGAAACATCAGGTTTCCGATTTACGTGGGATGGTTATCGACCAGATACCACCACTACATAGAGGCGGTGACCGCCAGAATGCTCTCCTGCGGAGAGAAACATACTGGATCTTTACGCTACAAACTGTACAACCAAAGGGCCTCAATGTTAATCTTGACCTCTCATGTTTTTTATCTAAAAGATAGGGTAAATTTGCCTTTAGTGTTGGTAGTTTCTTGTTTTTATATGTTAATACATATGGTAGATAATAATAAAAAAAAATTGTATGGTTTTAAGAGTTTATGTAATGGGGTACTTCCCCTTTAAATGTGATGTATCAGTGTTTTTTTTTTTCATGTGATTGGCCAGTAGATGGCCATGTGTCTCTGGTCTATTTAAAGGGCAGTCTGCTCTTTTAATGTTCGTTCATGTCTGATGAAGGTGCATACAGCACCGAAACGTCACAGTTGGTGTTGGGCGTAATGTCCGAATAAACTCCTTTTATTTGCAAGACTGGTGTGCACAGCTTTTTCTTTGTTTTCCAATATTTGCAGTTTGCCACTGTACTGGAGCATCCAGCATGGATTTCTTCTATGAAGTGTTCATGAGTGTGCAGGATCTTTTTTTCTTTGTTTATGGATGAAGAAAGCCCACATTATGGAAAAGGAGTTTAAAGCTAGTTAATGAGGAAGCCATAAAGGGATCTGGAGCGTGGGAGGGGGGGGGTGCTCCCCTGCGCATGCCAGAAAGCTCAGCAAGGACAAGGAAGTAGCAGGCATCTGGATGACTCAAGACAGCTCCTACTGTTAACTTTCTGGGACTTTGAACAGGCATTACAGGAGAACCAAAAGGAGCAGAGGTGTAAGGTACGGATTTTTTTACACTACACAGTGGGGCCAGTAGTAGGTTACATTTTAGTATAAGGGTGGACATTCCCTTTAAGCCCATTGAACATTTACACACACTACAGGTCCCACTTTCTTTTCAATAATATTAATAATCAAAATATATGTGCATTTATTTCCACCTACAATATCTCAACTCCCCCCCCCAAAAAAAACAAGCAAGTTTTAGCCCCCGAGTTTTAGTTACATTTTACAATAATGGCTTACACCAGACCTGGGCAAAGTAAGGCTCGGGGGCCTTACTGGCCCTTTGGCTGCCCCTGACTGGCCCCTCAATGCTAGACCTGTAATCAAAAATTCTTAATATTATTTGATTTATTTTTATTTTATAAATAAAATTGGTGACCTGATCAATTGATTAATTGAATTTGAGTAGATATTATACACCCTTTATTATAAATTGCAACTAATATTAAAAAAATCCAATGAACCAGGGATATTAATTTCTTATTATAAAATCCAGTTTTGCAAACTCTATAATGAGAATCTACCTATTGGTCTGGCCCTTCGCCACAATCCAAGTTTCTCATGAGGCCCCCTGTGAAATTTAATTGCCCCCCATTGTTTATGGTGATGTATGATCATATTTACATGCAATAAAGTCCGGTATCTGAGTCCCGATCTAGCTTTTACTCATAGCAGCCTGGCCCGATAACTGGTGCACCTTAATAGAGAACTATTCTTATGAACACTTTTATCTCCAAGATATATTTATATGGAGAATTGGACTTACCTATGACTGTGTTTATCCGGATCTTCTATGGTTAATTTAACTACATGTGTTTTATACAGATGTTTTTAGACTGATATTTTAGTGATCCAGTTTAGGAATATATATATGTATAGTTTCAGGATTTATGTGGCTGGCCAGCCCCAATGTTGATTATTTACAATATTATTAATAAATGATCTATTATTCTATTTGTGTATATATATATATATATATATATATATATATATATATATATATATATATATTTATATATAGTATTGTATAGGGGTTTGGGATATACACACCTTTTTCATCTAAATAAGAAACCAACACAGCCTCATCTATCTATCTAAAGCAGTGATGCTCAAAATGTGGCCCGGACTGATGTTTTATTGGGTTTGCATTGGTTTTACATTAATTTTGTGTTGACTGTGTGAATTTTCAAAAATTCTTGAACATAGAGGCACAAAGCGGTGCTTCTTACCTGACCGGGATCCCGTGATTCATTAATCACACAAAAGGATTTACAACATTGTGGGATCTCGCAAAGGTAAGTAATGCTGCTTCTGCAGGTATCCCACCTCTAACGGATTGTCCAGGAGTCTGCCTCCTCCCTAACCCCCGCCTCCCACCACCCCTAGAACACTGGCCCCACCTCCATGTGACATCACGCCCCACCCCATATGATGTCACACCCCCATCGTCATGCCTCTTTTCCCACCCTGCCCGGAAGCCTAAAAGGGTAGGGTGGGATGTCTGCTTCTGGTTCTGCATCAGCCCCTATGTTTATGAAACACAACAATCTTATAATGTTCACCAAATAATTTCTGTAGAACAAGTCTGTCAATTCTGTTCACCAAATAATTTATGTAAAACCAATTTGTTCACCAAATAATTTCTGTAAAACAAGTCTGTCTTTTCTGTTCACCAAATTATTTATGTAAAGCAAATTGTTCACCCAATAATGTTTGTAAAATTAGTCTATTAATTCAGTTCACCAAATAATTTCTGTAGAGCAATTATGTTCACCATATTATTTCTATAGACCAAATTTGTAAATTTTGTGCGTTTTATGCATTTGGTCCATTTTTTTGCATTCGGTCAAAAGTTCAGTGAATTAGTGCAATGATACATTTATTAGAAACCTTCAAATGGACCTTTAGTTTTGTACATTAGTTTCCCCACCCGCCTGACTTTTTTCCCTTCTGTCTGTCCTTTTGCTTTTTTTTACTAGGCGGGTGGGAAACTTAATGTGGCAAATCTAAAGGTTCATTTGAAGGTTACGAATAAATGTATCATTTCACTAATTCACTAAACTTTTGACCGAATGTAAAAAATGGACCAAATGTATAAAACACACAAAATTTACAAATTTGGTCTACAAAAAATTATTTGGTGGACAAAATTGCTCCACAGAAATTATTTGGTGAACAGAATTGATAGACTTATTTTACAGAAATTATTTGGTGAACAAATCGTTTTACAAGAATTATTTGGCGAACAGAATTGACAGACTTGTTCTACAGAAATTATTTGGTGAACATTGCACGAATCGCACAAAGTTGCAATTTTGCTGCCTTGCACGATTCTTGCGTGCTGCCTAGTGGGGCCTTGCCCATAAAAAGAAAATAAGGACTGTTAGTAGTATTTTAGCAGATTAAAGGATTAAAGGAAATGTTTTCCATTTACCAGAATTTATTTAGGTAATGTATGACAATTACCATTTTAAAGGGGAAGTGTATCATATACCAGCTATTTCTTATTAAAGAGTTTAAAGGGAAATATATTAAGGGCAAGAGAGTCATTAAGGGTACACATTTTTTTCTGAAGGGATTAAAGGGAAAGTTAACAATTTACCGGTTTATATATTTTTTCTAACAAAGATTAAAGGGAAAGCTTGCCATTTATCATTACCATATATATATAAATAATTCTTGGTGCACAAAATTGCATTTTTAAGACAAAAAGTATGCTTGTTTTTCCTTAGTTCATTTGGTTTACTAAAAACATACACTTTTGCTACAAGATTTATTTGGTCTACCAAATTTTCATTTTGCCAACATAATGTTACTTTTTATCACTTTTTGTATACAAAAAATATTCTGTTTAAACCCACAGTTCATTTTGTTCACCAATATAGATTTTGGTCATTGAAATATATATTTTGGTGCTACAGTTGTTTTTTTGTTGACTAAATGTATATTTTGATCGACTAAATATAGTTTTGTCACCAAAACATTGTTTTTTGATGGCTAAATAGGTTTTAAAAGAGCTTAGTTCAGTTCTATCTAGACCATTGTTTCTCATCTTTTCAGATTCGCTTTCGTCTGGGGATGTGCTGCTGGACTGGAAAAAAGCCAATGTAATACCAATATTCAAAAAAGTTAGTCGTTCACAGCCTGGCAACCTGTAAGCCTAACATCAGTGGTAGGGAAAGTGATGGAAACTTTGTTAAGGGATCATATCCTTGACTTTGTCTCCAGAGATCATCTTATTAGTAGTAGTCAGCATGGATTTATGAGAAATAGATCATGCCAGACAAATTTAATTGTTTTTTATGAAGACGTGAGTAAGAAGTTAGATTCAGGCACAGCAGTGGATGTGGTATATTTGGATTTTGCAAAAGCTTTTGATACTGTGCCACATAGGCGACTAATGTATAAACTGAGGACTGTTGACCTTGAAGAAAACATTTGTTCATGGATAGAGAACTGGTTATTGGACCGCAAACAGAGAGTGGTGGTTAATGGAGCTACATCTATGTGGGCTAAAGTTCTAAGCGGAGTGCCTCAGGGTTCGTACTGGGGAAGCTTCTGTTTATTGTTTAGAAATGATTAGAAGGGGGCATTGAGAGCAAGGTCTCTGTATTTGCTGATGACACTAAACTATGCAGAGCTTTGGAAACTTCCAATGATGTGCAAGTGCTGCAAGCAGACCTAGATAGATTATCTAAATGGGCAGTAAAATGGCAGATGAGATTCAATGTTGATAAATGTAAGGTGATGCATTTGGGATTTAATAATCCCTGTTCCACCTACACCATAAATAACTCTGTGTTAAGTGCATCTGTAATGGAAAAAGATTTGGGGGTTCTGGTAGATAACAGACTTAGCTATAGCAAACAATGCCAGGTAGCAACGGCTAGAGCTAGCAAGATATTGTCTTGTATAAAAAGGGGAATAGATTCAAGAGAGAAAAATATCATTCTCCCTCTTTACAAGGCACTGGTAAGGCCTCATTTGGAATATGCGGTGCAGTTTTGGAATCCCATATACAAAAGGGACATCTTGGAAATGGAAGCAGTTCAGAGAAGGGCAACTAAATTAATAAGGGGAATGGAGGCAGGCAGATTAGACAAGTTAGGGCTGTTTACATTGGAGAAGCGACGTTTGCGTGGGGACATGATATTATGGCCCATACAATGAACTCTCTGGTGCATGGTCATATCAGAGGACACGTGGACACCTTTAGGTTGAAGAAAAGAAGTTTCATCTTCAGGTTAGGAAAGGTTTCTTTACAGTGAGAACGTGAAACTGTGAAACTGTAACCTTCAGCAGGTATGGTAATGGCAAGTTCATTAAATAGCTTTAAAAAAGGCTGGATAAGTTTAAAACTAAAAAATATTGAGAATTACAGGTATTAATGCATATAGATGGTTAATCCAGGGATACTTTCCGATTGCCGTTTGGAGTCAGGAAGGAATTTTTCCCCCTTTTTAGCTGGGTTTTTTTGCCTTCCTCTGGATCAACTGTTAGGTAGGGTTAAAAAAAAAAAGGGGGTGAATAGGTTGGACTTGATGGACGTATGTCTTTATTCAACCTTAATTACTATGTTACTATAAACACCAAATTTCTTTTGGTCGACTAAATATAGTTTTGTCCCTAAAATATTGGGGTTTTTTTGATGACTTAATATGTTTTGTTGCCACAGAATTTATTTTATTCGACTAAATATAGTTTTGTCACCAAAGTTTTTGTTATGTTGACTAATTGTATGGTTTTCTACCACTGAATTAATTTTGGTCGACTAAATATAGTTATGTCACCAAAAGTGTATTTTTTGGTTGACTAAATATATGTTTGGTTTCCACAGAATTTCTTTTGGTCAACTAAATATAGTTTTGTCACCAATGTATTTTTTTTTTGTTGACTAAATAATCTGGGAACAAACGGCATCCCATAATTCCCCCTAACACCATCATACTGTACTGAGGAATGCAAAGGGGAAGTGACCAGTGACAGTCGCAATGAGCAGCTTAACAAACCCAACTGAGTAAAAACATGCCACTCATGTGAAACTAGATAGGTGTCAAGAGACAAGCTTGCTGGCCTAGGGGGAAAAAAGTATAAATCCGGCCTTGACAATGATAGAAAGTAATCAATGGCACAATGATTATATGTTTGCTATACATTCAGTGGAGAGTGAGTCCTTGTACATTATCCCTATTATTTCCTAAAAATTGTATAAAAAAAAACACTGAAGTGTGGTATTTTTTAGCAGATCAATACATGTGCTTTTCTGTTTCTCAGTACAGTATATAGAGGATTTCCAATCTTTCTCTAGATGTAGGGTCAAAACTGCATGTGGGTCAGGGGCCCAGGCCACCAACCTTGTGGGGGGGGCCTGACCCTCCCCCTCCACGATCAGCTGTTTTTAAACAGCTGATCGTGCTTTTGAATGAAACATATACACACAAATTCGCAATCAGCTGTTCCAGATCAGCTTTTTTAATCAAGAAGTTATGGGCTTGTGGAGGCTCTCCTACCATCCGGGCCCTCCCGCGGGGGTGGTGGGAGCGGAAGTTACGCCACTGTCTAGTTGACATTATTATTTTCAAATTAAGAATTTTGAAAACAAAAGCTTTTTATAATAAATAACCCTCCATGTCTTTCCATTGCTTCATTAATACCTTTACTGTGCTAATTGATTTTGTATTGGTGTAGAAAACTGAAGGAAGACAAAGTCCCATAACTCCACTCACAGATTTTCCAATTTACTTCCAGCATTTGTAACCATGTGTGCAATTTAAAATGTTTGCAGTTTGTCAGAACGACTAATGAAAACATTGGAATTTTCTGTCTTCCGACCAGTTCCGGTTTGTAATATGCTGAATTTGTTGTAAAAATATTTCACTGTCAAAAGGGCTATAGAAATACTAATATTACACTTATAAACACAGGAAAGCATAAAATGAAACAATGATCCTTATACTGCTTTCTTCAAAATCTTACTCAGTTCCAGCCTACTAGACAATGTCTGACCAATGCACTTTCTAAGCAAGGAAATAGTCCTGGTACCAGGTAGGTAACCTGGTACCAGGTAATCAATATACTTGTTCCATAAAATTAAAAGCAGGGTTTGTATCATTACTTACACCCTGAGGAAAGTTCTCTATTATATTGTTATTGGCTTGGAACCAGAAATAAATAATCCTGCAACCATCTAGCTAGAGGGGGAAACAATGAAAGTTAATGTTGTATTCTGTTTGATTAAGAGCTGTGATTAATAGGACAAGCAGCTTATTGATCAGTGAGCGCCAGTTATAAAATCTCAGAAAAACTGTTTAATTGTAGGCTTTTTTACCAGTACTTGTTTGGCATTGCCTTGATATTCCCCCTGTTCTAAACATTCATGTATTAAATTTACATATTTGACAATCATTTAAATATAAAAAAAAATCTTTAAAACAGTACCAACAACTCTATAGCTTAGGGGTTATTTCTACAAGTCTGTAATTATGGTAAGAAATTCACCTATAATTTATACTATAACAGCCATAAATATGTTAGTGAGTAAAATCAATGACTTCAAAATCCCTGTCAGTGCAGGCTCACAAAGAAATTAGTAAGCGAGCAGCCTGTTAGAAAACCTCTCCAACAGCAAACTTGGTAGGTGTTAAAGTTAAGATAAATGTTATACTATTGTTCATCATTTAGTAAATAAACTTACTTACCCACTACATTTACTCCTTGAAAGTTTCTGTGCACATCCTTTTGCCAAGCAAATATTGTTTCCTGTGGCAGAGTGCGCGCCTGATGTCAGTGCGTACGTGCATTGCGGAGATGTCGCTGCGAGTGTGCATGTGATGTCATCAATCGGTAAGAAAAACGGGTGATTGGAGCGTGCCGGACGCAGGGAGGACCGGGCTCTGAAAATCCAATTCACACAGAGCATGCGATCACACCAGGAAAGTCCCAAATATACAATTAATCATGAACATTATTAAACCACGATGGGAGTAGGGACTAAAATGGCTGATCTATAAAAAAAAGTAGAGACTTACACACAGTAACGGGGTGGGCCGGGTGGACACTCCCCCGAACCCAGACGCTCGAGTGTGTAGATGTTCAGAGAGACGATATCGTTATAACACAATGCAAGATTTCTTAAAAAAGGTCTCACCAGTCACAGCCTTTGGTCCGGGTGCTGACTTGCCCCAGACCCCTCGCAAGGTCCAAATAACCACGATGCAAAACGAAAACAAACGGGCTGCAGCGGTCCTGGGAATCAATCTCGCACGGAGGTAATTAGTGGATAAAAGACTTCTTTATTTAACACATATGGCTATACAAACAGATACATGTCTAACGCGTTTTGTGCCTGATCATGGCACTTCATCAGAGACACATGTAAAATAGTTACAAACCGGTTTAAATAGAGAAGGTGCAGTTGAAACACCTGATTGAAACACCTAATTGAAAAATCCCACCTCTTCAAAGGGGAAGGGATGTAAGTAACAAAAAACACACACATAAGCTTAATATAACACAAGTAGAGAAAAAGTACATATAAGAAACCGTGTATAGTACATTCAGTTTAAAACCATGTGAAAAACTTTACAAACATGTATGTATAGGTCCATAAAAGTATTAAAAGGTCAATTAGACATATGTAAAAGGGTAAATCCAATTATATATCCAAATTAATAAACAAATACAGGTTCTGTATATGCTTGATGTTCAGAAAAGATATTTAGTGGGATGAAAGAAGGAAGGAAAAGAGGGAAACGATCTCCTACTTTAGTAAAACCGCTAATATCATATATTGAGTTTAGTCCCTTGGGATTACGAGTATCTAACATGAAGATCCATTTGGCTTCTTGTTTAAGCAAAAGGGCTATACGATCACCTCCTCGAGCAGGGGCGGTGATGCGTTGAATACCTTGAATACGAAATAAAGTCGTATCCGCTCCATTACATTCGATGAAGTGTCTAGCCACCGGACTTGACCAATCAAATTTGACGATAGAGTTAAAGTGTTCTCTCACTCGGTTTCTAAAAGGGCGCATAGTGCATCCGACATATTGTATCGAGCATTTTAAACAAGTGATAAGATAAACCACAAAAGTGGTGTTGCAGTTGATGTATTCATTATTCATATATACCTTTTTTGTGATAGTGCTGGAGAAGGTATTAGTAATGTAGAGGATATGGCAAACAGTACATCTTGCTCCACCACACTTGAAATTTCCTTTAGTATCTAACCACGTTTGTTTCAGAGGTTTACTTAGGTATGTACTGGGAGCCAAAATATTTCCTATGGTAGGGGCTTTACGGGCCACAAACTTACAGCCTACATTAATGATATCAAACAGATATGTGATGTCATCAGGCTGCAATGCTTTTGGTTGCGGCGTGATGATGTCACATGCACGCACGCTGGCGGAGACGTTGCTGCAATGCGCGTGCGTGCTGATGTCACGTCCCATGCACACTGACGTCTCTTCGTGTGTGCACTGATGTCAAGCATGCGCTCTGCCACAGGAAACAGTATTTGCTTGTCAAAAGGATTGGCACATCTCATGGGGGCGGAGCTAAAAATGCAAGGAGACCGAAGGTGGAAGAGTAAAGGAAGGGTATGGGAGGGGGCTAGAAGAAAAAAAAAACACCCACTTTAAACACTCACATTTAAATCTTAAGCTATCTAGTAACCTTAAGTTGGATTTACAGTGTACATACCCTTTAAGGCTTTTTGGTTTGCTATAGCCACATGCTTTTAATTGACTCACTCCATAATTAAATGTTTAGAAGGTGGACTCTCCAGCAGTAAAATCTATACTTATCTTCCCCACCTCACCAAACTTCGAGATTGTTATATCACAACTGTGCCTCCTTTCTAAGAAATCAGACACCAGAGAAGTAAATGGTGCTTTAGTGACAGGGAGTTATAGAGACGCTATTGAGAAAGCCTCGTGCGGGGGTGTAACGCCTATAGCATTTCTTATGGCTGCTTTTCCTCCATGTGGAACCTCCTTACCAGAATATACAGCATTTATATGTACCCCCATGGTGTTACTTTTACTGAACTGCCGACTGGACAGATAAGTTGGTGACTTTACCTAGGATACTAGAGGGGACTTTTAGGTTTAGAAAGTGTTGTACTTACAACATTTTTCCATACTATGGATGGTTTTGTATATATGTGTTTTTAATGTTTTTAATGTTGCTATCACTGTTTGTACCCTGGGTATTGCCTTAATAAAGGGTGTGTATATACACTTTTTATATCTAATTGTGTGCTGTGTATATCTGTTCTCTATTGGTCTTTTGAGGGAGTTATAGATTTAACAATCTCAAGGTTTGGGGAGGTGGGAAGGCAAGTGTAAACTTTACTGCTAGGGATGGACATGCCCTTTAATGTAGCCATGCTACTGTACATGTATTTTCACCCAAGCAGGGGCAAGTGCAGGGTTTCCTTGGGAAGGATTTATGTAAGGGGAGCACAGAACACCAATACAATAAAAAACATTCATACCCTCTTCTGCAGGCCACTCCCATGTTAAAGTATACCTTTATCATATTTACCTTTTGCTGCTTGCATCATGGATAATGTCCAGGCAAAAAAATAACTTTAACTATAAATGATCTCCACCCCCCAAACCCCACTTTCGCATTAACAATAATTTCCAAATATGCCCTTGAAGGGACTTACCTGACCCGGCCCCTCGCTGCATAGGTGCCAACCCTGCTCCTGTTTCGAGCTTGTATTGAGGGCTTCTGCACTGACAGACGCTCCTGGTTGTGGCTGTCAGGCAATTGGGTGTGACGTTACTTTACACTTTTACTGACAGCCGAAACCAGGAAGCAGAGCAGAGGAGGAGCGGCAAAGGACTGGGTCAGGTAAGTTACTTAAGAGGCATATTTGGATATTATTGTTAATGTGAGTGGGGTTTGGGGGGTGAGATCATTTATAGCTAAAGTTATTTTTTGTCTAGACTTGTCCTTTAAACAACATAGTGATATAAATCCTTTCTGTCCTTATTTACATAGTTGGAGTGCTCAAAGTTCAGTACCTTGGGCAGAAGCTGTACTAAAGGGGTTTATCCTGCTAATACCAGGCCAACACCTAAGTGGGCGACGCGCGGGGGGGCCACTCGATGTCTGATGTAACAGCTACACATATGCAATTATTGACCTAAATGGTTGTTTGTTACAACGTGAGCAGTTCCTACTTGTTCTAATTTGTGGTCTCTTTCACTGCCTATGTGTAGGTAGTTTTACATCTGTCCCCAAACAAGTAACACTTTTCATGTCTGTATCTTGATTTCCATTGTTTAAAGCCCTTTCAGAATGACACCCCATGCACTTTCTGATGACAGCAAGGTGACAGAACTTCAGTTAAATATAAAGGTTCGTACACACGTACAAGTGTGCACCAAGCCACAACCCCCGACGCTGGTACATTCACGCGACGAGCGCCCATTCCGGGGCGAGAATCGCGCGTGTGTATTCGTTCGGTCAGGGGTCATTTGTGGATTTGCTTGGCAGATCGCCAAACATCCCCCGACCGAACGAATACACACACACGGTTCTCGGCTGAAACGGCCATTTGTCGTGCAAATGTATTGGCATCAGGAGTCATGGCTCGGTGCACACATCGGATGTGTGTATGAGCCTTAAGCTAGCAGGAGGGATTATGGGCATCTGTGAACCCACCATAAAATCACCCATGGTGACAAAGATAAAGAAAATACTGAAAAGGACAAGAAAAAGTCACTGGACCAAGTCAACACAAGCCAAACATTCAAACACCCATTACTTTATATTTTCCTGATCCTCAGGTTGTTTCAGCTTATGGTATTGTATGTGCAAATGTCAAGAAGACAATCGACAGGGTCCCCTTGTTTAATATCAAAAATCCGACCTTTTTCAAAGCAAATATTCCATTTTATCAGGAAATAGAACCTCCAATTTTACAGTAATAAAGATATATCCTAAAGGAAAAAGTGAAGGCTTTTCAAATTATTTTTCAATAAGCTTTGCCAACAAAATTCTTTGAGAGAGTAACTTGAACAAAATGCTTCGCAGTAATTGCCTGTTGTCTCTGGCTGATAATTTATACATTTAAATGGAAATCCTTTGTAGCCACTGTTGCAATTTGAAATCTCATCTCTTCCATTAGCAACAGATCATTGTGTCTGTCAGTCACAGAAAATAGGATGCAGGAGCTTTAGATATAAAGCAGAATGGATGGTGTACTTGACCTTAATGTCACATTCATGCCGATTACAAGCAATATGGTGCAAACAACTGTATGCAGAGAACATGTGATGGGATAAAAAAACAGAATAAAAAAAACTGATTTCGCAAAAGGTTTGTTTATTAAATCCTGGCATAATGAATTCTACAAGTCAGCACAGGCAATAAATAAACAATACACTATATTCAACATATAATCTACTGCCCTCGCCCTTTATTATCAGTTCCTGAAAATGCAATCTACTGTCTGTGTCCCATTGTTTCTCCCTGACTACTAGATTTTATCTGAGTATTTATACCCTTTATAAATGCCCCATTAGAAGTGGGCTATAATGGTGTCCTTATAGAAATGACTGGTTTTCACAACATTTTGCTAAAACTTGCAATAAGTAAAAATTCTGTCCTAGAATTTCATGCAGAAACTCTCTATGTGACATCTTGTTCCCCAAAAGAAGCAGATCCATAACATGCCTTTTAGACAATTATCGGCAGAATATGGTCTATCAGTAAACAGCTATTAATACTAAAATATACATTAATGGAGATCAGTGAACTTCTTCCTGTTTTCATACATGGATTTCTTGTGCCTGTTTCATAAAAAACAGTTAATTAGGAATTTGAATGGGAAAAAATGTCTCTTTCTGTACCATATACACTGATTGGAAAGAAAATGCCTTCAGTATGTCTATGTCTTACTCCCACCTAATGTGCAAGTAGCTCTGGGATTTTTAAAGCACCTACTATTTCTTTTTTCCTGTAATGAACCTTTTCAATCAATTACAAACATGCCTGTGTAAATGTACCCATACACTGTAAACTTACCTTCTAATGCTCCACCGACATTCACAAAATGTCGGTGGAACTGCCTGGCCTGATCTTGCAATTTCAAATTATGCTTAGATTTTAAGCTGTGGGCAGGACCTGATGTGAGATAATGAAATAGTTGTTTGTTTGTTTTTTAAAAGATTTTATTACCTTTTTTCTTTTAATAAAACAGTTATCACAAATTTGTTAGAAAAGGCAGTTATGCAATAACAAAAGTATCTAAAGTATTACAGTAATACAATAAAAAGGGTACATTACAACTGGGGAAGGAGGGGTAGGTAAAGTTATTTCTATCTAGGGTTTTCTGTTGTTTGTATCAGATGGAGAATTGTCAGTACTGCAGGTCTGGAGCCTGTTGTTGTGTAGCTCTTATAATCATAATTCCCAGCTGCATTGTGGGTTAGAGTAACAAGCAAGTATGTATATCTTGTGGCTTTTAAGAGTTACGGGTCTGGTAGCATTTTGAGCAAAGTTTTGCTGTTGTTGTTGAAATTCGCTTTTAACGCTGTTAGTTAAGAAGCACTGGTGGTTTCTTTTCTTGGTATTGAAGATGAGGGTGGGGGAGGGAAAGTGGGTTAGGTGGGGGAGGGAAAGATGGGTTAGGGTCAGGGGGATACAGCTACTCAGATTGCAGTAGTTCACATAATTATCTTTTGTCGCAGTTAACCATTCATTTCAAGAAGGGCGGGACTTTAGCTTCTGTAAGGTGCCTCTAAGATCTTAAGTCATACCAGGAGGTGAACTGGAAGTTTTTCATTATATTTTACAGTTCTGTGTTTGAGTGGGTATTTCCTATATTTTTCTCCAGGTAGAGAAAAAAATGTTGCTGATTTTTCAGCATGTCTTTCCGTTGTATCTGTGTTTTAATTTTATTTAAGGTTGGAGAAGTAGTCTCAATCCAGTGTGACATTATCTATCTTTTTGTGATCATGGCCACTATGTGTACCCATTGAGAACCTTGGTTTGGCCTCGGTTTCCCTGTTCTCAGTTGTATCTTGATATCCAAATAATAATAAACATCGGGTCTACCGGTATTTCCCTGCCTAGTATTCCTGTCATATATTGGCATACTTGTTGCCAGTATGGTTGTATTTTTGAACAATACCATAGACTGAGCTAAGTTGGGTGCAATGGCTTTACATTTAGGGCACGTTCCTTTGGGTGTGTCTGAGGTAATTGGTTTGAGATATGAAGCACTGAAAGGGAAATATGCTCTATGGATGATTTTAAATTGGGTTTCCCTCCATCTCTCATTTGTTTATTGTTGATTGTCCTGTCAGTATATTGGGGATAATGTCTGAAGATTAAGTCTTTTTCCCATTTGGTCACATTGGTGTTTTTTAGTTGTTTTAGGTCATCATTTCTATTATTATATGTAGTGTGGATAATGAGAGTTTAGTGTCTGGGGCTGTATGGATTGTTTCTATTTGGGTGATTGTAATTAAATCTGCAATGTTTGTTATCTGTTTCTTGCAATGTGAAATGATCTGTGCTTATATTAAAAAGGAGCTATTAGGTAGTCCATATTTGTTTTGGAATTCCTGGAAGGTTAGATATTGTTTGTCTGTGGTGTATATATGTTTTTGACTTGAAATATGTCTTTTTGCCTCCATATTTCGTTGCCTAGGTGTGTGCTGCCTGGGTGCTAAGAGTTATGTGTTTTGGGGCTTCGCATTTCTTGCGTAGTTATTGCCATGTTGCTATTGTGACTTTGAATGTGATATATGTTTTTTGGGGGGTGGCAGATGTTTAGGATTACAGTATAAGATAGTTTTTAGAGACCATGGGTATGCTAGCTGTTGTTCTAATTTGGTGTTTGTAAAGGGTAGTTATCGGCCATCTAGTCTCTTACATGTCTAGTCATTGCTGATAGATTGTATAACCGGAGATTGGGTAAGGCCAGTCCTCCTAGTGCTTTGAAGAGTTGGAGTTCGGCTAGAGATATCCTTGGTTTTCTCCGCCCATATGAATGTGGAAAGCTTTGTGGATTTTGGCGACGTATGTGTGTCTGAGAAGTAATGGGATGGTCTGGATGGGGTATAATAATTTAGGTAAGATAGACGTTTTTAACAAATGGCATCTTACTGTAAAGAGAGTGGAAGGGATGTCTAGTTTAGTATTCTGTTCTATTTTTTTGAATAGATGAATATAGTTGAGGTATATACTGTATATCTGATGGGTCCTCTAGTTATGCGTATCCCTAAATATGTGATAAAAGATGTAGAGATGTGAGGCCGGTTTCTTGGCATAGAGAATTCACTTTTTTTTGTTTTTTCCCTAATATAGGCATTCACATTAGATCTGTTTATACGAAATCCAGATTGGATCCCAAAATCTTCTAACAATTGAAGAGTGGGGGCATATTATAAAAAATTAAAGAACGCAAATTACCGCCGCGCTATTGCCGTATTTATAAGGCGAGCCCGTTGCCGTATATGTATCGCGGCCGTGATGTCCTGCGGTAATTTTAAGTCCTTTCGCGGCGATACTTCACTTAGCACATGCGCTAAGTACAGTATCGCCGGAAGGGACTTAAAATCCCTTCCCGACGCCTCTGCTAAGGGTCGGAGCATACGCCCACCCCGACCCCCCCCCGCGGCGGGCGACTACCTGCTTCCCACCATCAATTTCATAAACTTTCCGAAATCTGATTGGTTGATGTAACATGTAAACAAGCATTAAAAAATTGACCAATCAGAAACGATTAGGTTTTCTGCAAACCTATATAAAGAGTGTGCACTCCGCTGCGGAACTCAGATGCCATTGCAGTAGATGTTGAAGATAGAAGAAAGAAGCGTCTGGCAACATCAGCTCCGCTGAAACGGATTAGGGTTTTCTGCAAACCTATATAAAGAGGTGCACTCCGCTGCGGAACTCAGATGCCATGCAGTAGATGGCTGGACAGAAGAAAGAAGCTCTGGCAACATCAGCTCCGCTGAGGCGGCCGCAGTGAGCCTGTCTGGCATCGGCGACCTGAGTGGGGTTGGTGTCGCCAGCCGAAGACGCTGCCAAGGGCTCTTTTAAGAGCCGCACACTGGGGGTCCCGGTTCGAGCTGCGGGACCCCTGCCAAAGGCACTTGTAAGTGCTGCAAGGGCCCTTACAAGGGCTGGGGGAGGGGGGTCCCGGTTCGAGCTGCGGGACCCCTAAGCCCCAAGGGCTCTTGTCAGAGCGCAGGGCACTTGTAAGTGCCGCAAAGGCCTTACAAGGGCCGGGGAGGGGGGTCCCGGTTCGAGCTGCGGGACCCCTTAAGCCCCAAAGCCCTTCTCACACACCAACTGACCTACCTTTAATGCATGTGACATATTTAAAGGGTAAGTAAAAAACAACAATGTCCTCTTCATTGACATTATTGCGTTTTAAAATCTGCAGCACACACACACAAATTCCCTTCCAAAATGCAGTCTTTCAAGCCAAATTCAAAGTTTATACTTTCCTTTCTAGTTTAGATTTATTCTCAATAAAAGATAGTTTTATGGTTGTAAACACAAAAAAACATACCCCTCAACCAGACCCAGGTACACACACCTACTGATCTACTTATCCATACAGTGGTAGCCATACTTAAAGGGTAACTAAAGTAAAACTATTTAGATTTATCCTCAATAAAAAATAGTTTTATGGTTGTAAACACAAAAAGACATACCCCTCAACAAGACCCAGGTACACACCTACTGATCTACTTATCCATTACTGTGGAAGCCATACTAAAGGGTACTAAAGTCAAAAAAGCAAATTTTGATCAGTAATCAAAAAACTTGTTTTTTTAACCCCCACATGATACAGGTATACACAGCTACTTACCTACCCCTCCATTACTGTTGCAGCCATACTTAAAGGGTAACTAATTTTGACCAATCATCAAAAAAAAATTTTTTAACTCTCAACCCAACACGGGTACACCCACCCACTGATCTACTTATCCATAACTATGGCAGATTTGTTCCAGGTGTGTCTCCTGCAGTAGGGCCACATCAGATTTCAGCTTGTTTAGGTGTCGTAGCACCATGTGTCTTTTGTGAGGGGATTTAAATCCTCTCACATTCCATGTAACTATTTTTAGTCCCATTGTGACTCCATTGCAGGTAGGTTAAATCAGCGGTTAGAGCTGGGAGGCTGTGAAGTTACATATATATTTGTGAATACTGTGGAGGTCAGCACAGACTTTGAAACCATATACATGAACATATACATAGATTGGGTCACATTATAATTAAATATTAGTTTCAAATTCATTTAATCAATTGATCAGGTCACCAATTTTTTTATAAAATAAAATTAAAACTAATAATATTAAGGTCTAGCATTGAGGGGCCAGTCAGGGGCAGCCAAAGGGCCACATGTGGCACCCGGGCCTTACTTTGCCCAGGTCTGGTCTACACACATCACACTAAATATGAGATATATAGTATAAGCATTGATGTTGCCAGTCCAGCTCAGTAGAGGATTTCCTTCTATTGCATGTAACACAAATATAGTTCATGGAAGGGATTAGGAATAAGGAGCATGGCCTGTGGTGTCTGTCCTACCCAGGGGTTAGACAGGGTGGGTGTACCACTGCAAAACTGAGCTCTCTGGTGCAGTGGCATTTTCATACATTAGGCATATCAGAGGACATGTGGACATCCTTTAAGGTTGGAAGAAAAGAAGTTTCATCTTCAGGTTAGGAGAGGTTTCTCTTACAGTGAGAACGGTTGAAAATGTGGAACTGTCTTCCAGAGAGTGGTAATGGCAAGTTCATTGAATAACTTTAAAAAGGCCTGGAGAAGTTTCTAAAACTAAAGAATATGAGAATTCTGGTAATGCATATAGACGGTTGATCCAGGGATACTTTCCGATTGCCGTTTGGGTCAGGAAGGAATTTCCCCCCCTTTTAGCTGGTTTTTTTTGCCTTCCTCGGATCAACTGTTAGGTAGGGTTAAAAAAACCCTATGTTGATTGATATTGCAACCAAGTCCAAGTCATCCTACACCCAATATATATAGTGTCCCCCGTCTCTATTTTATAACACAGTACCCTGGAAATCCGCTAGGGAGAGAACATTTAACCATTTCAACCTTTCATTGTCAATAGAGCCATGAAATATTGTCATTCTACATCTCCCTGGGATATTTCCCATAATTATCTCGTTATTTCTCTGTATATAAATAAAAAAATATGTTGCATTAGGGGGGAAACTAGATATGCAAATTGCTCTGTATTCCATTGGTCCAGAAAGTCACTCCCCACCACCATCAACCAACACACGAGCCCTCACATTCCAGTGGGTGTGGTGAATGAGTAGCTCACAGACTGACACTGCCTGGTTTCTCTCCATGTGACACTGTGTGGTGTAGAAGATATAGTCATTGTCACTTTCAGGGGGGGCTCTAATGAGGCAACCTCAGAAAAGAAGAAGCAGCAGTTGAAGGGACACAGTTTTGACCGTTGGGATGCTGCATGCTGGGTGCAGTTTTGACAGTTGGTTTGTGGGAGTAAAGTCAGGTCAGAGAGAGGTGGGAGTGTTTAAAAGAGGGAGGGGACTAGGACAGGGGTGGGCAATTAAATTTCACAGGGGGCCTCATGAGAAACTTGATGTGGCGAAGGGCCAGACCAATAGGTAGATTCTCATATAGAGATTGCAAAAACTGGATTTATAAAAAGATAAATTAATATCCCTGGTTCAATATAATATAATATATCTATTCAAATTCAATTAATCAATTGATCAGGTCACCAATTTTTTTATAAAATTAAAATAAATCAAATATGAAGAATTTTTGAGTACAGGTCTAGCATTGAGGGGCGAGTCAGGGGCAGTCAAAGGGTGGCCCCTGGGCATTACTTTGCCCAGGTCTGACAAAGGCACTACCCAAATATAATACAAAGCATAGCACAAAAATAATTAAAACTATTATTCTCATAGGGCCATTTGGTACTAATGTCTGCAAATGAGCAATCCATCTGACTGAATCTGTAAAAGCCTTTATGCCTTGTTATCTTCCACATGGGCACATGGTAAACACTATACACATTAAAGTGGACAATCCATGCCCTACTGCTTTGAAAGTGTGCCACTGATTGATTAGTACAGGGTGGGCAATTATATTTCACAGGGGGCGCATGAGAATCTTGAATTGTGGTGAAAGGCCAGACCAATAGGTCAATTACAGAAATCGCCAAAACGGATTTTATAAAGAAGATTGAAAAATTGTTACCCAATAACAATTCCCCCTACCTGCTACTGGAAAACAGAAAGATTCTGTTAATAGCGAGTACTGCATTTCTAGAACCACGAATAGGTTAATATTTATACAAAATTGATTTTTATAGCTCAGACCAGATGAAATCATTACTACTATATGGGATTGTTTTAAAAGAAGAACCATGTCCAAACAATAAATAAGTCTCATAGTGAGGTACAAGGCAGGTTCATTCACTGCTTCCCCTCTCCTACATTAGGAGGTGACAGTGTAACCAGTTGGAACATTAGTTACTTTTGTTTCATTTTCAATCCCATGGCAGGTTCGCTTACCAGTTGGTATCATTTTACCTTCTGCTTTTTCTTGGCTGGCTGCCCAGATGTGGAAGTACATTTAAGGGATACATTGGGCCCACGTTTACCCACGCACGCTGTGCAAAATATAAGGGGTTAAACCCGATATGGAATTGGTTAGCACAAGTTAACTTCTTCCTGCACTACTTGCACAAGTTTTGCAAGAGAGGCACCCACGAAACCGGCGCAATTTATTTAATAACGGTTTGCGCTACCTTTAGAGCTGCTAATTAAGACTAGCTAACGGCTGGAGTTAAAGTGGCACTCAGGCGCAAATCCATTATTAAATAGTGGGAGCCACATTTGCATCTCTGGGAAAATGAGGACCATTGTCGCTCTGCTATTTAAGTTATCTCTGCCCTAAAAAATTACAACCAACCACTTTTACATTCTTATGGGTTTGCGTCATATGTTTTGCAATGCTGGAACTCTCAATTTGGCCTTTTTTAATAGCCCCATTATGTTCCTGCAATAATGATGGCCCAGGGACAGCTTGTCTCTCAGGTTAGGAGCTCTTCTAGCTGTCATCAAGGGATTGGGACCCACTTCATCTTTTAAGTCCCCAGCTGACAACAGAAACCAATTATCAATATGCAGGAAATTATTGTATTTTAAAAACTTTTGGATTTGTGATTTTAATAATTCTGCAAAAAATCAATTTTTAGCATTTTTTCCAAATTCTGACAACAATAGAGGAAGATATAGAAAGATATTAAGGGTAATGCCTCCTTAACCTTTATTAAAATGGTGCAATTTTGCGTTTTGCTTTTCTTCTTTTCCCCAAGTACCTTCTAGCTTGGTTCTAAAAACCAAAATGACCATAGGATAAAAAAGAAAAGAGATGATCAATGCACATTCCTGGGCCCCATATTTCATACTATCTATGCTAGTGCAAACAGTAAAAAAGTTTAGTTACAATTTTATGCATAAATACCTTCCAACCACGCCAAGGTAAACCCAGTATGGAAGGTCCTAACAATTTACCTTGGGTCATTATCGGGCTGACACTCCCTGCTTGGTTGCATTTTCTCGGGAAGGTTGTCTCCCTGACCTTGCATTGGATTAGTATTAAAGGCTATCACTTCCCCCATAGGCCACAGGAAACAGGAAGATAGGTACCACCTACAATATCATTTGAATTTTTTTAAAGGTGTGCCTTAGCATTTTTAAAGTTGTAGGAAAAATATTTGAAACTAATTTTATCAACCATCAAAGTATAATACTTTAGGTCTCCTAAAGAAAAGAGGAGACCTATAACAATTTTTTTTTAAAAAACTGTTAAAACAAAAAGTACCTGGGGCAGGGAAGTAATAATAAAAGTACCTTCCAATATTGTTTCTGTGAGGAGCACCAGCATGAACAAAGTACAAACCTGTTTTGCCATGCTTCCTCAGTAGACTACCTTTAAAATAGGAAAGCCCATGACACTCATCTGGCCAATGAAAATGGTGGGTGCTGTAACTTAATGAAACAATATTGTGACATAGGAAAATCCAATACTACAGCACCTCCCTGCCCCATGTTAATTTTTGTGGTGTAGTTCTCCTTTAAGGTAATTAGCCTAATGGTTTGTAATTATTATTAGCAATTAAAATCTAAATAAAATGAAAATCCTTTTACACTGTTATCTGTTATATGTATTTCCTTTTTCCATATCACTAAAATACAAATAAATCATTTTTACAACTTACCAAACAGAAAATTATAAATCAAATGGAAATTGCTTGTTAGATTTAATGTAAATTCCTTTTGGTGACAGCTCACTAACCACTAAACTACAAGCAGCATTTACATTTTTTCATTTGCAGAATGTTGTATAGTTATAACCTTGGCATATGTACAATGAGTCCTGGAGGATGGAGATGTTTGCCTGTTCTTCAGTAAATATGACCTTGTGCTGTTCTGTCACTTGTTACTAAATTGTTTACAAGGATTCTGTTCTAATTCATAGGCAAAGACACACACACTTTAATAGCTTTTCCCTTTACTAATCTATCAATTATGTACTCTACGTTTTAGACAAAAACAATAAACACAATTGAAGCAAAACAAGTATGCATGTATTTATGCGTTTATTTTCCTTATAAAGTACTGGATATATTACACAATGCTTAAAGGGCAACTAAAGCACAAGCACAGAACAAAAACTGAACCGAAGTTAGGAACCCTTGATATAAAAACCAGTAATCTGTGTTTACCTCTCATTTTGATACAGGCACTGGGAATATTTACTAAATAACATATGGTTTGTGCTTAACTTCTCAGCATTCTAATATCAGAGTTGGTCAACGACCATTATGTTCTGCACATGCTCAGTCCTTTGCTATGGCACAAACTTGTTACAGTTGGTCACACCGATTAATAATATCTAGCCAATCCTTTTACAGGACAGATAAAGCAAGGAAGCATGTGACTGAGGTCAGGAGGTGTGGTCTGACAGCTGACATACACACAGATACTTCATCCAGTTCTTAACAGGCTTTGATTACTTAACAGAATTACTAAAGTGGCATTTATAGTTTTTTGGTGTTTTTAGGGGGGTTGTTTTCAGATTCTGAAGTATAAAAAATTGGGTTTAGTTCTCCTTTAACAATTATTTCATTATCAAGACAAAGATCCAGGGAGAACCACACCATGAAAGGGGAGGTAAGACCCGGAGTACCCGGGAACACCTATCCTCTGCTTCAGTGTTCGCCCCTAGACTTATAGCTCCCTCGATGAAACGGAGGAAATTAAGACTCGTTATAAAAAGTTAAATCCTACCTCTAAATGTTTTGTTTCTATGTTAAATTGTTTAAACAGTTTTAAGTTATCCCCCTTGCCAGATACTCTGCCCCTAAAGGTAAATGTCTTAAAGGATAAGTTACACTCAAAAAAACAAATGAAAGTTTCTTCCTGTGTCGAAATATCCAGTGGCAGTTCCCTCCATGCGAAAGCGCGCCACTCGCCGCGTGCATGAGTGACGTCATGAAGCGCCATGCGTGTAAATGGAGCCATGCGCTCGTGACATCATCACGCTGTGTGCGCTGTTACAAGCGGGTGGCCCGCGCTCGCACAGAGGGAACTGCCACTGGATATTTCGACACAGGAAGAAATGAGGTCCAACAAGTCCGGGGCGGAGCTTACCTGACTGCACACATATTCCAAGATGGCCAGCACTTTACAAGGGAACAGGTAGGCTCTGAAGGGACTTTAAAAAAAAAAGGGGGGGGGAAAGGTTAGTTAGGGATACAGCTTCTATTTAAACTTTATTTGTTTTGGAGTGTACTTATCCTTTAACAAGAAATCTTCGCATATATCCTATATCAAATCTTTATAGCAATATTAAAAACAAAATGTTATGCACAAGTTGAAAACTGTATATCTATACATAATGGGAAATGCTCAATCTATAGTTAATCAATGCCAAACGATAAATGGAAAAATCAAAATATACAACCCACCCTGTCTAACCCCTGGGTAGGAAGACAAACCACAGGCCAGCTCCTTATTCCTAATCCCTTCCATGAACTATATTGGTGTTCATGCATAGAAGGAAATCCTCTACTGAGCTGGACTGGCAACATAATGCTTATACTATATATCTCAATTTAGTGTGATGTGTGTAACCAGACCTGGGCAAAGTAGGCCCGGGGGCCACATGTGGCCCTTTGGCTGCCCCTGACTGGCCCCTCAATGCTAGACCTGTAATATTATTCTTGATTTATTTTTATTTTATAAAAAATTGTGACCTGATCAATTGATTAAATGAATTTGAAACTAATATTTAATTATAATGTGACCCCAATCTATGTATATGTTCATGTATATGGTTTCAAAGTCTGTGCTGACCTCCACATAACACAAATATATATGTATACTTCACAGCCTCCCAGCTCTAACGCTGATTTAACCTACCTGCAATGGAGTCACAATGGGACAAATAGTTACATGGAATGTGAGAGGATTTAAATCCCCTCACAAAAGCACACATGGTGCTACACACCTAAACAACTGAAATCTGTTGGCCCTACTGCAGGACACTCCTGGAACAAATCTGCCATAGTATGGATAAGTAGATCAGGTGGTGTGTACCCGTGTCGGGTGGAGAGTTAAAAAATTTTTTTTTTGATGATTGGTCAAAATTATTTACCCTTTAAGTATGGCTGCAACAGTAATGGAGGGTAGTAAGTGCTTGTGTATACCTGTATCATGTTGGGGGTAAAAAAACAATGTTTTTTGATTACTGATCAAAATTTGCTTTTTTGACTTTAGTCCCTTTAAAGTATGGCTTCCACAGTAATGGATAAGTAGATCATTAGGTGTGTACCTGGTCTTGTTGAGGGGGTATGTCTTTTTTGTGTTTACAACCATAAAACTATTTTTTATTGAGGATAAATCTAAATAGTTTTTTACTTTAGTTACCCTTTAAGTATGGCACCACTGTAATGGATAAGTAGATCATTAGGTGTGTGTACCGGGTCGGGTTGAGAGGGTATGTCTTTTTTGTGTTTACAACCTAAAACTATCTTTATTGAGAATAAATCTAACTAGAAAGGAAAGTATAAACTTTGATTTGGCTTGAAAGACTGCATTTGGAAGGGAATTTGTGTGTTTGTGCTGCAGATTTTAAAACGCAATAATGTCAATGAAGAGGACATGTTGTTTTTTACTTACCCTTTAAATATGTCACTGCATTAAAGGTAGGTCAGTTGGTGTGTGAGAAGGGCCTTTGTGGGGCTTAAGGGGTCCCGCAGCTCGAACCGGGACCCCCCTCCCCGGCCCTTGTAAGGGCCTTTGCGGCACTTACATTGCCCTTGCGGCTCTGACAAGAGCCCTTTGGGCTAGGGGTCCCGCAGCTCGAACCGGGACCCCCCTCCCCGCCTTGTAAGGGCCCTTGCAGCACTTACAAGTGCCTTGGCAGGGGTCCCGCAGCTCGAACCGGGACCCCCAGTTTGCGGCTCTTAAAAGAGCCCTTGGTCAGTCTTCGGGCTGGCGACACCAACCCCACTCAGGTCGCCGATGCCAGACAGGCTCACTGCGGCCGCCTCACGGAGCTGAGTGTTGCCAGAGCTTCTTTCTTCTTGTCTTCAGCCATCTACTGCGATGGCATCTGAGTCCGCACGGAGTGCACCTCTTTATATAGGTTTGCAGAAAAACCTAATCCGTTCACAGCGGAGCTGATGTTGCCAGACGCTTCTTCTTCTATCTTCACCATCTACTACTGCATGGCATCTGAGTTCCGCAGCGGAGTGCACCTCTTATATAGGTTTGCAGAAAACCCTAATCCGTTTCTGATTGGTCAATTTTTTAATGCTGTGTTTACATCTTTACATCAACCAATCAATTTCCGGAAAGTTTATGAAATCTGATTGGTGGGAAGCAGGTAGTCGCCACCGCCGCGGGGGGGGTCGGGGTGGGCGTATGCTCCGACCCCTTAGCAGAGGCGTCGGGAAGGGATTTTAAGTCCCTTCGCGGCGATACTGTACTTAGCGCATTGTGCTAAGTGAAGTATCGCCGCGAAGAGACTTAAAATTACCGCAGGACATCACGGCCGCGATACATATCACGGCAACGGCGCGCGCCTTATAAATACGGCAATAGCGCGGCGGTATTTGCGTTCTACTCAATTTTTTTTATATGCCCCCTCCTCTTCAATTGTTAGAAGTTTTGGATCCATCTGGATTTCGTATAAACAGATCTAAATGTGAATGCCTATATCTAGGGAAAAACAACAAAAAAGTGAATTCTCTATGCCAAGAAACCGCCTCTACATCTCTACATCTTTTATCACATATTTAGGGATACGCATAACTAGAGACCCATCAGATATACAGTATATAACCTCAACTATATTCATCTATTCAAAAAAATAGAACAGAAACTACTAAACTAGACATCCCTTCCACTCTCTTTACAGTAAGATGCCATTTGTTAAAAACGTCTATCTTACCTAAATTATTATACCCCATCCAGACCATCCCATTACTTCTCAGACACACAACGTCGCCAAAATCCACAAAGCCTTTCCCCACATTCATATGGGCTAGGAAAACCAAGGATATCTCTAGCCGAACTCCAACTCTTCAAAGCACTAGGAGGACTGGCCTTACCCAATCTCCGGTTATACAATCTATCCCAATGACTAGACATGTAGAGACTAGATGGCCGATACTACCTTCTTTACAAACACCAAATTAGAAACAACAGCTAGCATACCCATGGTCTCTAAAAACTATCTTATACTGTAATCCTAAACATCTGCCACCCCCCAAAAAACATATATCACATTCAAAGTCACAATAGCAAACTGGCAATACTACGCAGAAATGCGAAGCCCCAAAACACTACTCTTAGCACCCAGGCAGCACACACCTAGGCAACGAAATATGGAGGCAAAAAGACATATTTCAAGTCAAACATATACACCCACACACAAACAATACTAACCTTCCAGGAATTCCAAACAAAATATGGACTACCTAATAGTCCTTTTTAATATAAGCACAGATCATTTCACATTGCAAGAAACAGATAACAAACATTGCAGATTTAATTACAATCACCCAATAGAAACAATCCATACAGCCCCAGACACTAAACCTCATTATCCACACTACATTAAATAAGAGATATGGTACCTAAAACAACTAAAAAAACACCAATGTGACCAATGAGGAAAAAGACTTTTAATCTTCAGACAATATCCCCAATATACTGACAGGACAATCAACAATAAACAAATGAGAGATGAGGGAAACCCAATTTAAAATCATCCATAGAGCATATTTCCTTTCAGTGCTTCTATCTCAAACCAATTACTCAACACACCCAAAGGAACGTGCCCTAAATGTAAGCCATTGCACCCAACTTAGCTCAGTCTATGGTATTGTTCAAAAAACAACCATACTGGCAACAAGTATGCCAATATATGACAGGAATACTAGGCAGGGAAATACCGGTAGACCCGATGTTATTATTATTATTTGGATATCAAATACAACTGAGACAGAAACCGAGGCCAAACCAAGTTCCTCAATGGGTACACATAGTGGCCATGATCACAAAAAGATAGATAATGTCACACTGGATTGAGACACTTCTCCAACCTTAATAAAATTAAAACACAGATACAACGGAAAGACATGCTGAAAAATCAGCAACATTTTTTTTCTCTAACCTGGAGAAAAATATAGGAAATACCCACTCAAACACAGAACTGGTAAAATATAATGAAAAACTTCCAGTTCACCTCTGGTATGACTTAGAAGATCTTAGAGGCACCTTACAGAGCTAAAGTCCCGCCCTTCTTGAAATGAATGGTTAACTGCGACAAAAGATTAATTATGTGAACTACTGCAATCTGAGTAGCTGTATTCCCCCCTGACCCAACCATCTTTCCCTCCCCCACCCTAACCCATCTTTCCTCCCCCACCCTCATCTTCAATACCAAGAAAAGAAACCACCATGCTTCTAAAGCACCAGTAAAAGAACGACATTTCAACAACAACAGCAAAACTTTGCCAAAATGCTACCAGACCCGTAACTCTTAAAAGCCACAAGATATACATACTTGCTTGTTACTCTAACCCACAATGCAGCTGGGAATATATGATTATAGAGCTACACAACAACACCTCCACCTGCAGTACTGACAATTCTCCATCTGATACAAACAACGAAAAACCCTAGATAGAAATAACTTTACCTACCCCTCCTTCCCGTTGTAATGTACCCTTTTTATTTATTACTGTAATACTTAGATACTTTGTTATTGCATAACTGCCTTTTCTAACAATTTGTGATAACTGTTTATTAAAAAAAAAGGTAATAAAATCTTTTAAAAAAACAAACAACAACTATTTCTATCACATCAGGTCCTGCCACAGCTTAAATCTAAGCATAATTTGAAATTGCAAGATCAGGCCAGGCAGTTCCACGACATTTGGTGAATGTCGGTGGAGCATTAGAAGGTAAGTTTACAGTGTATGGTACATTTACACAGGCATGTTTGTAATTGATTGAAAAGGTTCATTACAGGAAAAAAGAAATAGTAGTGCTTTAAAAATCCCAGAGCTACTTGCACATTAGGTGGGAGTAAGACTAGACATACTGAAGGCATTTTCTTTCCAATCAGTGTATATGGTACAGAAAGAGACATTTTTTCCCATTCAATTCCTAATTAACGGTTTTTTATGAAACAGCCACAAGAAATCCATGTATGAAACCAGGAAGAAGTTCACTATCTCCATTAATGTATATTTTAGTATTAATAGCTGTTTACTGATAGACCATATTCTGCCGATAATTGTCTAAAAGGCATGTTATGGATCTGCTTCTTTTGGGGAACAAGATGTCACATAGAGAGTTTCTGCATGAAATTCTAGGACAGAATTTTTACTTATTGCAAGTTTTAGCAAAATGTTGTGAAAACCAGTCATTTTATAAGGACACCATTATACACACTTCTAATGGGCATTTATAAAGGGTTATAATACTCAGATAATCTTAAGTCGGGAGAAACAATGGACACAGACAGTAGATTGCATTTTCAGGAACTGATAATAAGGGCGAGGGCATTAGATTATATGTTGAATTAGTGTATTGTTTATTTATTGCCTGTGCTGACTGTAGAATTCTTATGCCAGGATTTAATAAACAAACCTTTTGCGAATCAGTTTTTTTTTTTATCTGTTTTTTTATCCCATCACATGTTCTCTGCATCAGTTGTTTGCACCATATTGCTTGTAATCGGCATGAATGTGACATTAGGTCAAGTACACACCATCCATTCTGCTTTATATCTAAAGCTCCTGCATCCTATTTTCTGTGGCTGACAGACACAATGATCTGTTGCTAATGGAAGAGAGGAGATTTCAAATTGCAACAGTGGCTACAAAGGATTTCCATTTTAATGTATAAATTATCAGCCAGAGCCCACAGGCAATTACTGCGAAGCATTTGTTCAAGTTTACTCTCTCAAAGAATTTTGTTGGCAAGCTTATTGAAAATAATTTGAAAAGCCTTCACTTTTTCCTTAGGATTATCTTTATTACTGAAAATGGAGGTTCTATTTCCTGATAAAATGGAATATTTGCTTTGAAAAAGGTCGGATTTTTGATATTAAACAAGGGGACCCTGTGATTGTCTTCTTGACATTGCACATACAATACATAAACTGAAACAACCTGAGGATCAGGAAATATAAAGTAATGGGGTTTGAATGTTTGCTTGTGTTGACTTGGTCCAGTGACTTTTTCTTGTCCTTTTCAGTATTTTCTTTATCTTTGTCACCATGGGTGATTTTATGGTGGGTACACAGATCCCATATCCCTCCTGCTAGCTTAGGCTCATACACACATCCGATGTGTGCACCGAGCCATGACTCCTGATGCCAATACATTTGCACGACAATGGCCGTTTCACAGCGGAACCGTGTGGTGTGTATTCGTTCGGTCGGGGATGTTTGGCGATCTGCCAAGCAAATCGACAAATGACCCCTGACCGAACGAATACCACGCGCGATTCTCGCCCCGGAATGGGCGCTCGTCCGTGATGTACCAGCGTCGGGGGTTGTGGCTTGGTGCACACTTGTACGTGTGTACGAAACCTTTATATTTAACTGAAGTTCTGTCACCTTGCTGTCATCGAAGTGCATGGGGTGTCATTCTGAAAGTGCTTTAAACAATGGAAATCAAGATACAGACATGAAAAGTGTTACTTGTTTGGGGACAGATGTAAACTACCTACACATAGGGTGAAAGAGACCACAAATTAGAACAAGTAGGAAACTGCTCACGTTGTAACAAAACAACCATTTAGGTCAATAATTGCATATGTGTAGCTGTTACATCAGACATCGAGTGGCCCCCCCGCGCGTCGCCCACTTAGGTGTTGGCCTGGTATTAGCAGGATAAACCCCTTTAGTACAGCTTCTGCCCAAGGTACTGAACTTTGAGCACTCGCCACTATTGTAATAAGGACAGAAAGGAAATTTATATCACTATGTTGTTAAAGGACAAGTCTAACAAAAATAACTTTAGCTATAAATGACTCACCCCCCAAACCCCACTCACATTAACAATAATATCCAAATATGCCTCTTAAGTACTTACCTGACCCAGTCCTTTGCCGCTCCTCCCTGCTCTGCTTCCTGGTTTCGGCTGGTCAGTAAAAGTGTAAAGTAACGTCACACCCAATTGCCTGACGCCACAACCAGGAGTTCTGTCAGTGCAGAAGCCCTCAATCAAGCTCGAACAGGAGCAGGGTTGCACCTATGCACGAGGGGCCGGGTCGTAAGGTCCCTTCAAGGGCATATTGGAAATTATTGTTAATGCGAAAGTGGGTTTTGGGGGGTGGAGATCATTTATAGTTAAAGTTATTTTTTTGCCTGGACATTATCCATGTGCAAGCACAAAAGGTAAATATGATAGGTATACTTAACATGGGAGTGGCCTGCAGAAGAGGGTATGAATTTTTTTATTGTATTGGTGTTCTGTGCTCCCCTTACATAAATCCTTCCCAAGGAAACCCTGCACTTGCCCCTGCTTGGGTGAAAATACATGTACAGTACATGGCTACATAAAGGGCATGTCCATCCCTAGCAGTAAAGTTTACACTTGCCTTCCCACCTCCCCAAACCTTGAGATTGTTAAATCTATAACTCCCTCAAAAGACCAATAGAGAACAGATAACCAGCACACCAATTAGATATAAAAAGTGTATATACACACCCTTTATTAAGGCAATACCCAGGTACAAACATGATAGCAACATTAAAAACATTAAAAACACATATATCAAAACCATCCATAGTATGGAAAAATGTTGTAGTACAACACTTTCTAAACCTAAAAGTCCCCCTAGTATCCTAGGTAAAGTCACCAACTTATCTGTCCATGCTCGGCAGTTCAGTAAAAGTAACACCATGGGGGTACATATAATGCTGTATTTCTGGTAAGGAGGTTCCACATGGAGGAAAAGCAGCCATAAGAAATGCTATAGCGTTACACCCCCGCACGAGGCTTCTCAATAGCGTCTCTATAACTCCCTGTCACTAAAGCACATTTACTTCTCTGGTGTCGGATTTCTTGAGAAGGAGGCACAGTTTGTGATATAACAATCTCGAAGTTTGGTGAGGTGGGGAAGATACTTAAAGGAGAACTAAACCCAATTTTTTATACTTCAGAATCTGAAAACAACCCCCCTAAAAACACCAAAAAACTATAAAATGCCACTTTAGTAAATTCTGTTAAAGTAAATCAAAGCCTGTTAAGAACTGGATGAAGTATCTGTGTGTATGTGCAGTGTCAGACCACACCTCCTGACCTCAGTCACATGCTTCCTTGCTTTATCTGTCCTGTAAAAGGATTGGCTAGATATTATTAATGGGTGTGACCAACTGTAACAAGTTTGTGCCATAGCAAAGGACTGAGCAGATATGGCAATTCATTTTTTCATATATTAATTTATTAGGTAACAAATCTGTTCCCTTTTAGGCATCTCTCCTGTTTTCCAATTTTGGATGATAAGTTTTTACATCGCCATACAAGCATGCTAAATAATAGTTGTTTGGTTCTCTGGGAATGTGTTTAGGCCAATATTTAAAAGAGCTAGAGAGGGAGATGGTGTTATTTTTGTTCCTAGGATGTTATTAATTAATCGGAATATGTTGTATCATGTTTTCCTAATGTTTGTGCAGGACCACCAGATATAAAATAAAAATATGTTTCTATTGAGATACAGTACTCCAGCAGTATAGTGAATACAATGTATACCAAATGGCCAGATAGTATGGGGTATGAGGATATATAATTTGGCTGAAAAAGCCAAATTACGTTCTTCTTTTCTTCTTTCTCGTCTCTTTTCTTCTTCTTCTTCTTCTTTTTCTTCTTCCTTTTATCTTTTCGGCTTTTTTTGTTTTGGACCGTATCTCCTCCCACAGTTTTTTAGCTAGAGCATGAAATTTGGTACAGACGTGCGGGGCTATAGCAGAAGGTGCTATCTTCTAGCTAAGGAATCCCGAAGCATTACGCGTTATCGGTGAATTTCCGGACATTTTTTCCCATAGACTATAATGGTAACAATCCCACAATGTGGATATTTCAATATACAATGGTGATACCCCCCACACAGACCCAGGTACACCCACCTACTGACCTAACTTTCCATTCCCTGGAAGCCATATTTAAGGGTAACTAGAGTCAAAAAAACTAATTTAGATTTATCCTCAATAAAAGTTAGTTTTATGGTTATAAACACAAAAGACATACCCCCTCAACCAGACCAGGTACACACACACCTACTAATCTACTTATCCAGTCTAGGGCAGCCATACTTAAGGGTAACTAAAGTAAAAAAAAACTCATTTTGATTAATAATAAAAGGTTTGTTTTTTAACCCCCATGTGACACAGTTACATACACCTACTGACCTACCCCTCCATTACTGTTGCAGCCATACCTAAAGGTATCTAAGTCACAAAAAACTAATTTTGACACAATCATCAAAAAAGTTTGTTTTTTTAACCCCCAACCGACACAGGTACACACACCTACTGATCAACTTATCCATTACTGTGGCAGCCATACCTATAGGGTCTAAAGAGAATTTTTTTTTTTTGACCAATCATCAAAAAATTGTTTTTTACCCCAACCGGACACAGGTACACACACCTACGGATCATCTTATCCATTACTGTGGCAGCCATACCTAAAGGGTAACTAAAGTAAAAAAAATGTTTGACCAATCATCAAAAAAGTTTTTTTTTAAACCCCAACCGACACAGATACACACACCTACTGATCCACTTATCCATTGCTGTGGCAGCCATACTTAAAGGGTAACTAAAGTCAAAAACATTTTTACCAATCATCAAAAAGATACAGAGAGATTCAATAAAAGTTAATTTTGCCCTAACCAATCATGTTTAGCTTTCTGATTGTTGGATCAAAATTAGCACCACTTTGGGCTGGTACACACAAAAGTTTTTTTTGTCCACAACAAGCGTTCACTACAAACTCATCATTCCCATTATTGACTTTAAATAAATCTGCAGCAAACACATATTCCCTTCCAAAATGCAGCCCTTCAGACAATTCAAAGTTTATTTATCAATAATATTTTCACTATCAATTTCCCAACTATTGATACATTTGGTCAATTTAAAGGGAATAAATCATGATTTTTTTTCCAGGTCTCTTCCTCTATTTCAATTTGTAGTTAATTTTCCTATTTTGTCATATAGTTAATTTTATGGTATTGATTTTAATGCTTATTAGATTGTAAAAGATTGAAATATTTTTTTGATGTTAGAGTTATAGGTGAAAGTCTCTATATTTTATTTTCAGATATAATGTTTAATATTTTTATTTTCCAGCTGGTGATTTCATAGTTCTCTTAGATGTTCGGAATTAGGATTTTGTATTTTTGCATTTAATCTGAGAATATGTAATTTTTTTGTTTTTGAAAAAATCTGTTGTATATTTGATTCAGTTCTATTCCATTTTGTTAGTTTGAGTCTGGGATCCGTACAACATACTATTTAGTAGAGATGGACGAACTTTCAAGCTATTTTCAAGGATTCTCGAAAATAACTTGAATGTTGAATAAAAATCGAAAACTCATTCCGAAGTTCCGTTTTCTGATTTTCGGATCTTCGGGATTTTCTCCGAGAACCGAAAACCCAAAAACGGAAATCTCTACTATTATGGTGGTTATAGTATAATAGCTGATAGGAATCATGTAGACTATTATTTTCTTTCAATATTTTAATTGTGAAGTCTGTATTTTCTAGAAATGTTTGTGGTAGTTTGGTTTGAGGATTATTGATCCTATTAATGAAAGTAATGGTTTGTATTTGTACAGTGTGTCTCTCTATTCCAGCCCATTTCTTCTGTTGTGATTTTTCGGACCAATAGTATCGGATTGATCCTAATGGTTGCAAAATAATAATCTTTGAAATTGTTAAAGGCTAACCCTCCAGCTTTTTTTTTTTTGCAAAGTGTGATGCTATTTATTCTTGGTACCACATTTGGCCATACAAATCTTTATAATTTTATTTAAGATAAAAAAAATTAGTTAAAGTTCTAAATTATTCATTTTTACTATATGCCTATACATAGTTTAGGCAGTAAAAGCATTTTTAAAAGATTATTTTATTTAGCATGGGTAGGTTTGGAGTAATGTATCTAGAAGTTTCTTCTCAAATTCAAAGTAGTTTCGAAATGTTTGGTACAATTTAGATGTTGGTGATGTCAATTGTATTCCTAGGTAAGTTATTGGGTCTAGTGCCCAAACTTATATTTAGCTTATAGAAAGATTTTTACAATATGTGATATTCCCAAATTTCTGTAGTGTAGTGTGATTACCATAAAATTAACTTTTTTTATGGATCATTGACTTTTGTGTAATATATTTTGTAGATAAATGAACTTCTTTTTAAACATTTATTACTTGATTCCAACATACTTTCTATTTAATAAGATCACTTTATATATATGCACATTCCTAGGCCCCATACAATATCATATTACTGCACACTGGCATACTTTAAACAAAGGGGTTTTAGTATACATACTGTGATCACATGAATGAAAGCCTTCCTACCACGTCAGGTAACCCCAGTCTGGAAGGTCCTAACTTCTAACCTTTTTAACTTCAGTTACGATTAGCAAACTTTTGCATTTCTAATACTTGCAAACTGAATCATATAACAGGCTCCTTACTTCCCCCCCACCTTTGGCTTTTAAAAATGAGGAAGAAGCTGTCTATCCAGTGCTTTATATTAAAGTCATAGGACCTCCCTTAAAGGGGCATGTTGGGGGTGTTTATTACCACATGGAAGCTTGACCATGCTTCCTAATAAATACATACAAGGATAAATGCTTCCCAATAATCATACATAGAAGGATTGTGGAAGCACTCCTTAGGCTAAATTACAACTACATTTGGCAGAAGTGCTACTGATTTGGTCAATCATTAATACAAACATAAAAAAGATAATCAATCACATTCCTAGGCCCATACAATATCATATTATCTGTACACTGGCATACTTTATAACAAGGGGTTGTATACATTAATGTGATCACATGGATGAAATCCTTCCAACCAAGTATGAGAAATGCAAAAGTTTTCTAATTGTAATTAAGTAAAAAAAAAGGTTAGAAGTAGGACCTTCCAGACTGGGGTTACCTTGACTTGGTTGAATCCGTTCTGATCACCTAATTATGATCTTTGCCAATGAATAAAAATCACTTCTTGTAAAAAAATATTTTTTTGCTGTTACGCCATTTGACATTGGTTCCCCTTTGGGTTAGTTGGTAGTCATGTTTCTGAGTATACCCTGAATATGGCATAACCGTTTTTTCGGCGGGGTTAGGCTTTCATATTTGAGATGCTTTGAATATTCCTTTATAGTTTTAGTTAAAATCACATTTGATTTTGTGTCTAATTTTACAGTTGAAGAAAAAAAGAAAATGTGAGAAATCCTTACAATTGGATGAAGAGCTGCGCCCTGGTATCTGCTTGTGATCAAATCTTACCTCGCTCATAAAATCCTGCAAGTATAAAGTTTCTAAAAATACTCACTTGTGGGTATTTTAGTTATTTGGTAGATATTCTATTTAACCATCAGAAGTGGTCAGTTTGTGTAGCTACAGACTTATGGGCCCTGATGCAAAATTTGGTCATGGGCCCCCCAACACCTCCAACACATCTGCAAACTATATCATTTCCATAAAAAACATCCAAATTGCTCATTAACATTTTTTTAAAGGCATTCATTTTAAAACAAACATCCTTTACCCATACACCTTGCAAATTATTCAATCAGATTCAAACAGTATTTCTAACAGTACAGAGAGAGTGGTTAAATGCTTTGTGTATAACCACGGTAAAATAAAAGACTGGTTAAATCAGACCTGGACAAAGTAAGGACCGGTCCACATGTGGCCCTTTGGCTGCCCCTGACTTGCCCCTCAATGCTCAAACTTATCTTCTAGCACAACAACACAGTGTCACATGGAGAGAAACCAGGCAGTGTCAGTCTGTGAGCTACTCATTCCACCACACCCACTGGAATGTGAGGGCTCGTGTGATTGTGATGGTGGTGGGGAGTGACTTTCTGGACCAATGGAATACGAGCAATTTGCATATCTAATTTTCCCCCATAATGCAACATTATTTTTTTATATACAGAAAAAAACGAGAATAATTACGGAAAATCCCAGGGAGACGTAGAATGACAATTTTCATGTAATGGGAAAAGGCTCTATTACCAATGAAAAGGTTGAAAGGTTAAACGTGTCTCCTCCTAAGCAGTTTTCCGGGTATGTGGGTTATGAGACAAAGGACACTATTATATGGGTGTAAGGATGACTTGACTTCCTCACATCACAATACGGCACTGCACGTAGCAGTCCGCCCCCCCCCCCACCCAGCATCCCCCCCACCCCCCAACCCCACACCCCCCACCCCACCCCCCACCATATCGGCCACACAGCGAGCCTCCGCCACAGGAAATTGGAACTGCACTTTCTGTCACACACCATGGGCCACATTTATAAACTCAGTATCACTTTTTAGCGATAACCGCGGTTAGCTATTGTACGATCTCCAGTGGTAAATGATCAGTAAAGGCGCAGTATTGCTTAAATTGTGAAATGGCCCTATTATGTGTACATTGTATGTGTAAAACAGAAAGGGAACACGCGTTTCGAAAACATTGTCATGGCTCAATATGACAATAAAAAGTTATATTAAAGCAGACTATAGTTCTCCTTTAAAACCAAACAGAACGATCATACGTGTTTAGTGTTCATCAGAGGCATGTCCTGGGTACATGACTTACTTTATATAGTGGGCCCCACCCCCAATCACTTTATTCATTACGTATGGATGTATTATATAGCCTGGGTCTAAACCAGTATGAAAACATTATGTCACAAACATGTGAGGTGAATAAAAATGATCCAAAATGACCAGGCGGATTTCCCAGAAGGCAGGCCACTTAGACCGTGCCCTAGGGTAAGGATCTATAGGGTGGCATGTCTAAAGTCCTCCGTTTTTCTAAGCATGAACTGCTTGCAGTAATAGCAGAGAGACAATGGTTCTCATTTTCCCGAGACGCAATTGCGGCAAATTGGCTCCCAGTATTTAATAATAGATTTGCGACTGAGCGCCAATTTAACTCCAGTCGTTAGCATGTCTTAATTAGCAGCTCAAAATTAGCGCAAACCCGTTATTAAATAATTGCGCTGGCTCCCGGTATTTATAATGGATTTGCGCCTGAGCGCCACTTTAACTATAGCCAACCTGCCGAGGGATTGAAAAAGAAACAAAAGTAACTAATGTTCCACTGGTTACACTGTCACCTCTAATGTAGGGAGAGGGGAAGCAGTGAATGGACCTGCCTTGTACCTCACTATGGAGACTTATTTATTATATTGGGACAAGTTAATTCTTTTAAAACAATCCCATATAGTAGTAAATGATTTCATTCGGTCTGAGCTATAAAAATCTATTTTGTATAAATATTACACCTATTTGTGGTTCTAGAAATGCAGTACCTCGCTATTAACTAGATCTTTTCGTTTTCCAGTAACAGGTAGGGGGGAATTGATTTGGGAACAATTTTTCAATCTTTTTTTTTTTTATAAAATCCAGTTTTGCAACCTATAATTGACCTATTGATCTGGCCCTTCGCCACAATCCAAGATTCTCATGCGGCCCCTGTGATATATTATTGCCCAACCCTGGGTTAAATCTTGGCATGCAGACACGATATACTGGTTGGGAAACTGGCACTGCACACAGTCAGGCACTGGTTAAATGCTTGGCTTTGTACACAGACCACTGGTAAAATAGTTGGTACACAAACTGGTAGTTTTGGAACCTTAGCACAAAATAAGCCCCTTCTTGGCCAATGGCCCTGGTGCAGTCGCATCCCTGCACCCCCAGGTAGCTATGCCCCAGGAATTGGTTATACATTTCAGTTTGGTGTAATATTCTTAAAAGTCAGTTTTAGTTTGGGGGGTCTTTCTGTACAGAAAAAGGGAGAACCTACATATATCTGATATCGTTGTACTTGGGAGCTTTTAGAAATAGTAAGATTTTTGTGGCTACTGAGAAAAACAAGCCTGATAACATTTATGAAATTTTCAATTATCACTGAACACCAAACACAATAGTTAGGTGTAGTGAGAAAAGAGAACCTCCACACCAGCAATTCCCAAGCACCACAACAAAATCAGCCCATTTAGAACTGCTCAGTTAGGCACCAGATATCTCACAGTCACCATGCTTGCATTCAACAATACAAACTGGCACTTTTTGTGCTAAACAGAACTAGGCTTTGCTGAAACCTCTGTTGTTTTATACTGTCTCCTTGGCAACCCCCCCCCCTTCCCACAATACTGTATAATTGCTCATAATACAAGAGCCAATCAGACTAACATTTGTTCTAGACCAATCAGATTTTACGGGTGTGTTTATAAGACATTATAAAACAGCATGCCTTTGTAATTGGTTAGGGATTTGCAAGTACAGTAGAAGACTGTTGCGTAGGTTTTGTTGGACTAGAGAAATTATAATCTTTTGGTCCAGTTCCTTACCTATGTTATAGTTTTGTAGCAGTTATATCAGCATATACATGTTGATATAACAGGTAAATGATAATAGATTTGTGTTTACAGAGCCTAAATTCTGGATTTGCTTCACTTTGGACAAAAAGCCTGCAAATGTGAGCAACCCTAGTAACATATGTTGTTGAACTACTGCTTAACTATTCCTAACAAGCACTGTCAAACAGCAAGGGCAGTTAGGGGATGTTAGTGGTTGTATATTGAAATCATGCAGCAAGGCTGTCAGTCAATGTGTGTAAATACAATCAGGTTGTAATTAACACGGCCCTGCTACTTACATTAATTATAAGTGTCCCCCATTATGAGATCATCTATAACTAATATTTATCCACTAAAAATATAAGTGTTATAAAATAAAAAAGTACTTTCAAGTGCAAAATCAGTTTTTTCCGTGCTTAGCAGGAAATAATTTTTCTATTGCCCCAGGAGCACCTGCATAGCCAGGAAAAACCACTTGGATCCCTCATATACAGAAAGTGAATGTTGGATACCACTGGAATGGGGGCACTAAATGGCAGGAAGCACATACAGTAAGTAAAAGAACTTTCAAATGTTTCAAGAAAAAATCATGTTTTTGCAAGCACTTTCTGCACATTTGCTTTAACTTCTTTTTAACCTTTCAGTCTCCTATTAAAGGCCCAGATGAGACCACGAAAAAAAAAAGATTGATCAGGGCACTGAATAGAGGTAGATACTATAAGAGTTAGTTCAGGTGTATACTTAATAGATAGGCAATATAGAGAAAAAGCAGACTGCCCACGGATAATAGGTGAAATAGCTAAAAACGTCCTTTATTTCATATAGTAAGATACTGGGACATATATTAAAAACAGTTAAAAACAAACACCACCCCCCCCTAGTTCTATATATGATAGTACACCATAGTCATAATTCAAAGGTACATATGTATACAGTAACTCAGATAAGGGTTAACACTAGGTATCAAATATATGAAAATCAGCCATACACCAGTCTGGCCAGGGTGCTCACATCGAGCGCGTTTGCTCCCAAGCTAGTGCATGGAGCTTCCTCACAGTGATTTCTCAAAGTCGCCTGCCTGTTTAAAAAAGGGTTGCTAAGCCCCTCCCACCGTCATGTAAGTGATGACGCTAAACTAGCAGCATACTGCACATGTCAAAATATTGATGCTGTCACTGAGCATCTTGGTCAACACATACCAAAAGAGCACCTAGCGTGGCTAAGAGGTATTGGTCATGACTAAAACTCGCGAGAGTGAATCTGGGACAAATATGCTTGTGAGGTTCTCATTCATCCAGGTCATGGTATATTTTGTTGTTCAATTAGATCAACTGGACTTGAAGTTTTATTTTCTTGAAGACGTTTCGCTAGTCATCCGACTGGCTTTCTCAATTCAAATGACTTGTACAAGAATCTGTGACAATTATATACCCTGGAAAATCACGATTAGCATATCACAGCCAGGTGTTAAGGGCGTGATTGGATAGTGGCTAAGAGGTGTTATAGGAACGCCCAAGTAAGGTGTCAAAACAGCATTGTACATGGCAGACAGTTGGTGTCGAACCCCCCCACCTCTATTTAGGCTTGGTTTCTTTATTTTCACATAAATGGCCTCCTTACCAACTCTCTTGAACCAGTCACGTTCCTTTGCCAATATGTTAACATTTCAATCTTCAATGTATAAATGTTCTAAAAATAAAACTTAGTCCATGGGATACATAGTTGCCGAAGGCCCCGGCTTGTCTGGACTTTTTGGAAAATTTACCCATATCCTCCATGAATGATTTCTCATGCCTAAAGAATTATGGACCAAAGTTGTTCATTTCTTGAAATAAAACAAGGTTAAGTTCCATTGGTTGATATCCATTGGAGTTGTGTTGGTCCTTGATCGTAAATTTTTTTATATGGATGAAAAAATGTATCCACGAAAAATGCTGTCGGTCAACCGTTGAAAACTGCTCTTACGTGTAGTGAGCAGAAGTAAGGGTGCGTATATACAGTATCCAGATCCGATATAAATCACGTTAAATACAGAAGAGAGTAGTCGATGTGGTACAGGTAAATATATGCTGTCTAGCGCTGGAGACATTCACAAGTTCCCCAAAAGGTAGTAAGATTAGCGTTGGTAATCCTATTGTAGATCGAATAAAGGCAGAATATTAGGCGCGATTCTGTATACTTAGAAATGGTCAGATATGAGACAGATTATAAATACAATATTTAGATGAAGCACTGAAGTCTAAGTCTTCATTATCTCCTTTGGTGAGCAGGACTGAGCAAGTAAATCCATCTTGCTTCTCTCTGTAACAGGCACTTATGTACATCACCACCCTTTATTATATGATAGTCCGAAACATTGAGCCTATTTGTTAACCCATTATGTATTCTTAAAAACTGTAGCAACTGTAGTCAGAGTTTTGCCTGCATCAAGATCCCTTTTAGCCAATATTAATGGGATAGGTGTCTTCTAATCTCGCTTGAGTTTCTGACTTGTCATACCCACATATAACATGTTACAGGGACATTTTAGGCATTATATGACATTCGTGGATTTACAAATCATATGTTGTTTTATATTAATACCTATTCTGATGATCTGTGTCCCAAACATAGTTTTCTCAATAAAGCGGCAGAAGTTGCATTCCCCGCATGGGAATGTACCCATTAGTCTTAGTCCGGTGCCAGTTCGCATATCATTTTGCGTAAAGTGACTGTGCACAGACGGTCTCCATGTTTTACACATCTTCTAGCTGTGATTTGGGGAATCTCGTGCAAGAACTGAGAAGACACGAATAAGCCATCAAAATATGCATTTTAATCTGTGACCAACTGTAGTTAAAAAATCTGTTATAAATCTCACCTTGTTGTCAGTTTCACATTTCTTAGGTGTAACTAACTCAAGTTGTGTATAGTTCGTACAGAGTTTTACATTTTTTCAGTAACTGTTACGGATATCCCTAGTTGAATCTTTTTCAGGGCTTTTGCGTCTAACATATAATCAGCTGTTCGGTACTGTTTCTTCTAGCTCTCATGAATGCCATTTTGGGATTCCCTTAAGGAGTGACTCTGAAAATGTAGCAAGTGTTTGTGGCAGTAAGCTTTCTATATAGCTTGGTTTTTAATTCCTCTCCTACCAGTTCAACGTCCAGTGACATCTAGAAATTAACACTAGTTTTCAATATTTCCCTTGTTAAAAAATATTTAGATCATTCTTATTCAGTAAGTCAAGGAATTCCTCCAACAGTTTCCGGGAACCTTGCCATATGTGTAAAATTTCATCTATATAGCGTAACCAGGTGATAAGATGTGCATCTTATCTTACCATGCCATCTTACGTCTCAATTGTTCCGAGAAGACGTGCTCCCTCTCCCACCACCCCAAGAAGAGCTTAGTGAAAGAGGAGCGCATCTGGCACCCATTGCGGTCCCCATCACCTGTAAGAAGAACTTACAGTCAAAAATGAAATAATTGTGGAGTAAGACATATTCCATAATCTTAAACAGATTATTTTGTTGCTCTCTTAGACGGCGAAGGATAAGAAATATTCTACTGTCTTTAAGCCATCACAGTGCTTAATGTTTGTATATAATGATTCAATGTCACAAGTTGCCAGAATCATTCTCTTTCAATAACAGCTGCTTTATCTTATATTAATCTATTAAAGTCTGATGTATCTTTGATATATGAATTAAGGTTAAGACATGCTGCTGAAGGAAACTGTCTACAAATATACAGAATTGCTCAATCAAACTTCCATAACCCACAATTATTGGCCTTCCAGGTGGCTTTTCTGTGTTTTTTGTGAACCTTGGGCAGCATGTAAAATGTCGGGACTGTAGGGTGCTCCACCCACATAAAATCCGCCTCTTTCTGGTATACTACCGTCCATGGTGGCCTCATCCAATATCTTTCTAAGTTTCTTTTGGAAAGTCTCTGTGGATCAGAAGGAGTTTAACATATGTGTGTGTGTTATTAAGCTGGTTTCAATGCTTCTTGTACATACATCGTGGTAGGCCAGATACTACATTCCCTCCCTTGTCAGATCTTTTAATGACAATATCTCATATTTCCAATTCCACAATTGCCTTGTGCTCATCATTAGAAAGGTTATCTAAATGCCTAGGTACTTATCGATCTTTCTAGTTCTTTCACCATGACATTATAGAACACTTGTAAATTTGGAAAGATCGACAAAGGAGGGAAGAAGTAGACTTAGGTTTAAGGTCTTTCTTACCTTTTGTTCATCCGGCATGGAGTGTGTTAAAAAATGCCTTTAAAGACAGGCGTCTACAAAACAGACAAAGCTCTTAACCACACAACAATTTATCATTTTATTTGTGACAAAAAGCCAAGCCTTTTATAGTACTAACCTTTGGTTATTTGTAAGCATATGTATGAAAGATTGATGATCGCATATTGTCTTCAGTATAAGTATTGGTATTTAGTGGTCTTTCTGTCCCCTCTTGTGTCTGTGTCTCGTTTCGTATCTGTTTGTGCTTACGTCCCCCCTTCCTCGTCTGACCGAGACTGAGAACCACAACCAGGTAGCGATCTAAAGAGTAAGATGGCTAAACTTTGTTTCCGAACGCTGAATTTCAATAAAAGTTCAGCAGTCGAAAACGAACCCATTATAGTCTATGGGAGACTAATAGTTCGGAAAGTTCGGGTGAATAACAGTTAAAATAAAATGGTAACTTACTGTAAATGACTGTGGCACCTGGGAAATGGTCGGGAGAACAGCACCTGTCACTAAAACTTTATAAACACTTCCTTCCCCATGATAGGGCAATGTATGGTTTTCCACATGCTACATACAAGGGTGGCAGGCAATTTGAGGGTTACTGAACACTACATTCGAGGGTTACCGAAAGCTACATCGAGGTTACCGAAATGCCCACTATCCGAGGGTTACGAAAATCTAACGCTTATTCGCGGGTTAGCGAATGGCCTGTAAATTCAATAATTATCGAAATTAGTTCGAACAGTTCGAGTTTGGCCAAACTTGTAAAGTTTGTCCCGAACTCGGGTTCATGTTAAGCCATCCCTACTAAAGAGAGATCAGAATGTTGTAAAACCCAGTGGTGTGTATATGCAGATTAAGCTATAGCAATGTCTGCACTGGGATGCCTAGTACTCTTTGTGTCAGTGCCACAGGCAAGGGCACTGTCTACCTCAGGGTGGGGTGATGTTGTATTTAGACTGAAACAATTATTTTCTTAACAATAGAATAAACTATACGCTTGAATAAAACTATAGATAATAAACCTATGATCACTTTAAATCATCATCTGCACTTTCGTGAACATTGGAGGACAGTTTTCTGTGCACTTCATTAAAGTTTTTTAAACTTGTTAACCACAATGTTTTCATGTTTTGTAAAATGTTTGTTCCCTTAATGAGAAGAGAATATTTTATTTGTGGAACAATAGATTTAAAATCCTTTTAGAAAGGAGCCCTAGATACTAGAGCCCTAGATACAGACCTTTGTCTTTGGCTCCAGACAGACCAACATACTTAATACTAAAAAAAACAAGCAGTCAACATAGCTAATGCAGAACATGCATTTTACCTACACTTGCCCACTATTACACTGTGCTGGCAAGCTCGCAGACATAGATGAAATAGCACAGGAATTCTCAGTGCCTTGGGCACTAATTAAACATCCTGGAGAGCTGAAGAGCGTTAATTCACTGTTTTTATCATGTACCATCACTGTTTCTTAAACAGAACAGGAAACACTTAGATTCTACATTATGTAAGGTCATAAGTTAACTTTACAAAAGTCATGCAAAGTTCTGATATACTAGGAAAAAAACAATAAACAACACTTTACACTTCTCTACTCTAAGTAAAGTTAATCATCAAATATACAGCAGAATTATGTCAGAGACTATTGATAGAGAAAACCGTAGCACCTAAATAAAACATTTGTTCTGATAATGAAAATTTTCCCATGCTATGCCATGTGCCCAATGCACCATTGTCACTGTCAACAGGAGCTCTCTAGGGTTTAGAAGATCCGGGCACTCCTGGACACTTTGTGCCGTGCAAAAAAATTTTTTAGGCCAAGCCCCCATTCCCACCCAATTAAACCACACCCACTAGGTAAAAAGACAGAAACAGATAGCGATAGACAGAAATACACAAATTAATTACAGAGGCACAGCATTCCATTAAACTGGTAGCAACTGGTAATTTCATTATACTGTATACCAGCAGATGGTAGCAACAACTGGATTTTTTTTTTATCACATACTGGTAGCAATAGGAATTTCATCACATACTGGTAGCAATGGAATTCATCACTACTGGTAGCAAATGGGAATTTTATCACATCTGATACTGGGGACGGACAGTAGTCAGGGCCCACCACAAGCCCATAACCTCGGTGATCAGCTGTGTTGTGAAACAGCTGTCGCATGTATGAAGGAAGCATACGTGTGATCATCTTTTTAAGATTGGACCCATACTTCCGGAACTGAACCAGCGGCCCCTGTGGGATTTCATTATATACTGGTGACAAACTGGCAATTTCATTACATGCTAGTAGCAAATTTGCATTTTATCACATACTGGTAGCAATACATTTCCTTATATTACTGGTAGAAAACTACCACTTTTGGGGCACTTTTGCCAAAGATCTGGGGCAGTGGGGCACGTGCCCCGAAGTCTTAACATAGCAACGCAACTGATTGACAGTAACACTAACATAATAAATATAATTGTACAATGGATTGTTAGTGCATGGGCCCCTTTAGTCACATTAATTTATTTTATTTAAAAATTCTCTTTGGAGCAGTTCATTGTTCATATGCAAGAGCTCTGTGCAATATGATTTGTAGAAAGCCATAGCTGAAAATACTGGTCCCCTACCAAAAAAAATCACATTATATAAATAAACCGTGTAGAAATGTTTTGCTTTTTGTTTATTCTTTTGCCACTGTAATTGGTGAAATCTGAACTAATACAGGTAAATACATATCGAACATTTATTTAGTTAACATAAGGTATTTATATTAGGTTTGCTCTCTAAACATGCGATATATTTGTAGTTGGTTAACTGGTTATTCTTTGTTTGTGGTTTATTCTTGTTTTTATTTTTTAAAAAGGAAAGCTAACCTTGGCTTATACTTGTAGATATGTGGATATGTCTCCCGCACACCATTCTAATGATGATGTCTGATGAAGGTGTCATGTGACACCAAACGTTACACCATTGTGTTTAAATAAACACAATTGTTTGTTCACTGAAAGACTGTTGTTGTGTCTGTCTGTTATTTTACTATTTGGCTTATACGTGGGTCACAGGCATTACTTACCTTACATGCGGCAAACCGGAGCAGTCAGGATGAGGGCATGCGCCTCCTTTCAGCCCTCACTGGACATATCATAATAGGAGCAGAAAGGACTGACTCTCCTGCCAGTGGAGCTGGTAAGACCAGGTGCCTCTTTCTTCATGAGGGGTTTAGAAAAAGTTGTTAAACCTTGCCACTCAGATGTTTAGAAATTACAGTTCCTAGCATCCAAAGCATGCTGGGGGTTGTAGTTTCCAAACTTTCAGTGCAAGGAATGGGGGTAGTGGATCTGGCTTATTTATTGGCACACAATACTGTATGGGACACTGTATGGGAATTGTGAAGTTTATTAAAAAATGGTCCACTAAAAGGGTAACTAAACAATAGGCCTCAAAACAATACTGAATCAGAAGGCAGAACAACCTTGATATAATCAAGTCCCTCACTTCTCATTCAATTGTGGTGCTGAGAAATGTACCTTTCTAACATGCTTTTTTTTTTAATTTTCTCAGCATTCCAATATCACACAGTCATATTACTAATTACAGTTTTTCAGTAGCGGTGATATTCTACTCTCGGTCTTTTACTTGAGTCCAATCCGTTTTACAAGTTTTTTTATAAAATAAGTACCACGGCTATACTCGAGCAGGCTTATATTAGATTAATATGGTAATGCTTAAATGTAATTAACCTGTTATATGTAACTCATGGCACTAAATACTAGGCAAGTCCACACTCTATATTTATAATCTACCCTGCTATGGATTCCAATGGGATCGTACTGTAAATAATAGCTTTATAACCGGCGAGCTACTACATAGTAGTGCACCGATTAACCAGGAGCCCAATCCACTACTTCAATACATTGGTTCTATCACTGCACAGTCCCTGCACCCCGCTTACCTTTGCTGCTTGAAATCTGACACAAGAAGACTGCTTAGAAAGGAATCGGCAGCTGGGAGGGAGATACAAGAAACCAGGGGTGCCAAACAGAAAAGGAATATGGGGTGTTGAGACAATCCACTATTATTTAGTCTTTAAATGGGGAGGGAGAAATGGTTCCTGGCAAGGTTTGATATTGGAGGACCACACATGTTGTGGGGGGGGGGCAACGTCTGGAAAGACACTTAACACTACAAAAATATGTTTCTATTGAGATACAGTACTCCAGCAGTATAGTGAATACAATGTATACCAAATGGCCAGATAGTATGGGGTATGAGGATATATAATTTGGCTTGAAAAAGCCAAATTACTGTTCTTTCTATTTCTTCTTCTTCTTCTTTTTCTTCTTTTCCTTTTACTCTTTTTCGAGATTCTTGTTCTTTCCGCGTTTTTGGACCGTATCTCCTCCCACAGTTTTTAGCTAGAGCATGAAATTTGGTACAGACGTGCGGGGATAATAGCAGAAGGTGCTATCTTCTAGCTAAGGAATCCCGAAGCATTACGGCGTTATCGGTGAATTTCCGGACATTTTTTCCCATAGACTATAATGGTAACAATCCTCAATGTGGATATTTCAAATACAAATGGTGATACCCCCCACACAGACCCAGGTACACCCACCTACTGACCTAACTTTCCATTCCCTGGAAGCCATATTTAAAGGGTAACTAGAGTCAAAAAAACTAATTTAGATTATCCTCAATAAAAGTTAGTTTTATGGTTATAAACACAAAAAGACATACCCCCTCAACCAGACCAGGTACACACACACCTACTAATCTACTTATCCAGTCTAGGCAGCCATACTTAAGGTAACTAAAGTAAAAAAAAAACTCATTTTGATTAAAATAAAAGGTTTGTTTTTTAACCCCCATGTGACACGTTACATACACTACTGACCTACCCCTCCATTACGTTGCAGCCGATACCTAAAGGTATCTAAGTCACAAAAAACTAATTTTGACACAATCATCAAAAAAGTTTGTTTTTTTAACCCCAACCGGACACAGGTACACACACCTACTGATCTAACTTATCCATTACTGTGGCAGCCATACCTATAGGGTACTAAGTAGAATTTTTTTTTTTTGACCAATCAATCAAAAAATTGTTTTTTACCCCAACCGGACACAGGTACACACACCACGGATCATCTTATCCATTACTGTGGCAGCCATACCTAAAGGGTAACTAAAGTAAAAAAAATGTTTGACCATCATCAAAAAAGTTTTTTTTAAACCCCAACCCGACACAGATACACACACCTACTGATCCACTTATCCATTGCTGTGGCAGCCATACTTAAAGGGTAACTAAAGTCAAAAACATTTTTACCAATCATCAAAAAGATACAGAGAGATTCAATAAAAGTTAATTTTGCCCTAACCAATCATGTTTAGCTTTCTGATTGTTGGATCAAAATTAGCACCACTTTGGGCTGGTACACACAAAAGTTTTTTTTGTCCACAACAAGCGTTCACTACAAACTCATCATTCCCATTATTGACTTTAAATAAATCTGCAGCAAACACATATTCCCTTCCAAAATGCAGCCCTTCAGACAATTCAAAGTTTATTTATCAATAATATTTTCACTATCAATTTCCCAACTATTGATACATTTGGTCAATTTAAAGGGAATAAATCATGATTTTTTTTCCAGGTCTCTTCCTCTATTTCAATTTGTAGTTAATTTTCCTATTTTGTCATATAGTTAATTTTATGGTATTGATTTTAATGCTTATTAGATTGTAAAAGATTGAAATATTTTTTTGATGTTAGAGTTATAGGTGAAAGTCTCTATATTTTATTTTCAGATATAATGTTTAATATTTTTATTTTCCAGCTGGTGATTTCATAGTTCTCTTAGATGTTCGGAATTAGGATTTTGTATTTTTGCATTTAATCTGAGAATATGTAATTTTTTTGTTTTTGAAAAAATCTGTTGTATATTTGATTCAGTTCTATTCCATTTTGTTAGTTTGAGTCTGGGATCCGTACAACATACTATTTAGTAGAGATGGACGAACTTTCAAGCTATTTTCAAGGATTCTCGAAAATAACTTGAATGTTGAATAAAAATCGAAAACTCATTCCGAAGTTCCGTTTTCTGATTTTCGGATCTTCGGGATTTTCTCCGAGAACCGAAAACCCAAAAACGGAAATCTCTACTATTATGGTGGTTATAGTATAATAGCTGATAGGAATCATGTAGACTATTATTTTCTTTCAATATTTTAATTGTGAAGTCTGTATTTTCTAGAAATGTTTGTGGTAGTTTGGTTTGAGGATTATTGATCCTATTAATGAAAGTAATGGTTTGTATTTGTACAGTGTGTCTCTCTATTCCAGCCCATTTCTTCTGTTGTGATTTTTCGGACCAATAGTATCGGATTGATCCTAATGGTTGCAAAATAATAATCTTTGAAATTGTTAAAGGCTAACCCTCCAGCTTTTTTTTTTTTGCAAAGTGTGATGCTATTTATTCTTGGTACCACATTTGGCCATACAAATCTTTATAATTTTATTTAAGATAAAAAAAATTAGTTAAAGTTCTAAATTATTCATTTTTACTATATGCCTATACATAGTTTAGGCAGTAAAAGCATTTTTAAAAGATTTATTTTATTTAGCATGGGTAGGTTTGGAGTAATGTATCTAGAAGTTTCTTCTCAAATTCAAAGTAGTTTCGAAATGTTTGGTACAATTTAGATGTTGGTGATGTCATTGTATTCCTAGGTAAGTTATTGGGTCTAGTGCCCAAACGTTATATTTAGCTTATAGAAAGATTTTTACAATATGTGATATTCCCAAATTTCTGTAGTGTAGTGTGATTACCATAAAATTAACTTTTTTTATGGATCATTGACTTTTGTGTAATATATTTTGTAGATAAATGAACTTCTTTTTAAACATTTATTACTTGATTCCAACATACTTTCTATTTAATAAGATCACTTTATATATATGCACATTCCTAGGCCCCATACAATATCATATTACTGCACACTGGCATACTTTAAACAAAGGGGTTTTAGTATACATACTGTGATCACATGAATGAAAGCCTTCCTACCACGTCAGGTAACCCCAGTCTGGAAGGTCCTAACTTCTAACCTTTTTAACTTCAGTTACGATTAGCAAACTTTTGCATTTCTAATACTTGCAAACTGAATCATATAACAGGCTCCTTACTTCCCCCCCACCTTTGGCTTTTAAAAATGAGGAAGAAGCTGTCTATCCAGTGCTTTATATTAAAGTCATAGGACCTCCCTTAAAGGGGCATGTTGGGGGTGTTTATTACCACATGGAAGCTTGACCATGCTTCCTAATAAATACATACAAGGATAAATGCTTCCCAATAATCATACATAGAAGGATTGTGGAAGCACTCCTTAGGCTAAATTACAACTACATTTGGCAGAAGTGCTACTGATTTGGTCAATCATTAATACAAACATAAAAAAGATAATCAATCACATTCCTAGGCCCATACAATATCATATTATCTGTACACTGGCATACTTTATAACAAGGGGTTGTATACATTAATGTGATCACATGGATGAAATCCTTCCAACCAAGTATGAGAAATGCAAAAGTTTTCTAATTGTAATTAAGTAAAAAAAAAGGTTAGAAGTAGGACCTTCCAGACTGGGGTTACCTTGACTTGGTTGAATCCGTTCTGATCACCTAATTATGATCTTTGCCAATGAATAAAAATCACTTCTTGTAAAAAAATATTTTTTTGCTGTTACGCCATTTGACATTGGTTCCCCTTTGGGTTAGTTGGTAGTCATGTTTCTGAGTATACCCTGAATATGGCATAACCGTTTTTTCGGCGGGGTTAGGCTTTCATATTTGAGATGCTTTGAATATTCCTTTATAGTTTTAGTTAAAATCACATTTGATTTTGTGTCTAATTTTACAGTTGAAGAAAAAAAGAAAATGTGAGAAATCCTTACAATTGGATGAAGAGCTGCGCCCTGGTATCTGCTTGTGATCAAATCTTACCTCGCTCATAAAATCCTGCAAGTATAAAGTTTCTAAAAATACTCACTTGTGGGTATTTTAGTTATTTGGTAGATATTCTATTTAACCATCAGAAGTGGTCAGTTTGTGTAGCTACAGACTTATGGGCCCTGATGCAAAATTTGGTCATGGGCCCCCCAACACCTCCAACACATCTGCAAACTATATCATTTCCATAAAAAACATCCAAATTGCTCATTAACATTTTTTTAAAGGCATTCATTTTAAAACAAACATCCTTTACCCATACACCTTGCAAATTATTCAATCAGATTCAAACAGTATTTCTAACAGTACAGAGAGAGTGGTTAAATGCTTTGTGTATAACCACGGTAAAATAAAAGACTGGTTAAATCAGACCTGGACAAAGTAAGGACCGGTCCACATGTGGCCCTTTGGCTGCCCCTGACTTGCCCCTCAATGCTCAAACTTATCTTCTAGCACAACAACACAGTGTCACATGGAGAGAAACCAGGCAGTGTCAGTCTGTGAGCTACTCATTCCACCACACCCACTGGAATGTGAGGGCTCGTGTGATTGTGATGGTGGTGGGGAGTGACTTTCTGGACCAATGGAATACGAGCAATTTGCATATCTAATTTTCCCCCATAATGCAACATTATTTTTTTATATACAGAAAAAAACGAGAATAATTACGGAAAATCCCAGGGAGACGTAGAATGACAATTTTCATGTAATGGGAAAAGGCTCTATTACCAATGAAAAGGTTGAAAGGTTAAACGTGTCTCCTCCTAAGCAGTTTTCCGGGTATGTGGGTTATGAGACAAAGGACACTATTATATGGGTGTAAGGATGACTTGACTTCCTCACATCACAATACGGCACTGCACGTAGCAGTCCGCCCCCCCCCCCACCCAGCATCCCCCCCACCCCCCAACCCCACACCCCCCACCCCACCCCCCACCATATCGGCCACACAGCGAGCCTCCGCCACAGGAAATTGGAACTGCACTTTCTGTCACACACCATGGGCCACATTTATAAACTCAGTATCACTTTTTAGCGATAACCGCGGTTAGCTATTGTACGATCTCCAGTGGTAAATGATCAGTAAAGGCGCAGTATTGCTTAAATTGTGAAATGGCCCTATTATGTGTACATTGTATGTGTAAAACAGAAAGGGAACACGCGTTTCGAAAACATTGTCATGGCTCAATATGACAATAAAAAGTTATATTAAAGCAGACTATAGTTCTCCTTTAAAACCAAACAGAACGATCATACGTGTTTAGTGTTCATCAGAGGCATGTCCTGGGTACATGACTTACTTTATATAGTGGGCCCCACCCCCAATCACTTTATTCATTACGTATGGATGTATTATATAGCCTGGGTCTAAACCAGTATGAAAACATTATGTCACAAACATGTGAGGTGAATAAAAATGATCCAAAATGACCAGGCGGATTTCCCAGAAGGCAGGCCACTTAGACCGTGCCCTAGGGTAAGGATCTATAGGGTGGCATGTCTAAAGTCCTCCGTTTTTCTAAGCATGAACTGCTTGCAGTAATAGCAGAGAGACAATGGTTCTCATTTTCCCGAGACGCAATTGCGGCAAATTGGCTCCCAGTATTTAATAATAGATTTGCGACTGAGCGCCAATTTAACTCCAGTCGTTAGCATGTCTTAATTAGCAGCTCAAAATTAGCGCAAACCCGTTATTAAATAATTGCGCTGGCTCCCGGTATTTATAATGGATTTGCGCCTGAGCGCCACTTTAACTATAGCCAACCTGCCGAGGGATTGAAAAAGAAACAAAAGTAACTAATGTTCCACTGGTTACACTGTCACCTCTAATGTAGGGAGAGGGGAAGCAGTGAATGGACCTGCCTTGTACCTCACTATGGAGACTTATTTATTATATTGGGACAAGTTAATTCTTTTAAAACAATCCCATATAGTAGTAAATGATTTCATTCGGTCTGAGCTATAAAAATCTATTTTGTATAAATATTACACCTATTTGTGGTTCTAGAAATGCAGTACCTCGCTATTAACTAGATCTTTTCGTTTTCCAGTAACAGGTAGGGGGGAATTGATTTGGGAACAATTTTTCAATCTTTTTTTTTTTTATAAAATCCAGTTTTGCAACCTATAATTGACCTATTGATCTGGCCCTTCGCCACAATCCAAGATTCTCATGCGGCCCCTGTGATATATTATTGCCCAACCCTGGGTTAAATCTTGGCATGCAGACACGATATACTGGTTGGGAAACTGGCACTGCACACAGTCAGGCACTGGTTAAATGCTTGGCTTTGTACACAGACCACTGGTAAAATAGTTGGTACACAAACTGGTAGTTTTGGAACCTTAGCACAAAATAAGCCCCTTCTTGGCCAATGGCCCTGGTGCAGTCGCATCCCTGCACCCCCAGGTAGCTATGCCCCAGGAATTGGTTATACATTTCAGTTTGGTGTAATATTCTTAAAAGTCAGTTTTAGTTTGGGGGGTCTTTCTGTACAGAAAAAGGGAGAACCTACATATATCTGATATCGTTGTACTTGGGAGCTTTTAGAAATAGTAAGATTTTTGTGGCTACTGAGAAAAACAAGCCTGATAACATTTATGAAATTTTCAATTATCACTGAACACCAAACACAATAGTTAGGTGTAGTGAGAAAAGAGAACCTCCACACCAGCAATTCCCAAGCACCACAACAAAATCAGCCCATTTAGAACTGCTCAGTTAGGCACCAGATATCTCACAGTCACCATGCTTGCATTCAACAATACAAACTGGCACTTTTTGTGCTAAACAGAACTAGGCTTTGCTGAAACCTCTGTTGTTTTATACTGTCTCCTTGGCAACCCCCCCCCCTTCCCACAATACTGTATAATTGCTCATAATACAAGAGCCAATCAGACTAACATTTGTTCTAGACCAATCAGATTTTACGGGTGTGTTTATAAGACATTATAAAACAGCATGCCTTTGTAATTGGTTAGGGATTTGCAAGTACAGTAGAAGACTGTTGCGTAGGTTTTGTTGGACTAGAGAAATTAATAATCTTTTGGTCCAGTTCCTTACCTATGTTATAGTTTTGTAGCAGTTATATCAGCATATACATGTTGATATAACAGGTAAATGATAATAGATTTGTGTTTACAGAGCCTAAATTCTGGACTTTGCTTCACTTTGGACAAAAAGCCTGCAAATGTGAGCAACCCTAGTAACATATGTTGTTGAACTACTGCTTAACTATTCCTAACAAGCACTGTCAAACAGCAAGGGCAGTTAGGGGATGTTAGTGGTTGTATATTGAAATCATGCAGCAAGGCTGTCAGTCAATGTGTGTAAATACAATCAGGTTGTAATTAACACGGCCCTGCTACTTACATTAATTATAAGTGTCCCCCATTATGAGATCATCTATAACTAATATTTATCCACTAAAAATATAAGTGTTATAAAATAAAAAAGTACTTTCAAGTGCAAAATCAGTTTTTTCCGTGCTTAGCAGGAAATAATTTTTCTATTGCCCCAGGAGCACCTGCATAGCCAGGAAAAACCACTTGGATACCCTCATATACAGAAAGTGAATGTTGGATACCACTGGAATGGGGGCACTAAATGGCAGGAAGCACATACAGTAAGTAAAAGAACTTTCAAATGTTTCAAGAAAAAATCATGTTTTTGCAAGCACTTTCTGCACATTTGCTTTAACTTCTTTTTAACCTTTCAGTCTCCTATTAAAGGCCCAGATGAGACCACGAAAAAAAAAAGATTGATCAGGGCACTGAATAGAGGTAGATACTATAAGAGTTAGTTCAGGTGTATACTTAATAGATAGGCAATATAGAGAAAAAGCAGACTGCCCACGGATAATAGGTGAAATAGCTAAAAACGTCCTTTATTTCATATAGTAAGATACTGGGACATATATTAAAAACAGTTAAAAACAAACACCACCCCCCCCTAGTTCTATATATGATAGTACACCATAGTCATAATTCAAAGGTACATATGTATACAGTAACTCAGATAAGGGTTAACACTAGGTATCAAATATATGAAAATCAGCCATACACCAGTCTGGCCAGGGTGCTCACATCGAGCGCGTTTGCTCCCAAGCTAGTGCATGGAGCTTCCTCACAGTGATTTCTCAAAGTCGCCTGCCTGTTTAAAAAAGGGTTGCTAAGCCCCTCCCACCGTCATGTAAGTGATGACGCTAAACTAGCAGCATACTGCACATGTCAAAATATTGATGCTGTCACTGAGCATCTTGGTCAACACATACCAAAAGAGCACCTAGCGTGGCTAAGAGGTATTGGTCATGACTAAAACTCGCGAGAGTGAATCTGGGACAAATATGCTTGTGAGGTTCTCATTCATCCAGGTCATGGTATATTTTGTTGTTCAATTAGATCAACTGGACTTGAAGTTTTATTTTCTTGAAGACGTTTCGCTAGTCATCCGACTGGCTTTCTCAATTCAAATGACTTGTACAAGAATCTGTGACAATTATATACCCTGGAAAATCACGATTAGCATATCACAGCCAGGTGTTAAGGGCGTGATTGGATAGTGGCTAAGAGGTGTTATAGGAACGCCCAAGTAAGGTGTCAAAACAGCATTGTACATGGCAGACAGTTGGTGTCGAACCCCCCCACCTCTATTTAGGCTTGGTTTCTTTATTTTCACATAAATGGCCTCCTTACCAACTCTCTTGAACCAGTCACGTTCCTTTGCCAATATGTTAACATTTCAATCTTCAATGTATAAATGTTCTAAAAATAAAACTTAGTCCATGGGATACATAGTTGCCGAAGGCCCCGGCTTGTCTGGACTTTTTGGAAAATTTACCCATATCCTCCATGAATGATTTCTCATGCCTAAAGAATTATGGACCAAAGTTGTTCATTTCTTGAAATAAAACAAGGTTAAGTTCCATTGGTTGATATCCATTGGAGTTGTGTTGGTCCTTGATCGTAAATTTTTTTATATGGATGAAAAAATGTATCCACGAAAAATGCTGTCGGTCAACCGTTGAAAACTGCTCTTACGTGTAGTGAGCAGAAGTAAGGGTGCGTATATACATATCCAGATCCGATATAAATCACGTTAAATACAGAAGAGAGTAGTCGATGTGGTACAGGTAAATATATGCTGTCTAGCGCTGGAGACATTCACAAGTTCCCCAAAAGGTAGTAAGATTAGCGTTGGTAATCCTATTGTAGATCGAATAAAGGCAGAATATTAGGCGCGATTCTGTATACTTAGAAATGGTCAGATATGAGACAGATTATAAATACAATATTTAGATGAAGCACTGAAGTCTAAGTCTTCATTATCTCCTTTGGTGAGCAGGACTGAGCAAGTAAATCCATCTTGCTTCTCTCTGTAACAGGCACTTATGTACATCACCACCCTTTATTATATGATAGTCCGAAACATTGAGCCTATTTGTTAACCCATTATGTATTCTTAAAAACTGTAGCAACTGTAGTCAGAGTTTTGCCTGCATCAAGATCCCTTTTAGCCAATATTAATGGGATAGGTGTCTTCTAATCTCGCTTGAGTTTCTGACTTGTCATACCCACATATAACATGTTACAGGGACATTTTAGGCATTATATGACATTCGTGGATTTACAAATCATATGTTGTTTTATATTAATACCTATTCTGATGATCTGTGTCCCAAACATAGTTTTCTCAATAAAGCGGCAGAAGTTGCATTCCCCGCATGGGAATGTACCCATTAGTCTTAGTCCGGTGCCAGTTCGCATATCATTTTGCGTAAAGTGACTGTGCACAGACGGTCTCCATGTTTTACACATCTTCTAGCTGTGATTTGGGGAATCTCGTGCAAGAACTGAGAAGACACGAATAAGCCATCAAAATATGCATTTTAATCTGTGACCAACTGTAGTTAAAAAATCTGTTATAAATCTCACCTTGTTGTCAGTTTCACATTTCTTAGGTGTAACTAACTCAAGTTGTGTATAGTTCGTACAGAGTTTTACATTTTTTCAGTAACTGTTACGGATATCCCTAGTTGAATCTTTTTCAGGGCTTTTGCGTTCTAACATATAATCAGCTGTTCGGTACTGTTTCTTCTAGCTCTCATGAATGCCATTTTGGGATTCCCTTAAGGAGTGACTCTGAAAATGTAGCAAGTGTTTGTGGCAGTAAGCTTTCTATATAGCTTGGTTTTTAATTCCTCTCCTACCAGTTCAACGTCCAGTGACATCTAGAAATTAACACTAGTTTTCAATATTTCCCTTGTTAAAAAATATTTAGATCATTCTTATTCAGTAAGTCAAGGAATTCCTCCAACAGTTTCCGGGAACCTTGCCATATGTGTAAAATTTCATCTATATAGCGTAACCAGGTGATAAGATGTGCATCTTATCTTACCATGCCATCTTACGTCTCAATTGTTCCGAGAAGACGTGCTCCCTCTCCCACCACCCCAAGAAGAGCTTAGTGAAAGAGGAGCGCATCTGGCACCCATTGCGGTCCCCATCACCTGTAAGAAGAACTTACAGTCAAAAATGAAATAATTGTGGAGTAAGACATATTCCATAATCTTAAACAGATTATTTTGTTGCTCTCTTAGACGGCGAAGGATAAGAAATATTCTACTGTCTTTAAGCCATCACAGTGCTTAATGTTTGTATATAATGATTCAATGTCACAAGTTGCCAGAATCATTCTCTTTCAATAACAGCTGCTTTATCTTATATTAATCTATTAAAGTCTGATGTATCTTTGATATATGAATTAAGGTTAAGACATGCTGCTGAAGGAAACTGTCTACAAATATACAGAATTGCTCAATCAAACTTCCATAACCCACAATTATTGGCCTTCCAGGTGGCTTTTCTGTGTTTTTTGTGAACCTTGGGCAGCATGTAAAATGTCGGGACTGTAGGGTGCTCCACCCACATAAAATCCGACCTCTTTCTGGTATACTACCGTCCATGGTGGCCTCATCCAATATCTTTCTAAGTTTCTTTTGGAAAGTCTCTGTGGATCAGAAGGAGTTTAACATATGTGTGTGTGTTATTAAGCTGGTTTCAATGCTTCTTGTACATACATCGTGGTAGGCCAGATACTACATTCCCTCCCTTGTCAGATCTTTTAATGACAATATCTCATATTTCCAATTCCACAATTGCCTTGTGCTCATCATTAGAAAGGTTATCTAAATGCCTAGGTACTTATCGATCTTTCTAGTTCTTTCACCATGACATTATAGAACACTTGTAAATTTGGAAAGATCGACAAAGGAGGGAAGAAGTAGACTTAGGTTTAAGGTCTTTCTTACCTTTTGTTCATCCGGCATGGAGTGTGTTAAAAAATGCCTTTAAAGACAGGCGTCTACAAAACAGACAAAGCTCTTAACCACACAACAATTTATCATTTTATTTGTGACAAAAAGCCAAGCCCTTTTATAGTACTAACCTTTGGTTATTTGTAAGCATATGTATGAAAGATTGATGATCGCATATTGTCTTCAGTATAAGTATTGGTATTTAGTGGTCTTTCTGTCCCCTCTTGTGTCTGTGTCTCGTTTCGTATCTGTTTGTGCTTACGTCCCCCCTTCCTCGTCTGACCGAGACTGAGAACCACAACCAGGTAGCGATCTAAAGAGTAAGATGGCTAAACTTTGTTTCCGAACGCTGAATTTCAATAAAAGTTCAGCAGTCGAAAACGAACCCATTATAGTCTATGGGAGACTAATAGTTCGGAAAGTTCGGGTGAATAACAGTTAAAATAAAATGGTAACTTACTGTAAATGACTGTGGCACCTGGGAAATGGTCGGGAGAACAGCACCTGTCACTAAAACTTTATAAACACTTCCTTCCCCATGATAGGGCAATGTATGGTTTTCCACATGCTACATACAAGGGTGGCAGGCAATTTGAGGGTTACTGACACTACATTCGAGGGTTACCGAAAGCTACATCGAGGTTACCGAAATGCCCACTATCCGAGGGTTACGAAAATCTAACGCTTATTCGGGGTTAGCGAATGGCCTGTAAATTCAATAATTATCGAAATTAGTTCGAACAGTTCGAGTTTGGCCAAACTTGTAAAGTTTGTCCCGAACTCGGGTTCATGTTAAGCCATCCCTACTAAAGAGAGATCAGAATGTTGTAAAACCCAGTGGTGTGTATATGCAGATTAAGCTATAGCAATGTCTGCACTGGGATGCCTAGTACTCTTTGTGTCAGTGCCACAGGCAAGGGCACTGTCTACCTCAGGGTGGGGTGATGTTGTATTTAGACTGAAACAATTATTTTCTTAACAATAGAATAAACTATACGCTTGAATAAAACTATAGATAATAAACCTATGATCACTTTAAATCATCATCTGCACTTTCGTGAACATTGGAGGACAGTTTTCTGTGCACTTCATTAAAGTTTTTTAAACTTGTTAACCACAATGTTTTCATGTTTTGTAAAATGTTTGTTCCCTTAATGAGAAGAGAAATATTTTATTTGTGGAACAATAGATTTAAAATCCTTTTAGAAAGGAGCCCTAGATACTAGAGCCCTAGATACAGACCTTTGTCTTTGGCTCCAGACAGACCAACATACTTAATACTAAAAAAAACAAGCAGTCAACATAGCTAATGCAGAACATGCATTTTACCTACACTTGCCCACTATTACACTGTGCTGGCAAGCTCGCAGACATAGATGAAATAGCACAGGAATTCTCAGTGCCTTGGGCACTAATTAAACATCCTGGAGAGCTGAAGAGCGTTAATTCACTGTTTTTATCATGTACCATCACTGTTTCTTAAACAGAACAGGAAACACTTAGATTCTACATTATGTAAGGTCATAAGTTAACTTTACAAAAGTCATGCAAAGTTCTGATATACTAGGAAAAAAACAATAAACAACACTTTACACTTCTCTACTCTAAGTAAAGTTAATCATCAAATATACAGCAGAATTATGTCAGAGACTATTGATAGAGAAAACCGTAGCACCTAAATAAAACATTTGTTCTGATAATGAAAATTTTCCCATGCTATGCCATGTGCCCAATGCACCATTGTCACTGTCAACAGGAGCTCTCTAGGGTTTAGAAGATCCGGGCACTCCTGGACACTTTGTGCCGTGCAAAAAAATTTTTTAGGCCAAGCCCCCATTCCCACCCAATTAAACCACACCCACTAGGTAAAAAGACAGAAACAGATAGCGATAGACAGAAATACACAAATTAATTACAGAGGCACAGCATTCCATTAAACTGGTAGCAACTGGTAATTTCATTATACTGTATACCAGCAGATGGTAGCAACAACTGGATTTTTTTTTTATCACATACTGGTAGCAATAGGAATTTCATCACATACTGGTAGCAATGGAATTCATCACTACTGGTAGCAAATGGGAATTTTATCACATACTGATACTGGGGACGGACAGTAGTCAGGGCCCACCACAAGCCCATAACCTCGGTGATCAGCTGTGTTGTGAAACAGCTGTCGCATGTATGAAGGAAGCATACGTGTGATCATCTTTTTAGATTGGACCCATACTTCCGGAACTGAACCAGCGGCCCCTGTGGGATTTCATTATATACTGGTGACAAACTGGCAATTTCATTACATGCTAGTAGCAAATTTGCATTTTATCACATACTGGTAGCAATACATTTCCTTATATTACTGGTAGAAAACTACCACTTTTGGGGCACTTTTGCCAAAGATCTGGGGCAGTGGGGCACGTGCCCCGAAGTCTTAACATAGCAACGCAACTGATTGACAGTAACACTAACATAATAAATATAATTGTACAATGGATTGTTAGTGCATGGGCCCCTTTAGTCACATTAATTTATTTTATTTAAAAATTTCTCTTTGGAGCAGTTCATTGTTCATATGCAAGAGCTCTGTGCAATATGATTTGTAGAAAGCCATAGCTGAAAATACTGGTCCCCTACCAAAAAAAATCACATTATATAAATAAACCGTGTAGAAATGTTTTGCTTTTTGTTTATTCTTTTGCCACTGTAATTGGTGAAATCTGAACTAATACAGGTAAATACATATCGAACATTTATTTAGTTAACATAAGGTATTTATATTAGGTTTGCTCTCTAAACATGCAGATATATTTGTAGTTGGTTAACTGGTTATTCTTTGTTTGTGGTTTATTCTTGTTTTTATTTTTTAAAAAGGAAAGCTAACCTTGGCTTATACTTGTAGATATGTGGATATGTCTCCCGCACACCATTCTAATGATGATGTCTGATGAAGGTGTCATGTGACACCAAACGTTACACCATTGTGTTTAAATAAACACAATTGTTTGTTCACTGAAAGACTGTTGTTGTGTCTGTCTGTTATTTTACTATTTGGCTTATACGTGGGTCACAGGCATTACTTACCTTACATGCGGCAAACCGGAGCAGTCAGGATGAGGGCATGCGCCTCCTTTCAGCCCTCACTGGACATATCATAATAGGAGCAGAAAGGACTGACTCTCCTGCCAGTGGAGCTGGTAAGACCAGGTGCCTCTTTCTTCATGAGGGGTTTAGAAAAAGTTGTTAAACCTTGCCACTCAGATGTTTAGAAATTACAGTTCCTAGCATCCAAAGCATGCTGGGGGTTGTAGTTTCCAAACTTTCAGTGCAAGGAATGGGGGTTAGTGGATCTGGCTTATTTATTGGCACACAATACTGTATGGGACTACTGTATGGGAATTGTGAAGTTTATTAAAAAATGGTCCACTAAAAGGGTAACTAAACAATAGGCCTCAAAACAATACTGAATCAGAAGGCAGAACAACCTTGATATAATCAAGTCCCTCACTTCTCATTCAATTGTGGTGCTGAGAAATGTACCTTTCTAACATGCTTTTTTTTTTAATTTTCTCAGCATTCCAATATCACACAGTCATATTACTAATTACAGTTTTTCAGTAGCGGTGATATTCTACTCTCGGTCTTTTACTTGAGTCCAATCCGTTTTACAAGTTTTTTTATAAAATAAGTACCACGGCTATACTCGAGCAGGCTTATATTAGATTAATATGGTAATGCTTAAATGTAATTAACCTGTTATATGTAACTCATGGCACTAAATACTAGGCAAGTCCACACTCTATATTTATAATCTACCCTGCTATGGATTCCAATGGGATCGTACTGTAAATAATAGCTTTATAACCGGCGAGCTACTACATAGTAGTGCACCGATTAACCAGGAGCCCAATCCACTACTTCAATACATTGGTTCTATCACTGCACAGTCCCTGCACCCCGCTTACCTTTGCTGCTTGAAATCTGACACAAGAAGACTGCTTAGAAAGGAATCGGCAGCTGGGAGGGAGATACAAGAAACCAGGGGTGCCAAACAGAAAAGGAATATGGGGTGTTGAGACAATCCACTATTATTTAGTCTTTAAATGGGGAGGGAGAAATGGTTCCTGGCAAGGTTTGATATTGGAGGACCACACATGTTGTGGGGGGGGGGCAACGTCTGGAAAGACACTTAACACTACAAAAGCCAAATTACTGTTCTTTCTATTTCTTCTTCTTCTTCTTTTTCTTCTTCTTTTTCTTCTTCCGTTTTATTCTTCCGCTTTTTTGGACCGTATCTCCTCCCACAGTTTTTTAGCTAGAGACATGAAATTTGGTACAGACGTGCGGGGCATATAGCAGAAGTGTGCTATCTTCTAGCTAAGGAATCCACGGAAGCATTACGGCGTTATCGGTGAATTTCCGGACATTTTTTCCCATAGACTATAATGGTAACAATCCTCAAATGTGGATATTTCAAATACAAATGGTGATACCCCCCACACAGACCCAGGTACACCCACCTACTGACCTAACTTTCCATTCCCATGGAAGCCATATTTAAAGGGTAACTAGAGTCAAAAAAACTAATTTAGATTTATCCTCAATAAAAGTTAGTTTTATGGGTTAAACACAAAAAAGACATACCCCTCAACCAGACCCAGGTACACACAACCTACTAATCTACTTATCCAGTACTATGGCAGCCATACTTAAAGGGTAACTAAAGTAAAAAAAAACTCATTTTGATTAATAATAAAAAAGGTTTGTTTTTAACCCCAGTGACACAGTACATACACACTCTGACCTACCCCTCCATTAATGTTGCAGCCATACCTAAAGGGTATCTAAAGTCAAAAAAACTAATTTTGACCAATCATCAAAAAAGTTTGTTTTTTTAACCCCCAACCGGACACAGGTACACACACCTACTGATCTACTTATCCATTACTGTGGCAGCCATACCTATAGGGTAACTAAAGTAGAATTTTTTTTTTTGACCAATCATCAAAAAAAATTGTTTTTTAACCGCCAACCGGACACAGGTACACACACCTACTGATCTAATTATCCATTACTGTGGCAGCCATACCTAAAGGGAACTAAAGTAAAAAAAAATGTTTGACCAATCATCAAAAAAGTTTTTTAACCCCCAACCCGACAGATAACACACCTACTGATCCACTTATCCATTGCGTGGCAGCCATACTTAAAGGGTAACTAAAGTCAAAAACATTTTTGACCATCATCAAAAAGATACAGAGAGATTCAATAAAAGTTAATTTTGCCCTAACCAATCAGATGTTGCTTTCTGATTGATTGGATCAAAATTAGCACCACTTTGGGCTGGTACACACAAAAGTTTTTTTGTCCCAACAAGCGTTCACTACAAACTCATCATTCCCATTATGACTTTTAAAATCTGCAGCAAACACACATATCCCTTCCAAAATGCAGCCTTCAAGCCAAATTCAAAGTTTATTATCATAAGATTTTCTATCAATTTCCCAACTATTGATACATTTGGTCAATTTAAAGGGAATAAATCATGATTTTTTTTCCAGGTCTCTTCCTCTATTTCAATTTGTAGTTAATTTTCCTATTTTGTCATATAGTTAATTTTATGGTATTGATTTTAATGCTTAATTAGATTGTAAAAGATTGAAATGTATTTTTTGATGTTAGAGTTATAGGTGAAAGTCTCTATAATTTTATTTTCAGATATTAATGTTTAATATTTTTATTTTCCTAGCTGGTGATTTCATAGTCTCTTAGATGTTCGGAATTAGGAATTTTGTATTTTTGCATTTAATCTGAGAATAATGTAATTTTTTTGTTTTTGAAAAAATCTGTTGTATATATTGATTCAGTTCTATTCCATTTTGTTAGTTGTGAGTCTGGGATGCAGTACAACATACTATTTAGTAGAGATGGGATCGAACGTTCAAGGCTATTTTCAAGGATTCTCGAAAATAACTTGAATGTTGAATAAAAATCGAAAACTCATTCCGAAGTTCCGTTTTCTGATTTTCGGATCTTCGGGATTTTCTCCGAGAACCGAAAACCCAAAAACGGAAATCTCTACTATTTAGTGGTGTATAGTATAATAGCTGATAGGAGATCATGTTAGACTATTATTTCTTTCAATATTTTAATTGTGAAGTCTGTAGTTTCTAGAAATGTTTGTGGTAGTTTGGTTTTGAGGATTATTGATCCTATTAATGAAAGTAATGGTTTGTATTTAGTACAGTGTTCTTCTATTCCAGCCCATTTCTTCTGTTGTGATTTTTCGGACCAATAGTATCTGGATTGATCCATAATGGTTGCAAAATAATAATCTTTGAAATTGTTAAAGGCTAACCCTCCAGCTTTTTTTGTTTTGCAAAGTGTGATGCTATTTATTCTTGGTTACCCATTTGGCCATACAAATCTTTAATAATTTTATTTAGAGATAAAAAAAATTAGTTAAAGTTCTAAATTTATTCATTTTTACTGCCTATACATTAGTTTAGGCAGTAAAAGCATTTTTAAAAGATTTATTTTATTTAGCATGGGGATGTATTTGGAGGATAATGTATCTAGAGTTTCTTCAAATTCAAAGTAGTTCGAAATGTTTGGTACAATTTAGATGTTGGTGATGTCAATTGTATTCCTAGGTAAGTTATTTGGTCTAGTGCCCAAACGCATATTTAGCTTATAGAAAGATTTTCAATGTGGTTGAAATATTGATAGGTAGAATGAAAGATTTAGTATCATTAATTTTACAATATGTGATATTCCCAAATTTCTGTAGTGTAGTGTGATTACCATAAAATTAACTTTTTTTTATGGATCATTGACTTTTGTGTAATATATTTTGTAGATAATATGAACTTCTTTTTAAACATTTATTATCTTGATTCACAATACTTTCTATTTATATAGATCACTTTATATATATGCACATTCCTAGGCCCCATACAATATCATATTATCTGCACACTGGCATACTTAATAAACAAAGGGGTTTTAGTATACATTACTGTGATCACATGAATGAAAAGCCTTCCTACCACGTCAAGGTAACCCCAGTCTGGAAGGTCCTAACTTCTAACCTTTTTAACTTCAGTTACGATTAGCAAACTTTTGCATTTCTAATACTTGCAAACTGAATCAATATAACAGGCTCTTACTTCCCCCCAGCCCTTTGGCTTTTAAAAATGAGGGAAGAAGCTGTCTATCCAGTGCTTTATATTAAAGTCATAGGACCTCCCATTAAAGGGGCATGTTGGGGGTGTTATTACCACATGGAAGCTTGACCATGCTTCCTAATAAATACATACAAGGATAAATGCTTCCCAATAAATACATACATAGAAGGATTGTGGAAGCACTCCTTAGGCTAAATTACAACTACATTTGGCAGAAGTGCTACTGATTTGGTCAATCATTAATACAAACATAGAAAAGATAATCAATGCACATTCCTAGGCCCCATACAATATCATATTATCTGTACACTGGCATACTTTATAAACAAAGGGGTTTTGTATACATTAATGTGATCACATGGATGAAAATCCTTCCAACCAAGTATGAGAAATGCAAAAGTTTTCTAATTGTAATTAAAGTAAAAAAAAGGTTAGAAGTTAGGACCTTCCAGACTGGGGTTACCTTGACTTGGTTGAATCCGTTCTGATCACCTAATTATTGATCTTTGCCAATGAATAAAAAATCACTTCTTGTAAAAAAAATATTTTTTGCTGTTACGCCATTTGACATTGGTTCCCCTTTGGGTTAGTTGGTAGTCATGTTTTCTGAGTATACCCATGAATATGGCATACCGTTTTTTTCAGGCGGGGTTAGGCTTTCATATTTGAGATGCTTGAATATTCCTTATAGTTTTTAGTTAAAATTCACATTTGATTTTGTGTCTAATTTTACAGTTGAAGAAAAAAAGAAAATGTGAGAAAATAACTTACATTGGATGAAGAGCTGCGCCCTGGTATCTGCATTGTGATCAAATCTTACCTCGCTCATAAAATCTGCAAGTATGGAAGTTTCTAAAAATATCTCACTTGTGGGGATATTTTAGTTAATTTGGTAGATTTTATGTTACCATCAGAAGTGGTCAGTGGTGTAGCTACAGACTTTGGGCCCTGATGCAAAATTTGGTCATGGGCCCCCCAACACCTCCAACACACATCTGCAAACTAAATATCATTTCCATAAAAAACATCCAAATTGCTCATTAACATTTTTTTAAAGCATTCATTTTAAAACAAACATCCTTTACCCATACACCTTGCAAATTATTCAATCAGATTCAAACAGTATTCTAACAGTACAGAGAGAGTGGTTAAATGCTTTGTGTTATAACCACCGGTAAAATAAAAGACTGGTTAAATCAGACCTGGACAAAGTAAGGACCGGGTCCACATGTGGCCCTTTGGCTGCCCTGACTTGCCCCTCAATGCTCAAAACTTATCTTCTAGCAAACAACAGTCACATGAGAGAAACCAGGCAGTGTCAGTCTGTGAGCTCTCATTCACCACACCCACTGATGTGGGGCTCGTGTGATTGGTTGATGGTGGTGGGGAGTGACTTTCTGGACCAATGGAATACAGAGCAATTTGCATATCTAATTTCCCCCATAATGCAACATTATTTTTTATTTATACAGAGAAATAAACGAGAATAATTACGGAAATATCCCAGGGAGACGTAGAATGACAATTTTCATGTAATGAAAAGGCTCTATTAACCAATGAAAAGGTTGAAAAGGTTAAACGTTCTCTCCCTAAGCAGATTTTCCAGGGTAATGTAGGGTATAATAGAGACAAGGACACTATATAATATTGGGTGTAGGATGACTTGGACTTCCTCACATCCAATACGGCACTGCACGTAGCAGTCCGCCCCCCCCCCCACCAGCATCCCACCCCCCCCCAACCCACCCCCAACCCACCCCACCCCACCCCACCATATCGGCCACACAGCGAGCCCCGCCACAGGATTGGAACTGCACTTTCTGTCACACACCATGGGCCACATTTATAAACTCAGTATCACTTTTTAGCGATACCGGGGGTTAGCTATTGTACGATCTCATTGGTAAATGATCAGTAAAGGCGCAGTATTGCTTAAAATTGTGAAAATGGCCCTAATTATGGTGTACATTGTATGTGTAAACAGAAAGGGAACACGCGTTTCGAAAACATTGTCATGCTGCAATATGACAATAAAAGTTAATATTAAAGCAAACTATAGTTCTCCTTAAAACCAAACAGAACGATCATACGTGTTTAGTACGGTTCATCAGAGGCATGTCCTGGGTGTACATGACTTACTTTATATAGTGGGCCCCACCCTCCAATCACTTTATTCATTACGTATGGATGTATTATTAGCCTGGGTCTAAACCAGTATGAAACAACATTATGTCACAACATGTAGATTGAATAAAAATGATCCAAAATGACCAGGGCCGATTTCCCAGAAGGCGGCCACTTAAACCGTGCCCTAGGGTGTAAGGATCTATAGGGTGGCATGTCTAAAGTCCTCCGTTTTTACTAAAGCATGAACTGCTTACTGCAGTAATAGCAGAGAGACATGGTTCTCATTTTCCGGAACGCAATTGCGGCAAATGTGGCTCCCAGTATTTAATATAGATTTGCGACTGAGCGCCAATTTAACTCCAGTCGTTAGCTAGTCTTAATTAGCAGCTCCAAAGTTAGCGCAAACCCGTTATTAATAAATTGCGCTGGCTCCCAGTATTTAATAATGGATTTGCGCCTGAGCGCCACTTTAACTATAGCCAACCTGCGAGGGATTGAAAAAGAAACAAAAGTAACTAATGTTCCAACTGGTTACACTTGTCACCTCCTAATGTAGGGAGAGGGGAAGCAGTGAATGGACCTGCCTTGTACCTCACTATGGAGACTTATTTATTATATTGGGACAAGGTTAATTCTTTTAAAACAATCCCATATAGTAGTAAATGATTTCATTCGTTCTAGCTATAAAATCTATTTTGTATAAATATTACACCTATTTGTGGTTCTAGAAATGCAGTACTCGCTATAACTAGAATCTTTCTGTTTTCCAGTAAACAGGTAGGGGGGAATTGTTATTGGGGAACAATTTTTCAATCTTTTTTTTTTTTTATAAATCCAGTTTTGCAATCTCTATAATTGACCTATTGATCTGGCCCTTCGCCACAATCCAAGATTCTCATGCGGCCCCCTGTGATATATTATTGCCCAACCCTGGGTTAAATGCTTGGCATGCAGACACTGATATACTGGTTGGGAAACTGGCACTGCACACAGTCAGGCACTGGTTAAATGCTTGGCTTTGTACACAGACCACTGGTAAAATAGTTGGTACACAAACTGGTAGTTTTGGAACCTTAGCACAAAATAGAGCCCCCTTCTTGGCCAATGGCCCTGGTGCAGTCGCATCCCTGCACCCAGAGTAGCTATGCCCCAGGAATTGGTTATACATTTCAGTTTGGTGTAATATTCTTAAAAGTGCAGTTTTTAGTTGGGGGGTCTCTGTACAGAAAAAGTGGAGAACCTACATATATCTGATATCGTTGTACTTGGGAGCTTTTAGAAATAGTAAGATTTTGGTGCGTAACTGAGAAAAACAAGCCTGTATAAACATTTATGAAATTTTCAATTGTCACTGAACACCAAACACAAATTAGGTGTAGTGAGAAAAGAGAACCTCCACACAGCAATTACCAAGCACCACAACAAAAATCAGCCCATTTAGACTGCTCAGTTAGGCACCAGATATCTCACAGTCACCATGCTTGCATTCAACAATACAAACTGGCAGCTTTGTTGCTAAAACAGAACTAGGCTTTGCTGAAGACCTCTGTTGTTTTATACTGTCTCCTTGGCAACCCCCCCCCTTCCACACATACTGTATAATTGCTCAATAATACAAGAGCCATCAGACTAACATTTGTTCTAGACCAATCAGATTTTACGGGTGTGTTTATAAGACATTATAAACAGCATGCCTTTTGTAATTGGTTAGAGATTTGCAAGTACAGTAGAAGACTGTTTGCGTAGGTTTTTGGTTGGACTAGAGAAATTAATAATCTTTTGGTCCAGTGTTCCTTACCTATGTTATAGTTTTGTAGAAGTTCATAACAGCATATACATGTTGATATACAGGTAAATGAAATAGATTTGTGTTACAGAGCCTAAATTCTGGATTGCTTCACTTTGGACAAAAAGCCTGCAAAGATGTGAGCAACCCTAGTACATATGTTGTTGAACTACTGCTTAGACTATTCCTAACAAGCACTGTCAAACAGCAAGGGCAGTTAGGGGATGTTAGTGGTTGTATATTGAATCATGCAGCAAGGCTGTCAGTCAATGTTGTGTAAATACAATCAGGTTGTAATTAACACAGCCCTGCTACTTACATTAATTATAAGTGTCCCCCAATTGATGAGATCATCTGATAACTAAATATTTATCCACTAAAAATATAAGTGTTATAAAATAAAAAGTACTTTCAAGTGCAAAATCAGTTTTTTCCTGCTTAGCAGGGAAATAATTTTTCTATTGCCCCGAGCACTGCATAGCCAGGAAAAACCACTTGGATACCTCATTATCAGAAAGTGAATGTGGATATCCACTGGAATGGTGGCAACTAAATGGCAGGAAGCACATACAGTAAGTAAAAGACATTTCAAATGTTCAAGAAAAAATCATGTTTTTTGCAAGCACTTTCTGCACATTTGCTTTACTTCTTTTTAACCTTTCAGTCCCTATTAAGGCCCAGATGAGAACCACGAAAAAGAAAAGATTGATCAGGGCACTGAATAGAGGTAGATACTATAAGTATAGTTCAGGTGTTAACTTAATAGATAAGGCAAAATAGGAAAACAGACTGCACACTGATAATAGGTGTGAAAATAGCATAAAAACGTCCTTTATCATAGTAAATACTGGGACATAGATTAAAAACAGTTAAAAACAAACACCACCCCCCTAGTCATATATATGATATACACCATAGTCATAATTCAAAGGTACATATGTATACAGTAACTCGATAAGGGTTAACAGCTAGTATCAAATATATGAAAAGAATCAGCCATACTACCAGTCTGGCCAGGGTGCTCACATCGAGCGCGTTTTGCTCCCAACCTAGTGCATGGAGCTTCCCACAGTGAATTTCTCAAAGTCGCCTGCCTGTTTAAAAAAGGGTTGCTAAGCCCCTCCCACCGTCATGTAAGTGATGACGCTAAACTAGCAGCATACTGCACATGTCAAAATATTGATGCTGTCACTGAGCCTTGGTCAACACATACCAAAAGAGCACCTAGCGGGCTAAGAGGTATTGGTCATGTGACTAAAACTCGCGAGAGTGAATCTGGGACAAATATGCTTGTGAAGGTCTCATTCATCCAGGTCATGGTATATCTGTGTATTCAATTAGATCAACTGGACTTGAAGTTTTAGTTCTTGAAGACGTTTCGCTAGTCATCCGACTGGCTTTCTCAATTCAGAATGACTTGTACAAGAATCTGTGACAATTATATACCCTGGAAAATCACGATTAGCATATCACAGCCAGGTGTTAAGGGCGTGATTGGATAGTGGCTAAGAGGTGTTATAGGAACGCCCAATAAGTGTCAAAACAGCATTGTACATGGCAGACAGTTGGTGTCGAACCCCCCCACCTCTATTTAGGCTTGGTTTCTTTATTTTCACATAAATGCCTCCTTACCAACTCTCTTGAACCAGTCACGTTCCTTTCAATATGTTAACATTTCAATCTTCAAATGTTATAAATGTTCTAAAAATAAAACTTAGTCCATGGGATACATAGTTGCCGAAGGCCCCCGGCTTGTCTGGACTGTTTGGAAATATTACCCATGATCCTCCATGTGAATGATTTCTCATGCCTAAAGAATTATGGACCAAAGTGTTCATTTCTTGAAATATAAACAAGGTTAAGTTCCATTTGTTGATATCCATTGGAATAGTTGTGTGGTCCTTGATCGTAAATTTTTTTATATGGATGAAAAAATGTATCCACGAAAAATGCTGTCGGTCAACCGTTGAAACTGCTCTTACAGTGTAGTGAGCAGAAGTAAGGTGCGTATATAACAGTATCCAGATCCGATATAAATCACGTTAAATACAGAAGAGAGTAGTCGATGTGGTACAGGTAAATATATGCTGTCTAGCGCTGGAGACATTCACAAGTTCCCCAAAAGGTAAGTAAGATTACGTTGTAATCCTCATTGTAGATCGAATAAAGGCAGAATATTAGGCGCGATTCTGTATCTTAGAAATGGTCATATAGAGACGATTATAAATACATATTTAGATGAAAGCACTGAAGTCTAAGTCTCATTTATCTCCTTTGGTGAGCAGGACTTGAGCAGTAAATCCATCTTGCTTCTCTCTGTAACAGGCACTTATGTACATCACCACCTCTTATATTATATGATAGTCCGAAACATTTGAGCCTATTGTTAACCCATTAGTATTCTTAAAAACTTTAGCAACTGTAGTCAGAGTTTGCCTGCATCAAGATCCCTTTTAGCCAATATTATGGGATAGGTGTCTCTGCTAATCTCTGCTTGAGTTTCTGACTTGTCATACCCACATATAACATGTTACAGGGACATTTTTAGGCTTATATGACATTCGTGGATTACAATCATATGTTGTTTTATATTTATACCTATTGATGATCTGTGTCCCAAACATAGTTTTCTCAATAAAGCGGCAGAAGTTGCATTCCCCGCATGGAATGTACCCATTAGTCTTAGTCCGGTGCCAGTTCGCATATCATTTTGCGTAAAGTGACTGTGCACTAGACGGTCTCCAATGTTTTCACATCTTCTAGCTGTGATTTTGGGAATCTCGTCGAAGAACTGAGGAAGACACGAATAAGCCATCAAAATATGCATTTTAATCTGTGACCAACTGTAGTTAAAAAATCTGTTATAAATCTCACCTTGTTGTCAGTTTCACATTTCTATGGTGTAACTAACTCAAGTTTGTATAGTTCGATACAGAGTTTTTACATTTTTTCAGTAACTGTTACGGATATCCCTATGTTGAAATCTTTTTTCAAGGGCTTTGCTTCTAACATATAATCAGCTGTTTCGGTACTGTTTCTTCTAGCTCTCATGAATTGCCATTTTGGGATTCCCTTAAGGAGTGACTCTGAATGTAGCAAAGTGTTTGGCAGTAAGCTTTCTATATAGCTTGGTTTTTAATTCTCTCCTACCAGTTCAACGTCCAGTGACATCTAGAAAATTAACACTAGTTTTCAATATTTCCCTTGTTAAAAAATATTAGATCATTCTTATCAGTAAGTCAAGGAATTCCTCCAACAGTTTCCGGGAACCTTGCCATATTATGAAAATTTCATCTATATAGCGTAACCAGGTGATAAGATGTGCCATCTTATCTTACCATGCCATCTTACGTCTCAAATTGTTCCGAGAAGACGTGCCCCTCTCCCACCACCCCAAGAAGAGCTTAGTGAAAGGGGAGCGCATCTGGCACCCATTGCGGTCCCCTCACCTGTAAGAAGAACTTACAGTCAAAAATGAAATAATTGTGGAGTAAGACATATTCCATAAGTCTTAAAAAGATTATTTTTGTTGCTCTCTTAGACTGGCGAAGGATAAGAAATATTCTACTGCTTTTAAGCCATCACAGTGCTTAATGTTTGTATATAATGATTCAATGTCACAAGTTGCCAGAATACATTCTCTTTCAATAGACAGTCTGCTTTATCTTATATTATATCTATTAAAGTCTGATATCTTTGATATATGAATTAAGGGTTAAGACATGCTGCTGAAGGAAACTGTCTACACAATATACAGAATTGCTCAATCAAACTTCCATACCCACAATTATTGGCCTTCCAGGTGGCTTTTCTGTGTTTTGTGAACCTTGGGCAGCATTTAAATGTCGGGACTGTAGGTGCTCCACCCACATAAAATCCACCTCTTGCTGTGTATACTACCGTCCATGGTGGCCTCATCCAATATCTTTCTAAGTTTCTTTTGGAAAGTCTCTGTGGGATCAGAAGGAAGTTTAACATATGTGTGTGTGTTATTAAGCTGTTTCAACTCTTGTACATACATCGTGGTAGCCAGATAACTACATTCCCTCCCTTGTCAGATCTTTTAATGACAATTCATTCATATTTCCAATCCCAATTGCCTTGTGCTCATCATTAGAAAGGTTATCTAAATGCCTAGGACTTTATCGATCTTTCTAGTTCTTTCACCAGAACATTATAGAACCACTTGTAAATTTGGAAAGATCGACAAAGGAGGGGAGAAGGTAGACTTAGGTTTAAAGGTCTTTCTTACCTTTTGTTCATCGGCATGGATGTGTTAAAAAATGCCTTTAAAGACAGGCGTCTACAAAACAGACAAAGCTCTTTAACCACAACAAAGTTATCAATTTTATTTGTGAACAAAAAGCCAAGCCTTTTGATAGTACTAACCTTTGGTTATTTGTAAGCATATGTGATGAAAGATTGATGATCTGCATATTGTCTTCAGTATAAGTATTGGTATTTAGTGGTCTTTCTGTCCCCTCTTGTGTCTGTGTCTCGTTTCGTATCTGTTTGTGCTTAGCCCCCTTCCTCGTCTGACCGAGACTGAGAACCACAACCAGGTAGCGATCTAAAGAGTAGAGATGGCTAAACTTTGTTTCCGAACTGCTGAATTTCAATAAAAGTTCAGCAGTTCGAAAAGAACCCATTATAGTCTATGGGAGACTAATAGTTCGGAAAGTTCGGTGAATACCAGTTAAAATAAAATGGTAACTTACTGTAAATGACTGTGGCACCTGGGAAATGTCGGGAGAAACTGCACCTGTCACTAAAACTTTAAACACTTCCTTCCCCATGATAGGGCAAATGTATGGTTTTCCACATGCTACATACAAGGGTGGCAGGCAATTTGAGGGTTACTGAACACTCCCTGGGTTACCGAAAGCTACATTCGAGGGTTACCGAAAATGACCACTACATCGAGGGTTAACGAAAATCTAACGCATTATTCGGGGTTAGCGAATGGCCTGTAATTTCAATAATTATCGAAATTAGTTTCGAACAGTTCGAGTTTGGCCAAACTTGTAAAGTTTGTCCCGAACTCGGGTTCATGTTAAAGCCATCCCTACTAAAGAGAGATCAGAATGTTGTAAACCCAGTGGTGTGTATATGCAGATTAAGCTATAGCAATGTCTGCACTGGGCATGCCTAGTACTCTTTTGTCAGTGCCACAGGCAAGGGCACTGTCTACCTCAGGGTGGGGTGATGTTGTATTTAGACTGAAACAATTATATTTTTAACAATAGAATAAAACTATACTCTTGAATAAAACTATAGATAATAAACCTATGATCACTTTAAATCATCATCTGCACTTTCTGTGAACATTGGAGGACAGTTTTCTGTGCACTTCATTAATAGTTGTTTAACTTGTTAACCACAATGTTTTCATTGTTTGTAAAATGTTTGTTCCCTTAATGAGAAGAGAATATTTTATTTGTGGAACAAATAGATTTAAAATCCTTTTAGAAAGGAGCCCTAGATACTAGCCCTAGATACAGACCTTTGTCTTTGGCTCCAGACAGACCAACATACTTAATTACTAAAAGAAAACAAGCAGTCAATAGCTAATGCAAACATGCATTTTACCTACACTTGCCCATCTATTACACGTGCTGGCAAGCTCGCAGACATAGATGAAATAGCACAGAATCTCATGGCCTTGGCACTAATTAAACAGTCCTGGAGAGCTGAAGAGCGTTAATTCACTGTTTTATATCATGTACCATCACTGTTTCTTAAACAGAACAGGAACACTTAGATTCTACATTATGTAAGGTCATAAGTTAACTTTACAAAAAGTCATGCAAAGTTCTGATATACTAGGAAAAAACAATAAACAACACTTTACACTTCTCTACTCTAAGTAAAGATTAATCATCAAATATACAGCAGAAGTTATGTGCAGAGACTATTGATAAGAAAACCGTAGCACCTAAAATAAAACATTTGTTCTGATAATGAAAATTTTTCCCATGCTCATTGCCCATGGCCCATTGTCACTGTCACCAGGAGCATCTCTAGGGTTTAAGAAGATCCGGGCACTCCTGGACACTTTGTGCCGTGCAAAAAATTTTTTAGGCCAAGCCCCCATTCCCACCCAAATTAAACCACACCACTAGTAAAAAGAACAAAACAATAGCGATAGACAGAAATACACAAATTAATTACAGAGGCACAGCATTCCATTAAACTGGTAGCAAACTGGTAATTTCATTATACTGTATACCAGCAGATGGTAGCACACTGGATTTTTTTTTTTACATACTGGTAGCAAATAGGAATTTCATCACATACTGGTAGCAAATGGGAATTTCATCACATACTGGTAGCAAATGGGAATTTTATCACATACTGATACGTGGGACGGACAGTAGCAGGCCCACCACAAGCCCATAACCTCGGTGATCAGCGGTGTTGAAACACTGATCGCATGTATGAAGGAAGCTACGGTGATCATCTTTTTAAGATGGACCCATACTTCCGGAACTGAACCAGCTGGCCCCTGTGGGAATTTCATTATATCTGGTGACAAACTGGCAATTTCATTACATGCTAGTAGCAAATTTGCAATTTTACACATACTGGTAGCAAAGTACATTTCCTTATATACTGGTAGAAAACTACCACTTTTGGGGAACTTTTGCCAAGATCTGGGGCAGTGGGGCACGTGCCCCGAATGTCTTAACATAGCAACGCACTGATTGACAGATAACACTAACTAATAAATATAATTGTACATGGTATTGTTAAGTGCATGGGCCCCTTTAGTCACATTATTATTTTATTTAAAATTCTTTCTTGGAGCAGTTCATTGTTCATATGCAAGACGCTGTGACAATATGATTTGTAGAAAGCCATAGCTGAAAATACTGGCCCCTACCAATAAAAAAATCACATTATATATAATAAACCTTTGGAAATGTTTTGCTTTTTGTTTATTCTTTTGCCACTGTAATTGGTGAAATCTGAACTAATACAGGTAAAACATATCGAACATTTTATTTAGTTAGACTAAGGTATTTATATTAGGTTTGCTCTCTAAACATGCAGATATATTTGTAGTTGGTTACTTGGTTTATCTTTTGTTTGTGGTTTATTCTTGTTTTTATTTTTAAAAAGGAAAGCTACCTTGCTTATACTTGTAGATATGTGGATATGTCTCCCGCACCACCATTCTAATGATGATTGCTGATGAAGTGTCATGTGACACCGAACGTTAATCACACTTGTGTTTAAATAAACACAATTGTTTGTTCACTGAAAGACTGTTGTGGTGCTGTCTGTTTTACTATTTGGCTTATACGTGGGTCACAGGCATTACTTACCTTACATGCGGCAAACCGGAGCAGTCAGGATGAGGGCATGCGCCTCCTTTCAGCCCTCACTGGACATATCATAATAGAGGAGCAAAAGGACTGACTCTCCTGCCAGTGGAGCTGGTAAGACCAGGTGCCTCTTCTCTATGAGGGGTTTAAAAAAGTTTGTTAAACCTTGCCACTCAATGTTTGAAAATTACAGTTCCTAGCATCCAAAGCATGCTGGGGGTTGTAGTTTCCAAACTTTCAGTGCAAAGGAATTGGGGGTTAGTGGATCTGGCTTATTATATTGGCACCAATACTGTATGGAACTACTGTATGGGAATTGTGAAGTTTATTAAAAAATGGTCCACTAAAAGGGTAACTAAACAATAGGCCTCAAACAATACTGAACGCAAAGGCAGAAACAACCTTGATATAATCAATGCCCTCACTTCTCCTTCAATTTGGTTGCTGAGAAATGTACCTTTCTACCATGCTTTTTTTTTTAATTTCTCAGCATTCCAATATCACACGTCATATTACTAATTACAGGTTTTCAGTAGCGGTGATAACTTCTACTCTCGGCTTATACTTGAGTCCATCCTTTTTACAAGTTTTTTTAGGTAAAATAAGTACCACGGCTTATACTCGAGCAGGCTTATATTAGATTAATATATGGTAATGCTTAAATGTAAATTAACCTGTTATATGTAACTCATGGCACTAACTAGGCAAGTACACAATCTATATTTATAATCTACCCTCTGCTATGGATTCCAATGGGTCGTACTGTAAATAATAGCTTTATAACCGGCGAGCTACTACTAGTAGTGCACCGATTACCAGGAACCCAATCCACTACTTCAATACATGGTTCTATCACTGCACAGTCCCTGCACCCCGCGTACCTTTGCTGCTTGAAATCTGACACAAGAAGACTGCTTAGAAAGAATCGGCAGCTGGAGGGAGATACAAGAAACCAGGTGGCCAACAAAAGGAATATGGGGTTTAGGACAATCCACTATATATTTAATCTTAAATGGGGAGGGAGAAAGGGTTCCTGCAAGGTTTGATAATGGAGGACCACAGCCATGTTGGGGGGGGGGGCAACGTCTGGAAAGACACTTTAACACTACACTAATACCTTTCAAATGAAATGGAAAGGGGTAGATTATAACGATAATGTACCTCCTAAGAAAAATTATATGATATTAGAAGTCACCTTGCCCTTTATTAGTCATTTGGGCCTGCAGCCTTTTATTGCTTTTTATGGTCACAGATCCCTCGGTAATTCTAATACTTCTAATTACATTATCACTTTATAAAAGTCAATGTATGTATATATGTATGTATATTTGCATGTATGTTCCACAAAAAATTCCAACGGCTTTGACAGTTCCCCTAAGACTTGGTATACTTATGTTTTAAGGACCTGGAGGCTACTTTACAACTAAAAATGCCTTCATACCCACTATACCCCCCCCTTTTTTCAGCATTTTTAAGTTAATTACCGTGTGTGCGCCATCTGGTGGCAAATCGTGTAATCACCTAAGTTAATTTCAGAACTCCCAAATGTTACAGGTTGTTCAGAGCTCCCCCCCCCTCCCGCCCCTTGCCTAAACATTTGGGCTCTTTTGTGCTGTCTTGTAGCAGAGCGAATGGAAGTAACTGTAAGTTATACACTATTTTCTCTGCTGGGGGGAGCATTTTTACCCTCTGTCTGCTGTGACAGGTACTGATTACTAAACGTTCTCTGGACTTGGGGCTGCTGGTGCCAGAACTTTTATAGCATTGATGGCAAACCTTGAAGTTCATATGTTAAACTAGAACTCCCAGCATGCCCCATTGCATTCTGCTACCAGGCATGCTGGGAGTTGTATTTTCCAAACATGGTTTAAAATGGGTGTAACCTAACCACCTCTAACATAGCATTTTCATGCACGCTTTCCACCCGCACTGCATCTCTTTTCCTGATGTCCCTCTTTTGCATTTTAAAAGGTTGGGAGGTATAATTTAGGGATCCACATTGTGTTGGGCACCCAAGTTTCCAGATTGTGCGGCTCAGCTAACAACAAGTGAGTTAAATAGGTCAGGTTTGGTCTAGAAAGCTGCGGGTACCGAAAAAAATAAAATCCATTTATTGTGTCCATGTTCAAACAGGAAATATTGCTGGGTAAGGTAATTTCCCATAATGTAACTACTCTTGTATGCGCGCTTAAACTTGTCGTTCAGCTTGGGGAACATCCTATAATTTCAAGAGAAGTTATTTAGGTTATTTGCACTACTAATTTATTGCCACTCATAATTGCCACACGTGACTTTCATAAAAGTTTGTCCACTGTTTCTTGAATTCAAGGATAACATTTCAAGCAACCAGTATAGCATTTCGGTAATGAAGATCCCTGTGCTGGATAAAAAATACCTATATATTCTACTAGAAATAAAATGAATAATAATAAATTAAAGTAGTTATTTATACGGCATTGTAAACCTGCTACAACCACTTTTAACATAAACACGTTCCCCCATCCCCCCAATAGTCTCTCCTTTCCAAATCTGTCCATTGTAGATAATAGATTTAGAAATTTCCATGATTCAGAAGAGAAACCTGTCAATCATTAGTGATTGACATGTAAAATCATGCCCTCTTACTGGTGTTTATTACCAAACCATGCCCTCCCTGAAGTGTAAACCATATCCTCCCTCTTACTATAGACAGTACAGAAACGCTAGGCCATGTGTAAGGTAAACAGTACACACATGTATTGGCAGATCAAGAAGTCAAGTCGTGTCTAGTGCCGTGTTATCTGTTTGCGGCCTGCTGACATCGCCTGCTCTGACATGCGGCCAACCCTCTGTACTTTGCCTCCCTGATGACCTCTGTGTCGACCTCTTGCTCCGTCCCTGACTCCGCTCCTGCCTACTGATTTGGTATCACACTGTTGTCCCTGAGCTGGTTGTGTGCTTCCGCCTAGTGCTGTTCTCCGTTTTCTCGTGTATTCTCCGGCCTCAGCTCAGATACCCTGCATCCTAAGTCCAGTGCGCAAAAGATTCGTGTGTAGGCTCTGCAAGCTCCCAGCAAGCAGAGGCTTGTCTATTGGTGAAATGTGTGGTGTTAGTATCTGGGTATCTGGCCTGAAAGAATACATGGGAATCTGGAGCCTCACACTGCCTTAATAAGATGTAGAAAGCCTGAGTTACTTTCCCTAATTATGTTACCCCCCGGTCAGATTCTTGATATTTATAGCACGGGGTATAGATAGCTACTCATTTGCCCTCGTAAGACAATGTACTCTATATATAATTGTGAATGGGTTTAACCAATCTGCATGTTTAACACCACTATCAGCTTGGTACATTGATTGCGCAATCCTCTCTTCTCATTTATTAAAGCCACGTTAACTCTGTACAATTGTTGCAAAGGGGTTAATGTGGCTTAAAAACTAGAAAAGCCAGTAGCTGCTCTCTATCATGCCCCATGAGTTTGTTCAAATACCATTTCAATTATATTTGTACTTTACTACATTAGCTCTGTGTCATAAAAAACCCAACAATCATTTTTATTAATGTTAATTCCCGAAAGACTGTCAAAATGTATAAAGAACGGTATACAATTTCCTTGCAATAATTTTTTATACTAATTAAAATGATTTTCTGCAAAGCTTAGATGCAGCTACTTTAATGTCCAGTGGTGAAAAGATTACCATAAATTAGCAAGAAGCAGCTCACATTGTGACTGTGAGATCTGACTAAATTGTTTAAAATTAAGACGTTGGATTTATGCACAGCAGGCAGCATTTAATCCATTACCCGCGGTTGCGCACCCTAGAACAGTGTAAGGATCCGACAGCCTTACTCATTTTCCAACTCTTCCCCCTTCTCCTACCACTGCTCCTGTTAATTTATTCTGGGGGTGTTTCTAACACAGCTCTCTCCTGCTCCACCTCTGATTATTGTGTCTGGATAGGATTCCTAGGAATATTTAAAAACTGTATTCAGCCACAAGCAGTGAAGTGCTATACTGCAAGAAAAGCACCGTCCTAATCAAGTCTTCAAATAAAATATCTATATGATGAGATGTATATTAAAGGAAAGCTAATTTAACAACTGGGTTATTATAAAATTAATTGTACATATCATCCATTTTTGCATTTAATCATAACTATCTCAAGAGTAGCTCTTATTCTGTTGCAATGGAACAAACAAGCAATATTGTTATCACATAGTTAGAAGAGTGCATGTATCATACTGGATATTACAACTTGTTCTTATTATGTTAGAATGATCATCGTCTTCTCCTGTGCTGTTTATTAAATGGATCTGCCACTGTTTGGTAAACTTTCGGATCCATTTCTATGAAGAACTGGAGGTAAAGGAGCTTTGCCTTACCTTTCCGTTCTTTATAGAACACACAGGAGCCAGGAGAGAAGTTAAGAACTTACCCGCTCGCTCGCTCCCCCGCGCTTGGCTGACACGGTCCCGACTGACCTTGTCTTCCTATGCGCATTAGATCGCGCCTAATTGCTCCTATGAAGACAAGGTTCCGTCGGTGACCTGTCAGACAAGCGCCGGGGAGCGAGCGAGCGGGTTAATTCTTACCTCTCTCCTGCTGCTCCTGTGGTTCATTGAAGAACGAAGGTAAGCACAGCTCCTTTACCTCCCGTTCTTCATAGAAATGGATTCCGAAAAGTTTTTACAAACACAGTTGGAGATACCCTTTAATGTACCTGATTCTCTATCATTAGTCTGGTTTTAATTAAGCTCTGTACAAGCCATTGAACATGTTGTACAACTGTTTTTAACTGATAGTGGTACCGTATATACTCGAGTATTATCCACGCGAGCATAAGCCTGAGTTACCTATTTTAAGCGGAAAGTTAACCTGACTGACTCGAGTATAAGTCATGGGTAAGAATTAGACCACTACTGCCTCTCTATTCTGTATTGTTAAAGGCTTTATTGCCCTTTAAATGGACAGCAAATTACCATACGTTGTCCCCTACATAAGGAGCCAAAATCCAGTTGGCTTTACTGTATGGGACTACTGTATGGAATTCTGCTGTCCATTTAAAGGGCACCTAAAGCCTTAAAACAATACAATCAGGCGAAATCTTTTCAACACATATATACCATCCCTGCAGTTGTATTTTTTTTAAGGCTTAGTTGCCCTTTAATGGAGAGGAATTCCACTACTACTATTATCGCCATGGCGATGTGCACAGTACTGCGGTGATGTGTGCCCCAGCCTCGCTGTATTGATTGCATTAATCCAGCATTTGGCAAAGAAGAAATAAAGAACTTTGTACCTCAAAAAGCGAAAGTCAGAGAAATCGGCATCGTATGACAGTAATGCAAAAAAATATCTAACAAGAACACCACACCCCCACTGGCCCTATTTTATAAGAGAAACACTCCACTGTACTGACCCCCTCCAGAGAACCACTGACATGGCAGATATATGGCCCCTAGTGTTTTTCACCACCTCAGAGACCTCAACTTTTCAGCTTTTACACAGTGATTTATGGCGATATGCATCCTAAAAGAAAGCCGAAACATAACTTATACTGACTTCTCCCAGAACTTACTCCTCTTTATAATCCCCCCCCTACTGGCCCCGTTGTGTAGTGTGTTTAATCTTATCCTCACATCCCAGCTCCATATGGTTTTCTCCTGTGTCCCCCCCAAAGTCCCAAAAACTTGCCCACCAGAGGAAGCAAGTCTATAATAGACTCTGGTCTCCTATCGTGGCCCTCCGGGAGAAGTTTGGCAGGATGCGTATACTGCAGCCTCTCCCCCTCCCTCCCCCCTCCCTCTCCCCCTTCTCCCCTCCCGATTAGGAATTCCCTCCCCTACCTACGTAAAAACCATTCACCATACATTGCCCTGTCCCCCCAGCCTCACCCTATGTTAGTAATCTCGAAAATGCCAGAACATTACTACCTTCCCTCTTGCCTCCCCGCACGAACTCGCTCCTGCGCTCAGCCAATCACAGACCGACTGCCGGTCCCCCCCTCTCTGTGTCATTTTCCGCGCAAAGCAGAGGCCGGCAGCGCGGCGACGCAAATGGGAAGGTAGTAAAGTTTGGGGCATTTTCTGAGATTACGACAGACGGTTGGGGCTGGGGGGACAGGGGGCAATGTCTGGTAAAAAAAAAAAATTTAAGGGTGACATACCCTTTAAGTCAATTCTGGCAAAAAGTTAATGAACCTTATAAATAATGCACCCTAGTGTTTGTGGTTTTTTTATCTAGATTTTACCAATGTTTCTCTCCTCATAATTCTGCTTTCCCCTTCTACTCTACTAATTTGTTTTTTCTCAGCTTTCACTCAACTAACCTCCTCCCGATGCTGCCCCCCCCCCGCCCCCCAACCCCCCCACCCCCCCCCCCCCCCCCCCCCCCCCCCCCCCCCCCTCATTATTGCCATAACCAACGCACGCTTAAATGTCTCTGCCGTCTGTCGTTTTGCTCCCATTTCTCCTCTCCTTATTAATAATTCTGCCCCTACTCATAGAGTCCTCATTTACTATGCCTGCTTTTTGCAGATAGAAAGAAAGGTAATCAACCTGGAGAGAGACGCAAGGGGAGGGGGCACGCCTGCAAAGAGAGACAGAAATGACTTAAAGAAAACGGTGACAACACTTGTAAGCTCAGAGAGAGGAATGGGGGCATAGAGTGGAAAATGCAGATGTGAGAAATAAGTATGACCTATTAATAGAAAAAAAAAAAATATTGACTTTCAAGCATGTCTCCCTAGCAAACACGTTTCATATTTCTCAAGCCTTAGGAGTGTTGTCAAAGCCTACTGAACTAATGATATCAATAGCTTGGGTTGAGCCTATTGAACCTACTTAGTTTAACACGTCAATAGGGTAAGCCGATGAGTTAACATTAAACTGCCTGCTTATAATGCACTGATGAGTACTCAACTTTGTATGACCTTCTCATACTGAATTGCAGCTTAGAGCATCTGCAGCTTACAGTGCTATTAAACTATGATCCACATCAATAATTTTTCATACGCAAGATTTGGCAAATCATATGTCAATTAGATATATCCAATAAAGCCTGTTCGTGTATATCAAGAAACATACCAGTGGTTATTGTGGGGTAGCTGTCCGAATAGGCACGCTGCCCCTGACTTAAGGTCAACGTACCTTCCCTGCGGCACTCCTCCTCTCGCGCGCACCTTCCAGTAGGCCCTTGCGGCGGAACGGGCGCGCGTCGTATACGTCATACCCGGCGACGGGCGTGCATGTAGAAAGGAGGCGCGTGCGCGGTGAGCCCGGCGCCATTTAAGTGTTCCTGCAGGCTGACAGAACGTCTTTTAAGCGCGTTTCCAGCCAGAAATAAGGAATCGGCAATAAGAAATATGTCAAGCTAGAAGAAGGAGAAAGAGTTAGTAGCCTTCCAAAACAGGTACTAGAGAGGATGGGAGGGAGGAGCGAAGTGGATACGAGGCAGCTGCTGGGGACATCAACCCCCAACACATACGACAGGGGCCCCAGAGTAGGGTGGAAAGGCAGGCAGGCCAGCACACTTCAGACCAGTAGCCTCCTATTAGAGAGTCACCCCCCCCCTCAGTTAAACACCCTGATCCTTCTCCCACACCTAGTGCGTCAGAGGGGCGCGTTGGCCTAAGCACAGCGCCCTCAAACAAAAAAGGGTCGGCTACATGCCAGAAGCAGGCCGACAACCGCAACTAGCGTAGGTAACAGTAACATCGACAGGCAGCAGGAGCCAGGCATAGCGAGCACGACCCACCCTGGAGATGCAGTTAGGGCATGTGGGCCATGATGAAAGGAAATAAGAAATTTGTAAACTCCAAAAAGCAAACGTCAGAGAAATCGGCATCGTATGACGTAAATGCAAAAAAATATCTTCAAAACAACCCCCCTGGACCCTTATTAGTATAGAGAAAAATACTCCTGTACGACATTTCCAAGGAACACTGACAGTCAGATATATGGGCCCCCCCATGTATTTTTTACCACCTCAGAGATCCTCGATTTGAAGGCCCTGACTTTTTTAGCTTTTACCACAGTGATTTATGTCGAATGGCATCACTAAAAGGAAATGCCTAAACGTTAACCGAATGACTTCTCCCAGATGGTTATCGATACTGCTTATAATCCCCCCATACTGACCACCATGTGAGTGTAGTTATCCTTACCTCACATCCCAGCTCCATATGGTTTCTCCTGTAGTCCACCCCACCCAAGTCCCAAAAAACTGCCCACAGGAGGATAAGCGGACTCCTATATAGGGACTCTGCCTACCTACCTGGCCTCCGGGAGAAGTTGGCATGCGACGCAGCCTTATTCCCCCTCACCTCCCCTCCCTCTCCCCTCCCTCTCCCTCCCGATTGGTTCCCTCCCCTACCGTAAAAACCATTTCACCAGACATGCCCAGTCCCCCCAGCCTCAACCAGCATATGTAGGTAATCTCAAAAATGTACCAAACTTTACTTACCTTCCCTTTGCCTCTTGCGACACTGAACTCCTCCTACGCCGCAGCCATCACAGACGCGACTGCCGGTCCCGCCCCTCTGCTTGCATTTCTGCAAGCGAGGTCGCCAGCGGCGGCGGAGGGAAGTGTAATAACGTTTGTTGGGGCATTTTCTGAGAATCTAACATAGCGGTGGGGCTGGGGGGACAGCAGGCAATGTCTGGTAAATAAAAGAATAAATTTAAGGGGTGACATAACCTTTAAGTCCAATTCTGACAAAAACAGGTAAGAACCTTAGAAATATGCCCCTCGTTTTAGTGTTTGTGTTTTTTATCAGATTTTACTATTTGATGTCTCCGTTCTAGTTATTATATTTGTTGCTTTCCATTTACTCTAGCTAATCTTTTTTTTCTCTAGCTTTCACTAACCTCTCCATGCTGCTCACATATCTATGCCATTAACCAGCACCTTATGAAAAGTCTCTGCCGTTTGACTCCAGTTTCCTCTCCTTATTCCTTAGTCTGCCTCCCTGCTTCAATAGTCCTCATATACTATTTTGCTTTATTATAAGATAGAAAGAAAGGTAACAACTGGAGAGAGACGCAAGGGAGGGGGCACAGCTGAGCCAAAGAGAGACAGAAATGAATTAGGAGAAACGGGTGACCACATGTAGTCTCAGAGAGAGAGAATGGCGAGGGGGGGTAAGGTCGAAAATGCAGAATGGAGAAAAAGTTAATAGCACCATTATAATGAGAAAAAAAATATTGACTTTCAGCGGTTCTCTAGCAAACATTTCATATTTTCAAAGACTTAGGATGTTCAAAAGCCTACTGAACTAATAGTAATTAATAGCTTGGGGTGAGGCCTATGACCACTTAGTTTAACAGCTCAATAGGGTAGCAGAGAGTTAACATCCTATAACTGCTGCTGACTAATGCACTGATGAGTACTACTTTGTATGAATCCTCTTCATGAATGCAGCCTAGAGCATATCTGAGCTTACAGTCTATTTCCCCAAAACTATGATCCACATCAGAATTTTCATACCAGTTTGCAATATCCATATGTTCAATTAGATGATATCCAAGAAAAGCCTGTCGTGTAATCAAAGAAACAATACACAGGGGTTATTTACAAATGGAAACATTTAAATTACTGTTATTTTTATTTTTTCTAAACCACCAAGTTAATATACTTAAGAGATTTAGATGGCCGAGTGTAGTAAGGAAAAGCTCACTACTCACTGACCGCAATCGGTAAATCCGTGCAAGGATGTGACGCTTTAAGCCTCCAAAGAGAAGATCTGCCGCAAAATGTTCAGGCAATATTAACCTCAGTCTTTTCACATAGGCGTACGCAGCGCTATTTCCAAAAAGTTTTGGAAATGGCACTGCCCTGCAGGAATTAGCGGTAAACTTGCTCTAACCAGATCAATATCTTGGCTAGGTGCTTTTAACATAACGCTGCTGAGATTGCGCCCCATTAAACATCACCTACTTATTGTTTAATTGGGTGATGTTTTGGAAAGTTATATATATGTTATATTAGGTTATACGCCATATATTAAACACCATAAATTTTAATCTTTGAATGACCAATTTTTTTTATTGGGTGAGGCAATAAAGGTGTTTAAAGTTTGACTCTTCACTATCAATTGCAGAAACCAATCGAGTTTTAGCTTTTTACTGGGTTACTGTCAGTTAGATAACATATGGTGAGTTGCTGCAGAGTAATCATGGTCAAACTTTTATCCACCTTTCATGGCATCAATATGCAATAAATACCAACACATGAAGCTGTAAAACATTCCACTCAGTGGATAATTCTGAACCAGCCTTCACGCGTTACTGTATGAATGTTTGGCACATGACAGCACTCCTGGACAACGTCTCAGTATGATTGTCACACAGATCCGGTAAATGGTCTCATGTCATTTGTTTATCCAGCGGACTAGAGTCTGTGGGATATCTCTATTAACTTGCATTTCTAGGACTGTGCTTATTGGCTGCTGTTCTTCCACAGAATTTTCAACTCTTTTGTATTGAATGAAGACTTACCAATATTATTTTAAAAAATTATATTGATGCATCTTGCCTTAAAATCTCTTCATTGTAATAAGAATATGGTAATGTTTCATAGCCTACACTGCGTGCATTGAGTTAGTTATTCCCACGAAGCTGTTTGGTTGTTGTTCCCTGTCCAGGATTTCTGTGTAGTTGAACCACAGGCATGATGAGCAATGACTAAAACCTATTAGATGTAGATAAAAAAAGCTGTGCTTTTAACTGATAACTGGTCAATGGAGAACAGGAATAATAGATAGATTGAGAACATATCAACAGGAAGTTAAAGGCTTGAGTAGAAGAGGCATGCACAATGGAGAAAGGATGTCACAGCAAGAGTTGTGCAGGCCTGGAGATGATGTGGATTAATTCACAGGCAATGGACAGTTTCTTTTTAACTCTTGCCCAAAGATTTTTATGCCAATCCCCTGCCAATCAAACCTTTCTATGATTAACACACACCAGAGATGGATAAAACTCTGAAGTTCATTACGTTTTTGGATTTCGGAAACTCAGGAAAAAACCCGTTAGATCGAAAATCCGAAAAGGGAGCTTACATCTCGAGGGTTTTGCAACGTTTTTCGAGGTTACCGAACTCTCGACAAAAAGCCTCAAAAAGCATTCGATAACCCTCGAAAAGCCTGAAATACAAACAATCTGCCGTTTCAGATGGAACATTTGGATTTTGGACCTGAATGCCCATTCTAACCACACCAATATACAAGATCACATTCATTCTAATTTCTTTTAACAATACTAACCCTATCAAATTGGTGCACAGTGGAGTGAGCCTAGGAGAGCTGCTTAAATTGTGATAAAGAAATGTTTTTGCAGCATGAATAACTATATAAATATTATATAATTTGAAAGGGCATGTCCAGCCTTAAAAAGAAGCCATTGCCTCGTTTGCTCGAAATGAGATTAAACAGCAAACAGGTGGCATGCCAGGCAGCGAGCGGAAAAAATGGGTTCAGGTATAGTGCCTTAGGGGAATCTTTTGTGAAAGGCTTAGAATAATGCAAAACGTGGGTGTGGGGGGATGATCATTTGTAGCTGGACTGCCCGTTAAATGTAAGAACTGAATATAAAAGAATATATCAAAAACTGGAATATATATATATTAAAAAAAAAAATTCTCGTGCACCCACAGTAAATTCTTTCAATAAAAACTGGTGGGTCTTGAATCAGCCTAACCTCTACTGTATGTAGTTATTTGCCTTGACTCATCACCAAGTTGCTCAATAGAAATCGGAGCATTTTGTAGCCATCCAGATCCACCCTTCGCTCTCACTCCACTCCATACTAGAATGCTCATGCATTACTCCTGTTTGATACTGTAAAAACATTCTTCCCTACTTGGTCTCACATCGGTCCCTGTCCCCTCTCCAGTCTTAAACTCAAGCTTTGGGATAATTGCCACATAATCCTAATATGGCAATCTATAAGGTGGCTTCCCATCAAAAAAGACATCATTTTTAAGTATCCTTTATTTTAACTTTTTACATCTCTTAACTTGGCTGCAACACCCTACTATTTCTATGGCACCATGTACCTGCTCTTTTTTAAACAGTGATTACACTATCTTAACTGAACACATTAGATCAGATGTCGAGGAGCGCTGGGGGTGGTGGGGGGGGTTGCCAGAGACCCAGACAAACAATTTGCAAGAGGGGATGGGCCCCTGGAGTTTTGCCACTGCTCCTCACATAAGCATATTTCTCCCACACACTCACACCCAACATAACACTGCCTTCCATCCCCTTTTCAAACCATTCTCTCTGCTTCTCGAAACTCTCTGTACCTCATCCTCTCTCATTCGCAGGTTGACATCTTATATAAACTGATGTCGTATCTTGATTTCTGAGATCCACACAATAAAGATTCTAGCCACTAAGCACTTTGGTACTCTTCTCCCCCAATTGTGATCCGAAGGTGACTCTCTCACTTAGATTGGTAAGACCCATTTTATACTGTACAGTTGATGTGTACCAAGGGCACTTTATATAGTGATAAAGCTACTACAGTGTAATATAAGGATATTATGGCACAGAGGAGCTCCATGACCATATAGAATCACGGGGGCTGTTGGCCTTTATACAGGGCATGAAAAACTCTGAGTGGAAAGAAGTAAAATCCGTATTTACACTGTAGGGTAGCGTATATTCTATCAATAATAGCCCAGACAAACAAAAAAAACAAGCAACAGGCAACAACCATTCCCACTGTCTCTCCCCTCCCGTATTTGTCATAATATAGAATTCTGTTAGTGTATAAATAGTTAAATACTATTGTGAAAAAGAGAAAAAAGGACGAACACGTACTGTCAACAATAAACGGCTTCACATATAAATGACGTAATACAGGAGGGGAGAGATGGAGAACAGGCGGAGGTGGTAGTGGAATATCCTAATATACTATGCGACCATACATAATGTTTACCAACATTCTCTTAGAAAAAAAAAGAGCGTTTTGAAGAGTTTGAGATTTTGTAAGCCTGCAACCATGTCAAGTCAATCTTTCAGCACGGGTACCTAACAACCTAACCCTAAACCAGTTACAACAAAACTACTAACTATAGCTAACCTAACATATAAAACTCCTCTTAGGAACATCAAAACACATCCTTAGGAGAAAGAAAAAATATTTAAAAAAACATTTAAATGGTGATCGATAATTACGACCCCAACCAACAGTTGGTTAAGTAAGGAACACGACCGTGTTACGGTTAGAATACAGGCGGTAATAAACTACACAATGGTATTCTATGGGTGATATTATGATCTACGTATTCATATCGTTAATTTACGAGCGGTATCAGGATAAACTGTTACGATCGGAGTATTGTAAATTTTACGATTGTAAACAAACGTTCAACTTAAACGTAGGATTGGTCCATGAGCTCCAAGCAGTAATGGGAAGTGAACTTAGACATAGTCTTACAATCACTTATGTGACCGGAGCTCAATGATGATCTCCATTAACTCCGGTCACGTAAGTACCGGAGGGCCCAAAAGGACCAATCAGCTTAGGGGAGATTACCAGAGGAGGTCCCCTTCAGACTGTCTCCATCAGCTCTTGGTCACTAGCCAAGGGTAAATCCCGTGCCTGCACACAAACACGCAAAAAACACCAACCTATCAAAATGCCGCCTTTGATGAAATTCACAGAGTGGGTCGCACCATGGAGCAATCTTTCAGATGCTTCATGGTAGGATCGGCCCTGCATGGAAAGCAGAGTACATACTGCGGGTATACCATTGCAATACTGGCAGGCAGAAAAGGTATTAAGTAGGTAATACTCTGCTGTACTGAAAGTTGTATTAATAGCAATATCTGGGAAGGGCTAGCACTGAAGAGTGTTAAGGCGAATACTCTGGGAAAGTGCTGGCATTTTGAAAGTGTTATAATAGCAATACTCTGGCGAAAGTGCTGGCACTGAAGTGTTAATGACAATAATTTTGGGTGGCTAGGGACACACCTACGCGACTTTTAAGAGTTCACTGATATGATCATTTAAACAGCTGATCGTGACGTATGTTTCCTTCATACACGCAAGTCAAGCTGTTTAAAAGCACTAGAACCAAATTCTGGTTCGGTTTTTTGACAGGCTCGGTCTGGTCTTTTAACAGCGGTTTCTATTTAAAAACAGCTTATGTGATGGTTTGGCGGGCCCTCTACCATCTGGGCCCCTCTGCCCCATGGGGTGGCATAGGGGGGGGGATGGTAGTTATGCCAATGAAAGTAACAGCTCATGTCTGTGTCTTGGCTCCCATTGTGTTAATCCCTTTCAGAAGGACACCCTAGCATTGTTGAGAACCACATGTGTGTTTTAAACTGCAAATAATTCTGAAACTAGCAAAAAATAGTGGATTCTGGACACCATACCCTCCCTCCCTAAAATCACCATGAATGTCCCTTTAACTTTAAGCTTGGTTAGTTTGAAAAAGTTGGGGGTCCCATTTAAATAAAGATAGGAAACTGTATATACCCTTTTTTCCCTGCCATTGTGTTGTTACAGAAAATTAAGTTACGGGAACAGTGTGGGAAACAATATAACTAAAATCCTTTGGTATAAATCTGGTTTCATTAAACTATTTGCGTTTGCCTGGGTTGGTGTGTGAGAGAGCAGTCTTAGATACATCGGGACAAGACCTGCAAAATAACCATTTTTAATTGGTACCATTTTAATTGTTTAATTATCACAGTGTGGATAGCATTAGTTCTCTACGTGGGAACATTCCTGATTGCATAATGTATTAACTCTTGGGGTTGCTCCACTTGCATAGCCGAAATAATTTTTTTTGTACTCAATTTAAATCTTAACTCTCTACTTTCTTATACAGGTCTAATATTGTAGGGCTTATCAATTTTAAACGAATGCTTTTTTTTTTTTTCAAATAAGAACATACCAATATATTTCATAAATGTTCTATGCATCCATAGTGGTCAATATGAGATGAAAAATCAACCTAAAATTGAGTGCCCTTAGTGGAGTCTGAAGAGCTATTGAAAGCATAAGAAGTTTACTAATGTGACCCATGGGCAAGATATCCCAACTGGAAAAGCTCTGAATATTAAATAAAAATGCATCTGTTTAAATGTGTTATCTTTCACTCACAATTTCCGAGAGCTCAACATGGAATATAAATAATCTCTAAGCAGATGGCAAAGCCAAATTCAAACCTACAAGAGGAGGAAGATCAGGACCAGGTTTTAGCAAAAGCTGCTGTAGGGAGACGGGTGTCTTGGATCCATTTCATTATTGCATCTAGCATATAATCGTATTTGGTAAAGAATATCAAATGTATTATATTAGCTAGAAAACAACATTATGCATTCCCACATTTCTTGCTGAATAATCTGGCAAAAACTGATTTTACAATAGTAAATTAGTACAATAGTATTTTATACAACTCGCAAGCAAAAAAAATATTTCACTGTGATGATCATCCATTATGTATAATATGTTCATTTACTTTTTAGAACTATCAGGGGATCAATAAAAGTTCTTCATTGTTTAAAATGGTGCTAATTTTGCCCAACCATCAGAACTTATGTAACATTGAAAGCTTACATCTGATTTGGTTAGGGCAAAATTAGACCATTTTAAACGATAAGAACTTTATTGAAAACCCCCTATGAATATTAATATGATTTAACTGTAACAGTGGAGGACAAGCTGATAAAGCTTGTTTTTTAAGTAAAAATAAGGATTGCAATGTAAAAAAGGAATAAATATATATAGTAGTGGTATAGAGGTTGAAATAAAGACATTCGTGGAATATAGTTCAACCCACTCAGCAATACCCACACTTCCTGCCTACTGTTGATGTGAGGAGGCACAAAAATAAAACCCACCAGAATTATAAAGGGGAAAAAAATCTTCCTCCTGACTCCAAGGGCAATCAAAAAACTTTCCGAAATGGAGCTAAAATTTTTTTCCTCAAGTCTTAAAGGATGTCCAGTTGTCCTCGACATGCTCTATTAATGAACAACGCCCCAGATAGTTAGTGATGGCCCGTTAATGTATTTATACACAGTCACATATCCCCCAAGCAAGCGCCTTTTCTAGTAGGTAATTATTGTAACTTATCCATCTCTCTTCAATTCAAGCCCCCATTCCCTTTATTATTTAGTTGCCCTACATGACATGTAGTCTGTAAAAGAAGAGATATCATCATAGGCATAATAAAATAATCCTGTCTTTATGTAGCAGTTTTAGAGGAATGTTTGAATTATGCAAATACAAATACAAATTAACAAATAAGGTACAGGTTTCTTTAAGAGCAGTAAGAAAACAGTTCAAGAGAATAAATGGTAATTAAACAATTATAGTAGCCAGTAGTATGGTCTCATATGATCCCCGTCTGTATGGTATTTAAAAACAGACTTTGGGGACAATGCTAATATAGGCAGTTTTGGCCGAAATTAGTCCAAAACCCACGCTACACAATGCAAATACTTCGCACTGACTACGACATTTTGGAAAATAGTTGGAAATAGCGCAATGGTACCCGCCAATGCAGTAAAGCAACACTTGATTTTTTATAAAGCAACAAGTATTATATATATATTTTGTTATCTGTTTCAATAATAAAAAACCTTTTTTGTGTGAACAACCCTGCGATGTGTGGATTACTTGAAAAGCAAGAAGGGTGATCCTCACCAACAGCCTTCTCATTGAGAAGAATTACAAGGAGTCTAATGTAGTCCTTTTGTATACTTGTGATCTTTAAAAACTGATTTAATAGTAACAACTCATGATTCTAATTGGAAGTCATATTTTTCTTTTGTTTCCGCCCTATTTTTTCTTTTATATAAATTCTTTGCCCTGAGGTTGTAGTATGTCGCCACCAGATCACAGTACAAAACCTTTCTCCTAAAGAGTGGCCGTGTCCCCTGGTTTGCTGCAATGAGAACCCCACGTTAATCCACGAGCACTGAGAGTAAACTACTTATCCACTGGTATAAAACAGAGTCCCATAATGTTTGGTCTACTAAGTGGAGGAGAACAGTTGCTGTGGTACGCTGGTTCACTTGCATACCCCATTGCACCTGCTGCAAAACATATTACATTATTAGGCATGGCGTTGATGCCAATTGCCTGCCTGTGGCTCCTGGGCATCGTCCTGATATATATCGATATAACACCAAAAATATACAAATTAACATATGGATCAATAACTATATTACCAATATAGTGATTTTCAAAAAATGTTCTCAAATTCATCACAGATTGACCTATAAGTCCTAGGGTCATATTTTAAAGGAGGCGAAAAGCGGGGTTAATTTTTCACTTTCCTTACAGCAATGTTTTTGCGAAAACGCATACCGTTAAGCAATTTATAAAGGTCGCGTTAATGGGTCGCCGAAACATTTTTAGCGTCTTATCGCGTTAAACCGCTTTTCATTTTTTTTTTACTATACATCGCAGTGAAAAAAGTGCGAAAAGCGAACCTAAAAGGTTGTATCGTGATTATAACACAGGCGAAAAGTGTTTTAGAGCATTGAAGTGAGCCTATTCTTATCGCGAACTTGCTGAAGATGGCGAAAAGTCCTCTTTTCGAATGGAGTTTGTCATTGGATTGCTTTCATTAATTTATGCCAAATAAATGTCGATCAATGCACGAAAAGCACATGACTACTATTTTTACCTGTTTAACGGACTATTTATGAAGGGTATAATGCACATGTGTCAATATTTGAGGATAACTTCCACCATAAGACCTATTTCATGTAACTTTGTTAACATGTTTGTAACCCTTTTAGGTATATTTAGGCTGATGCCACACTACAATGTGCCTGAAGTGCATTGTTTGTTGTTGCGTTACGCAATGGGCATGCAATTTTCTCTAAATGTAATCACCCTTGTACAACCTAAAGAGAGAATGGAATGTGTAATCTTAACAGAAAACACTTCCATTCTGCAAGCATCGGTACACAACAGCAACTTTTCCTCCTGGTCATTTGGCTCTTCCGACTGGTTGGCCAGGAGGAAGGACTGTCATTCACGGCCCAAAAGTGGCCATCGTGGCTGGCAGTATACCATGAACCGAATGTGTGGTCACACAAAGAATAACAGAAAATACAAAAAAAAATGTCTCACTTTTTGCAGCAAAAAAATGGAATCTTCTCTCCAACCTTTTAGTTGGGGCCTAGCCCTTAATGTGTGTTTGCTTTTCTAATGCATTCAACTTCCAAATGCGGTTCGCATTTTCTAATGCATTCAACTTCCTAATGCGCTTTCGCTTTTCTAATGCATTCAACTTCCTAATGCGGGTGCCGTTTCTTAAGCATTCAACTTCCTAATGCGGTTCGCTTTTCTAAGCATTCAACTTCCTAATGTGCGTTCGCCTTTTTAAACACGTTCGCTTTTTATCTTACATTCATATTCCAATGCACGTCACCTTTGTAATGTGCGTTCGTTCCTAATGCGCGGTCGTATTTTAACGCCTGGTAGCTTTATAATTGATTGAAAGCAAACACATTTAAGCAGGTTAAGATTCATTGTGTGTAGAGAAAATTCAGAGGAAGCAAGTGGTTTGCTGGTGCCATGACAAAACCTTGCAGCAGCAGCAATGCTTCATGTGAAGGCCACATGACAGAGAGCATGCAGAGGACAGTCAGTTAAGATCAGACAGCCTTGGTAGGAGATCGGTCGGTCGTGAGGCCATAAACCTAAATGATCGTATCAGCTCCTTTGCTATGTAAAGGGACGCCAATAACGCCAACGGAAATTTTTCCGTCATTCCCTACCGAACGTTCGTCGCACTACGATCGATCGGGAAAAAAAAATCGTTCATATGTAGGGCACCTTTAGTCTAAAGTAACGCACAACCTCGTCATCAGACAGCTCGTCCAGATGACTAATCTCCTCTGAAGAAAACGAGGCTGTCTGATCCTAACTGACACATGTTCCCTGTCCTTCCTCCATGTGGCCTCTCTGCAGTCTCCCACATGCAGCACTGCAGCTGCAGAGCAAGATTTTGAAAGTGCCCCCCAAAATTACACCTTCTCCTCAGCATGTTCTACCTCACAATGAGAAGCTGGTTTTTAAATAGTGTTTCATTAATTAAACTTAATTGTTGATGCTTCAATTATGTCAAATTTGTTAGCACAAGAAGTGAAAAAACACACACAAACATTGATTGAGAATTGAGAGAAACAACCAATTCTTACCAAAACTCTTTCGCTAATGAGCTGATGAAAGCGCCATTTTAATACGAACGCGTATTGGAAGGCGAATGTGCATTTTAAAGGCGACCGCGCATTAGGAAGATGCATTAGAAAAGCGATCGCGCATTAGAAAGGTGAACACGCACTAGGAAGGTGATTGCATTAGAAAGCGGACCGCGCACGGAGGTGAATGTTGGTTAGAAAAGCGAACTTGATTAGGAAGGCGACCACGCTTGAGAAGGTGAATATTCATTAGAAAAGCAAACGCGCATTAGACGGTATGGATTAGAATGGCGACGCTCATAGTAAGGTGGAATGCATTAAAATATGTGAACGCACATTAAAATTGCATGCGCAAACGCGCTAATACACACCAACTCAAGCAGGAGCAACATGTGCAAACGCACATTGAGTTAGTGTAAATACCCAGGTTTACACAAAAGGTTCCTGCTGTTCCAATACACTGCATTGCAATTCCAATTCTATTTTGGAAACACATGCAATCACCATTTTTAAGGGAATCGCATGGTTCCATAAGGGAAGTTGGTGTGCTGCAACGCACGCAAATGTGTGCGATTACGCTTGCGATCCTTTGGGGCGCAGTGTGGCTATGCCCTTAACAACAATTTTTAGTTGTAGTGTAACTTAGCTTGTAATGCTAGAGAGATTCTATTTTTGGGTCATAAAAGTCATGGAAAAATATGAAATGAAAAGTATCTATTTGTAATATGTTGGTTTGTATTTTTGAATGTGAGAATTTCTGTGGTTATTCTTGTGTTATAACTGCCCATTTCCGCTTTTGAACTGGTTTTCGCAATGCTCTAAACTTATCTAATCTACAGATCGCGTTAACCGCAATACTTTTCAATCATTTTATCGTGCAAGTCATGTTGTTTTTTTTATAATACTGCAAAAAGTTTTATAAGCAACACTAAACCCCCAAAAATAACTCTGTGCCATTTGTTTTATTGTTCAGGGAGGTGAGAACACTTATTCTCACCTCCCTGTGAATAATAGGACGCCGGGAGACATGGCACTGTACCTTACACGCCGCCGCCCACTCACAGCTGCTCTGTCCCGCCACGCGCCCATCTTAGGCGCATGCGCGCCAATACAAAAGATAGGGTGCACGATCGGGAGAGAACAGCGTTCAGTGAAGGACCGGCTGTGAGTGGTGGAGCAGTGGGTAAGGTAAGTTCCAGGTCCTCCGAGCGTCCTATTATTCCCAGGGAGGTGAGAATAAGCGTTCTCACTCTCCTGTGAATAAATAGAAACGAATGGCACAGAATTCTTTTTGGAGTTTAGGGAGTTACAGTCCTTTAACAAAAAGGCGTATTTTCGCTGCGTTGTTGTGTCACATTATTAGCTCCGCAAATATTTCAGACTTTTATAATATGACCCTAGTCACCCTCTTTAAAGGGTCACTATACTCACTAAACAACTTACGTATTCTGAATACATTGAAAGAAAGAGTCAAAATGGATGGAGTACTCACAATTTTTTGTGTTTCGTTTTGCCATTGAAAATATAGTTAATTCCTAATTCCCCTCCAACTCGTCCCTTACTCACTGCCTTCCTCGTAGTTAGTGTGTTGTGACCATGGACACTGCTCTGCTTACACATCTCCCCCTCTTCCTCTCCCCCTGCATTCTTGTCTTGCCTGCTGAGTCTCTTAAATGTTGCAGAAAGTGTGCTGGCAGGCAGTTTTAAGATCCCTAGTAAGAGGTCAGAAATGGGACACATCATTTTTGTTCTGAAGTGACAGGTCTTTCCGTTGTGTAAAGCTTATTTCAAACTAATGGATTTTCAGGATCTACAGCTCATATTAAATTCCAAATTTTTGCGGGGGAGCAGTTGGATCTTGCTGTATATGTATATATAAGATACCCTTTAAGGAACACTGAAGTGAGAAAACCATTACAGGAAAAAAAAACCATCTAAAATTTTTGATCCAACATGGGCACCTTGTCACGAGGTTTAAATGGAGACATACCTGCAAAGCTTTTTATTTTGTAAGTTCTGTCACTGCAAAGATTATTTAATAAAAGTGGCTATATTACAGATTTTATCTATGTTTCAAGCAGAGTTGTGTTCCGAATGCAATCTGCGTTCCCCCCAAATGCTATTTTGAATGTAATTAATTATTGAGTTTTTGTTTTATAACTTAAATTAATACATAGATGGGTTATTTCTATATATTTTCAATCCGTGGCATTTGTATCATTGTCTTGTAAGAATTGTAATTTGCTTGAAAATATTGCAAAATTTACAAATTGTATTTAATATAGATTTTAGGTATAAGGTGTTCTGTATGCATAATGGCATCATTGTATGACTGCATTGGTTTTTTGGGTCAGTGCTTACAAGTAAACATTTTGATTGTTAAATTTCCATATTATTTTAGCAATTTTTTCTTAAAGCTAATCTTTAAAAACTACAAAGAAGTTTTAAATGATAAATATATGATGTTGCGATTTGCCATGGGGAAAGCGCAATAACAGGGGCAGAGCTCTCATGCGAGACATAATAATATTATTCTCTGCAGTTGCTGGCCTTCCCTTTTAGCACTAAGCCTATGCATGCCAGCGAAAGGTCCAGAAACAGGAATTTGGCATGCATAATTACTTCTGCTGTGTGCACACCACAAGAGACAAGAAAGATTCCAACTATCCAAAATAAGCTTACTGTTGCTAGCATTGCCTAGTTCATTGTCCATCAAACTCAATATGAATAAGATAAGTGTGAATATTAATTGTGTCCACATTTCTATGCCCCCCCCCCATCTCTCTCCTTTTTCTCTGTCTTTCCCTCTTGTCCCATTGTCATCGTGTCCAACCGCTTTTGGTATTTATTGATTTTTTGGCATATTGATATTAGATATATGCTTATACTGTATAACGCTCATTTTATATCTTAATCCGTTAAAAACAGATTATTACATGATAATGGTTATATGAAAGAGAGGAATGAGGCTTTATAAGACATCCAATTGGATATTATTAGCAACTTTAATAGTACTAAAATTATGTTTTAAAGTGATGTCCACCCCCAAAAACATAATACCCCCCAACTACTGGCCCCACATGTAGGTAGTTTAATCTTAACCTCACATCCCAGCTCCATCTGGTTCTCCTGTAGTCCCCCCCCAAAGTCCCAAAAACTGGACCACCAGGAGGCTAGCAGATCCATATAGGACACGCCTGCTACCTGGCCCTCCCGGAGATTTCTGGCATGCGTGCTGCAGCCCTTCTCCCCCCTCCTCCCCTCCCTCTCCCTCCCTCTCCCTCCCGTTACTGCTATCCCTCCCCCTAGCGTTATGTCTTTAACACAGCCTTCCCCCATGCTCCCCAGCCCCAACCGATACTTTTATTTTAGAAAGCTCCCAATGTTTTTACTACCTCTCCGCTTTCCTACGCGGAGTGAGCTGGCCGGCAGCCGCGTCCGTGATTGCGCCCGCTCAGGCCAATCACAGACGCGGCGCCGGTCCCGCCCCTCTGATTGCATTTCCTCGCAAGCAGAGGGCCAGGAGCGCAGCGAAGGAAGAGGGGAGGTAAGTAGAGTTTGGGGGCTTTCTGAAAAAAATTACGCGGTCGGGGCTGGGGGACATGGGGAACAAATATAAAATTTTAATTTTCAGGGTGGACATAGCCTTTAAATAAGTATTCTTTCTTGGACACTATTTCTTGTGAATGGACTACTACACACCATGTGAATTGATACTTGTTAGTGTCACATTGGATAGTGTCACATTCTCTTTTGTAGCCAGTAGGAGAACAAGTGCACCTTGTTCCGGTATTTAAACTCACCGGAAACAGATGTTTAACTGCCTATGATGGATCACGCTCGAAACGCGTCAGACATCATCGAAGAGTTTTTAAGATGTTTAAATAAAGCCACATTTTAACCTATTACGCCGAACGAGAACCTGGTGAGCAAGCAGGAGTGGGATTGCTTCCTTGGTTCAAATTTTACTATATGGCTTAGTTACCCTTTAATTTTAATTTTGCTAATCTGTGGTGCTCTAAACGTAGTCTGCGTATAACAATATCCAGTTAAAACAGGACCCCTATATGTAAAGGTGGTACATGCAGAAGTACCAACCTTTCAGAAATGAACAGACAGAAACTGTGACGGAGCACCAGGGGTATGTAATAACCTGAATTAGAAAATGCTATGTAAGGGAGAGTATGGTTCCCAGTCTTAATAAATAATGTAAACTTGTTTCATCCAGGCACAACCCTCTCCCAGTATTATATGTGTGTTTATAATGTATATGTAAAATGTACCAAGCACACTGTTACAAATATACAGTTAGTCCTTTGTCCACAAGATGGCTCATTGGGTAAAACTCCTGGGATTGCCTGTTGTAAATTAATTTTTTCGAGGGCCAACACGTCTGGCCTGTAGGATTGAGTTGTGTAATTGCTGATTGGTCTGCTGTCACAACAAGTCTGATGATTGGTGTGGTTTGAAGGATGTTAATTTGTTAATCTGGGAATAAAAAAGAGCAGCTTTAGTCAACATGGGGAGCACATAGACAAAGAAGAGCTGGATACATGCTGAGGCAATAGCCTGTATCTGGGAGCTGATTAACTCTATCCTGACCCTTAGCTTGAGATCAAGGGATACAGGAGGCTAGCCGCAGAGAGAAAGCAGACTAGGGTTGGCAGAAGGGAAAGCTAAGCAAGGGAGAACAGAGCTAGGACACATGCTTAGGCGTGCTTAGCAGCTCAGAGCTGTAAACCACTACCCTGCCCCTTAGCTTGAAGCAAGGGACCCAGGAGCCAATAAAGTAGGACTAGACCTGGAAAATCCAGCAGCAACAGCCCAGCAGTTCAGAGCCAGGCAGTGGAGCCCAGAGAGTGGAGCCCAGAGATCCAGGTCTGCATCCCAAAGACAGTGCTTGCTTGGTATGATATGGGTGTGCTTGATATGGTGCATATAATAAAGCTCCTTCAATTTTAAAATAGCTTGTGTGGCCTTATTTCCACAACCTCACACGGGCGTTCCTGTGATAGAAAATAAGATTATATTTTCTAAGATTAATGGACATTCCTGGGACCCATATAAAATCATAATATCTTTGCAAACAGTAAAAGCATAGAGGTTTAGTTTCAATTTTATTGCATAAAAGAGAAAGCTTTCCTTTATGCAAACATTGTAGCTAAAACCCCTATGTTTTTACTGTTTTCAAAGAAATTATGATTTAAAATGGGGCCAAGGAATGTGCATTGATTATCTTTTATCTAATCATTGTATAAATGTTTGTCTGATCAGTAGCACTTCCACTTGTTATAGTATTTTTTTGCCTAAGGAGGTGCCCACAGCCCCACTTTTTTGTTTTTTATTATTGTGCTTTTATAACTAATTTGCATGGGGGTGTGTGGTGTCAGAGAGTTCCCTCCGATCAGCTGTATGCAATTTGGATGTGATTCTGTCTGCAACATAGTTACATTTAATCGAAAGAGTGACTGGTGAGCTTTATTTACATGTCGATTCAAGAGAATGGATAAAAATGTCCAAAAATGTGCCGATAACTCTATATCCTGAGTTTCTTTACAAATTTTTGTCCTCTATCTCGAAAACAGTGGAGAAGAAACAGTCTAAATGGTTGGAATAAAAGAGAAGAAGAGGAAATAAAGAAAGAATGACAAGCCCCCAGACCCATGTATATTACATACAATGTACATATTATTTTGAAGACTAATCTATGTGACAGACCAATGTTGGAGGAAGTCCAACCAGACATTGTGGTAAAATTCACCAATGGAGTCTGTTTGCTGATATTCAGCCAGGCCAACTGGTTCGAAAGCGGCTATCGCCCTTTCATTGTTGAAATAGGGGCCTGTGTTAACCCTAGTGTTATTTGTTTGGAGAAGGGTGTGAAACTGATTAAGTAGATCACACAGTAGCATAAATAGGAACTTATTGCAATGTTTACGTCCTTAAGTTTCATGTAACATATAAACAAAACTCTTAATACATAATGAGGTTGCACCTGTAACAAAAGAATGGAAAATATTTACATTTGAGAAACGTTTTTCTTAAAAGGCCATGGAACCCCTAAGTGATTTCGAATATCCTATATTTTAAAAATAAAATAAATTCAATAAGAACGGCGGATCAAAAAATAGGATATATTTATCTAAATAAAATATATATTCAAGCAGAACAATTCAGAAAATTGTTAACAATGTGAACCACTAATTTAGATTTTTAAATTCATGGGGCCCGCCCGCGACTTAAATGCCCAATGCAAGCCCGTTTCTAGCTAGCACATTTAGGCTAAAGTGTCATTTAAACAACACAGATACATTTCATACAAAACGCATGTCGGTGCAATAGAAAAGCTGGAGAGAGGAGATCTAAGAGATCTTTAGAAATATATATATATAGAAATATATAAAAGTAGCATAAAACAGTGTTTACATGCTTGAAGTCTTGTTTGATTTACAGTGTCCTCTTTAGCTTTGGATGTTTGAGTCTTTTGCTTGATCCCCAAAACACACCGCCACAAGTAAAGGCTTGTACAGCACAATGTGCGTTCCAACCAGCGACCCCCGATGCAGACAGTACAGCTGACGACAACGCCCGTTTTGGACGAGAATCTCCGTGGTATGCGTTGATTGAGGGTCATTATTATGGGCGAAGATTTGTTTGCCTCAAATAAATTATTGGCACCATGATAAATGGATTAAGCAAAATCATTCTGTTGTAGCCAGAGATTATATATGTGTTCATGTACTATAATTACAAAGAATGTAAGCAGAAAAACAGGAAGCATCATGCTATATAAGCAAAATGTGTGCTATTAGTTGTCAGAACTTTCATCAAGTTACAGTTGTTAGTTACCCGTGTGAATCTTAAACTTTAATACATATTCAGTAATGAGAGCATACACATCTTACTAATGCAAGTATGGAATAATAATACATTTCCTTATTTACATATGTTTAAAAAATAAAAAAAGGAAAAGTTGATGATAACCATTAAAAACTACGCTAGTATCACAAATACAGCACATACAACAAAATATCTTCCCAACAAAGGGATTCGATGCATATTTATAAACCCATTGTATCGGAATGGTCCAATACCACAGGTTTATACAAACCAGTTCAGATTATTAGTCCAGTCATCCTCTTAAGGCAACCACAGTCATTTAATACTGTAACCTGATCTGGTGGGTACCTGCGGGTTACTCGATTTGGGGTTGGGTTCGGGTAACCTGCATTGAGTTTGAATGGTTTGCAGGTGGGGTTTGGGTAAAGAGAACGCGGGTTGGGTTGGGTCGGGTAGATGAATTCCTTCAAGAAAAAAAACTTGTTTCCTGTCTATGAAGTGAGATCTGTCTGTAATAACTGAAGCTGAGAATACATTGCTATCAATCCAAGACAATGTGCAGTGTGCATAGCACCTTACACCAAATCACACCATGGCAGATAAATGGCAAATATATCTAGATGCAAAAGCTCCCAGCCTCTTGTTTTCGCTGGGTAATATTGAGTGTCAACAGATCTAATGTACTTAGAATGTTATACAGGATGCCATTGTGGGTAGGAATACAGACAGCTATGTTGAACTTTATCTCTGTATGTGGCCTGGGTAACAGGCCTTAAAGACCCTGTGGTATTGTATGGTTCCCCCCTCTTATGGGCTGTAAAACAGTATGCTACACCATGAGTTTTAATTTTACGACATAGTGCAAAAAAAATAAACTAGCAATTTTTATGGTATGTTTACAATGCCGTTAATGGTGCGGGTATCACAAATCTGCAGTAAAACTTAACTATAACTGTGTACCAAACAGGAAAATACCTATGCCTGTTAAATGTAATCTTTGATGCCTCTTTTTAACTGACAGCCTCCCATTGTTATATAGTGCACAGCATGTCCATGCCTATGGTGTCCTCAATTCTGACAGATTTACAGAATAAAGATTAGGACAATTGTGCACAATGCAATGACAGACACTATAATGCAAAGTCCTTAGCAGGAAAAAACATTCTTCTATTAGTAGAGGCAAGCAAATTGAGAGGAGATTAGTATTTATAGTCCAGAACAGCTTATTAAAATGATGTAATAAATGATAATCAATTTACCCCTCCTCCTCACCTCAGTCACCTTAGGGCATAGCACGTTCAGATAACTGACCAATAAAGAACTGTCCAATGAGCTCCTTTGTATTTCTGAGTAGCGACATGACTTGCTGCGCAACCTCTGCAATTTTTTTGTCCCAGAACAGTATAGAGCCGGAACACTCTCCTTCTATGCACTAGAGGCAAGAACATATGTTACCTAAAATACATAGGAAAATAAGCTAAGCGTAATGCATTAGCGTTGTGGTGAAATGTAGAAATAACATGTATTATGTTTTATATCATAGGTACAAAACCAAGGTAGATTCATTTTATTCATAGCAGCAAATATTTTGCTGATTTATTTATTCAACTGGTATTTGCATACTGGGCAAAAAAATGAAACATGTTTCTGAAATCACAGATTATATCATGGGTTTTAAATACCGAGGTTTTTCTAAATATTCCTCTATGGCTACAGGCACACTTTAGGCTTGGTACTCATGAGGGGATGTTGTTGCCTGACTGTGAGTTTGCTACTAGCGAGCTCGGTTTGTGGCAATAGGCAGCTTACGCGACTGATCATGTGGTCCATAGGAACATCGTCGCAGCACAGATTTTTCTGTCTGACTGACCACATGGAAGTATCGGCATTTTGGCCTGAAATGTCTGCCATGTGTAACCAGCCTAACTTTGCAACAAACAATTATATTAGGATTCTATATTCTAAATAAAAAGGTAACCTTTAAAACACAAGTGGCTAATTTTTCCCAAAAACCGCTGGGCAAATAATAGGAGTTAAGCGCTCTAACCGGTTCGTATTGTTAAATAACGCTGCGGATAAAAACCCCTTTGGAATTTACCTACGAGTGCTAACGCGATATTGATGCGGAAGGGAGATTTGCCCGGAGCGATAGTGGCTCTGGGTAAATCTCCCCTAAACTGTTTAAAACGTTAACTTTAAAGCAGGGATGTTTTTTGTTCTTTTTTAATTTGATGTGCTACATATAAAAGTACCAACAGTGGGAAAGAGATTAATAGCATCCCTGCAAAGCATGCCTAAAGTAAATCTAGCACTGTATACAATACAATATGCAATAGATCTTGCAAATGCTGAAAACAAAAACCTGTTTTGCCACTGTAATCGAACAGAAAATAAAAGGAAACCAGAAAAGATCTCCAGATGCTGAGACTCTGGAAGCTCCCATTCATGTACCGACTGTACTCAAGGCTGATAAATGAAACTCCTGTGGCAATGCCAATCATTGTACACATGCACACATATGCTTTTAGCGCTGTATTCAAAGGTCATTTACCCATGAATTGTTAAGTGCTATCATTTTGCTGCTATATTTAACCAGTGTTGTCAGCAAAGGAAAAATCTTTTACAAATGTTATTCTTATTATTGCACACATTATTTCTGTTTGTAAAAATGTATCAGTTTTATTTGCAATACGTACAATACCAGGATGTTGTTTTAGACTGGTAGGCTGTTGCCAATAAAAAACATAATGCAGAAAACTAACCAAGCTAAAAAATTCCAGCATAATGAACTAGATATACTGCTCGTTTTTCTGGATGTGCAGGGTTCTGGAGAGATCAGGGCTGTATGCAGTCACAGTACTTTCTAAAATTAGATTATTCCCCAAAACTGAACAACAGATATCAGTGTATATTGCTTCAGTAAAGCAAGCCTTATGTTATTTCTTGTTAATCTGCCTTGTACTCAAATAAAATGGTGACATGTCACGCTAGATGCATGAAGGAGAAGTAACCCTCTGGTTACTCTGGTGACTGATATGGAACTACAAAGATGCCAATGCTCCTTCTACTAATGTCTCTCAATCTTTGACATGTTGTATCTGAAGAACCAAATGAGAAATATAGGAGTGATTCGCTGTTTGATTCAGCAAAAATAATGAAAAAGAATGGGAGAAGTAATATCAAATGGGGAAAGGAGACAGCTTAATAAGAAAATCTAGTCTAGACCATTAAAGGGGAACTGTGGTCCCAACAATTTGAGTTTAAATTAAAGCAGCCGGAGGTTGAGATATTGTAGGTGGAAATAAATGCACATATATTTTGATTATATATTATTGAAAAGAAAGTGGGACCTGTAGTGTGTTGTAAATGTTCAATGGGCTTAAAGGGAATGTCACCCTTATACTAAATGTAACCCACTACTGGTCCCACATGTGTAGTGTAAAAAAATCCTTACCTTACACCTCTGCTCCTTTTGGTTCTCCTGGTAATGCCTGTTCAAAGTCCCAGAAAGTTAACAGTAGGAGCTGTTTGAGTCATCCGATGCCTCCAGATCCTTTATGGCTTCCTATCAACTAGCTTTAAACTCCTTTTCCATGTGGGGGCTTTTTCTCATCCATAGTGCAGGCTGGTATCCACACTTTCATATACGCAATGGACCAAAGCTCAACCAATATCGCAAGACTACCCGGCCGCCATATTGTGTACATCACACGCATGTGATTTAAAGTGCCTCACCATGTCAACAAGCTGGCGTCTAGCAATAAACCCAAAAGGGGGCCTGAGGAACACAGGAACATGCTGCACATCTAAAAAGGCACCCACATACCTAGAATAAAAATATTATTATTAGAAAAGATCCCTATAAAAGTAAGTCATGTACACCCAGGACATACCTCTGATGAGCCGTACTAAACAGTGTCATCGTTCTGTTTGGTTTTAAGGACAACTATAGTTCTGCTTTAATATTAACTTTTATTGTCAATTGCAGCCATGACAATGTTTCCAAAACGCATGTTCCCTTCTGTTCACATACAATGTACACCAAAATAGGGCCATTTTCACATTTTAAGCAATTACTGCGCCTTTAATGATCATTTACCACTGCGATCGTACATAACTAACCCGGGATCGCTAAAAAGTATACCGAGTTTATAAATATGGCCCATATGTGTGTGACAGGAAGTGCAGTTCCAATTTCTGTAAACAACCCTGTAGCGGGAACTCACTATGTGACTGATATGGGAGGTGGGACGGGGTGTTGGGAGGGGATGGGATGCTGGGTAAAGGAAGGGCGACTGCCACATGCAGTGCCGTATTGTGATGTGAGGAAGGACTTGATTGATACTGCAACCAAGTCACCCTTACACCATTACATGAAATATTGTCATTCTACGTCTCTCCCTGGGATATTCCCGTATTATTCACGTTATTTCTCTGTATAAATAAAAAATAACGCTGCATTATGGGGGGAAATTAGCTATGCAAACTGCTCTGTATTCCATTGGTCCTGGAAGTCACTCCCTACCCCCATCAACCAATCACACGAGACCTCACATTCCAGTGGTTGTGGTGAATGGTGTAGCTCACAGACTGACACTGCCTGGTTTCTCCATGTGACACCGTTGTGTGTTAGAGATAAGTTCATTGTCACTTTCAGGGGGGGCTCTAATGAGGCAACCTCAGAGAGAATCAGCAGTTGAAGGGACACAGTTTGACAGTTAGGATGCTGTAGGTGTGTGCAGTTTGACAGTTGGTTTGTGGGAATAAAGTCAGGTCAGAGAGAAGTGGGAGTGGTTAAAAGAGGGAGGGACTAGGGCAGGGGTGGGCAATAAATTTCACAGGGGGCCACATGAGAAACTTGGATTGTGGCAAAGGGCAGACCAATAGGTAGATTCTCATATAGATGCAAACTGGATTTTATAAAAAAGTAAATTAAATCCTGGTTCATTGGATTTTTTAATATAGTTGCAATTTATAATAAAGGGTGTATAATATCTATTCAAATTCAATTAAACAATTGATCAGGTCACCAATTTTTTATAAAATAAAAATAAATCCAATAATATAAGAATTTTTGAGTACAGGTCTAGCATTGAGGGGCAGTCATGGGCAGCCAAAGGGCCACATGTGGCCTGGGCCTTACTTTGCCCAGATCTGCCCTAACCCCCCCTTTTGTGAAGTTTTACATGTCATGCAAACCACCACGCCCTAAATACTCCACCAACCCCACCCCTTTGATGAAGTTTTATACGCACACCAGCCCACCCCATCCTCTTCTCCTCACCCTGCCCAGAAGCCCCATGACAGGGTGGGATATATGTGCAAGTGTCAAAACTCAATATATTAATGTTGTAATAAAAGAGGTCATGTGTATTTCAAATGCGCTTTTGAGTAAAGGAATGGATTTTTTTAATTTGCTTTATTTTGTAATTGTAGGACTTTTATTTTAAAACTGTGTGTGTTCATGGAAAAAACTCCAATGGTTTATCAATCATCTGATCCATCAATATATTGCAGATAATTGGGGTGGTGCAAGGACTCATAACAGGATCTCCATTTATCATAGCATCATCATCTTCCAACAAATAGCGACACAATTTGTATGCTTCTCTATGTTAGAGCATTGATAAAGTTCCTGAAGGTGAGAAGAAACTGTACCACAGACAAAGATATGTAAATACAGCTACGAGATTTAGAAAGTAGATTCAAGGCGAGGGGTTACCCAAGGAATCTCCTTGAGAAGACTAAAGAGATATATTACAACTGACACAAGACAAAACCGTTGAGACTGAAAAATCGCGTGAGTGATACAGTAAAATACGCTTTACTACATATTATAATACTGAATGGCCCCAAATTAAAAAAAATCTGGTCAAAGGTTTACAAGGTAGCTGTCCATATGGTGACTGCAACTTCTGTAAACATTGACAAAAGAGATAAAATATGGAATGTCTACAGGGACAACTGAAGGTCAAAACATACAGGGAGATTCAATAAAAGTTCTTATCGTTAAAAATGGTGCTAATTTGCCCAACCAATCAGATGTAGCTTTCAGATGTAAATGATTCTGATTGGTGGGGCAAAATTAGCACCATTTTTAACGATAGAACTTTTATTGAATAACCCTGATAGTTTCTGGTTTGACCTGTCCATGTAATAGTTATATGTAGGGAAAACAGGAGATGATCAAATTACGTTTGTGTAAGCATTTATACAACATAAGACTGGCGAAAGACACTGGAGAGAGGGCAACTTTAGAATTCATAAAGCCTCCAGTATTGAACTCAAATGCATTTGGAATTGACTCCAGAAAAAACACCATCAGGGGAGGAGACCCGAGTATAAACTATTACGGTCTGAGGCCAGATGGATCTAAGTTGGAATCAAGGGCATTGAAGGGTTTAAATTAAGAATGATCTGACCCCATTTATTTGACTTCTTTTACCTATCTTTTCAATATGTATGCAAGATGAACTAATAATTACTTCGAGCTCTCCCTGTAGAGTTCCATGAGTAAAAATAGCCATCTACCTATGTAACTTTAGAATTTAATTGAAACATTTATTGATAAAATATATAATATAATTCATTTAACCATGCAAAAGTGGACACGGGCACTGTAATTAAGTTCAGTACTTACTTAATTCATTTGGACTAATTTTCACTTTTCAGGATATATAATGATGAATGCCTACCATTTTAGGACTATAATGTTCTAAAATTAAGGATATTTGTTGTGGCTGCATTATATATACTCTGTTAATGTCATTTGTATTATATGTATAGATCAATATATAACCCACCCCTCCCATGAATCCCTATGGGGCCCAACTGTAAATAATATTGTTATAATGGCACGCTACGTAGTAGCGCGCGATTATAACAGGAAGTGGTGCCCGTGTGCCTCTATTACTACTGTGCAGTCCGTATGCAGCATGCCCCAACCTCATGCTGAGTATCCTCAGCCAGGAAATTCTGTGCGGAAGCAGAGGGGGCGGAGAGGTGAATATTTAATTAGTAATTCTTCCTGAAGCGGAGACGGAGAGCATGGAGATCACGATGCTGCTGCTCTGACTTGCATGAAAGGTAAAGGGGGGGTTGAGGAGGGGGAAGCCAGAATGTAGTTGTTGTAGGCAAAAAGGGAGGTATGTGTGAAGCTAAGAAGGGGGGGTCACTTTCTTGTCTGTTTAACACAGAACAGGCAGGGAATGTCTGACAAAAAAAACTCGGAAAGGGGTGAATTATAATTGATAATGTACCCCCTACGAAAATTAACGGATATTAGAAGACACCTTGGAGTTCCGTGCCCTGTATAAAGGCACGGCCTGCGGCTTTGTGGTATATATGGTCACAGAACTCCTCGGTGACTTATAATATCCTATTAATTACAGGGGGGTAAAATTATCCACTATATAAATGTATCAATCAAATAAAATGTAACTGACAGTTTGCTCGTTTCTGACTTAAAGAATTATTTGACCGGAGACAGCCAGGAGTCTTATAAAGTTTTATTATATTGAAATATATTCCCCTCTTTCGTCCATATAGGCATACCTATGTCCGCCGGCGGGACCAATGTGAAAGCGCCGATGTGCAGTGCGGGGTGACATCACTCTGGGCTATGTACTTCTGGGTTCCATGTGTTTTAAGACGAAGCGCCATGGGAATCAGAGGAGCATGGCTGAGAAAGCTCTGGACACTTTATTGTAGAGCGAAACGCGTCCCAACTGCCCTGTTTTAACCACTGGCCATCTCTCCAGGACTACGGACTGGTAGATATGCTGGGGGGTTTTTTGCATATATTTGCTTGAGACTGTAATAGCCACTAGCATTATCCTTGTCATTAGTTTTATACTTGAGTAGAGGCAGTAATGCTTTAGATGTTTTATTATATAGTCCCTGCCCATAAAGGATTTTTAGGCTAAACAAATAGAGTGTTTGCATACTGCCCTTTTACTTTCTTGTTTATTAAATGTTTAAATGTTGCAAGTATTTTGCACCTCTTACCCATTATGGGTGCATGAACTATTTACTCAGTGGCCTATTCCTATTTGTATTTATTGATAACATCTACAAACATAGGTGAAGTAATAAAGAGAGGTAATTGCCCTTGATTGCACATGTGGCACTAGATAGCAGGGCAGTCCTACCTATACAGCACACAAACACTTGTTATCCAAAATATAAAATCTATTTACTGACACAGAAAATAAATTCAACATCATCTAAAGCTAGGTACACCAGAGCCCAGTGAGACCATCGACGGTATCCAACGTTATCGGGGCTTTATCGGTACTGTTTTCCTTGCTTTTCCGAACAAGCGTGAGCGGGGGAGTCTGCCATGCCTGAGGAAACAGTCCTGAACGCCTCCTATAGGATCTGCAGATTGTCTGTCACTTTCAAACATCTTTCAAGTATGTACCAGCTTAAAATGATTGCAAATATTTACTGATTATATATGCATACGTTTATGTGGTTTCACAATAAATTTTTATTATCTGGATCAACTCCTCTTCCATTAGCTGTATAATATTGTCTGCTATTAGAAGACTCTGGGAAGCTGCCACAACTCAAAGTACATAGAAAAATCTGTTATTTTAGACATGCGGGAATATTTATTAAGATTATGTTGTTTTCACCTCCGATTATCGCCAATGTTTTTTGCCTAATGGATAATCAAATCCGATTATCGCCAACGTTTTCTGCCTAATGGACTTAACAAATTTCTGTCGAAAATCCATAGCAAAAACATTTTCTGACACATATTGATGTTTGGAATATTTCCTCAAAACAAGTATGAGGTGGCGATAATGCATAAGTGAGCACATTTCTAGCCTGGAAATAGGTTCTATTACTCAGTGGAAGGTATCAGTAGATTAATATTCACCATGTTGGGTTTCCCAACATAGGGGAGTGTTAGACTATTTATAGCCACTCATTTTTTTTGTCATAAATTAAGTGTTGAATTAACTACTTAAGGCCCCCCCTGTAATGTTACCTAGTTATCAGTTTAGCCCGGGTATATTAATGGGAGATGTTCTGGTGACATTTATTTTTTGCTTGTGTTTTTAAATATAATGCAATGATTTTCATTGATATTATTTCATTCCCCGGGGTTCTGTATGCACAGCTGCGCTATGATTGGTTGCCTCTCAGCCAATCAGAGACATGGCTGCTGATCTGGACCCATGTTTGCAGTTCCGGAAAGCAGGGGGCCAAGATCAAATTAGTTAAGTACAAATAAAGAATATCATTAGTAAAGAATTAAAGGGGAAGTTCAGTACAAATACATATGCTTTTCAGGAAAAGAGCAGTATTTTTTACTCCCAATGACCTTAATCTGCAATTCAGCATTTTGTCAGTGAATAAATAAATGCAACCGAAATACTGACTTCCTGTTTGCAGGACCCCTAGTAGAGACCGTTATGGTCTTGCCCTTGAACCAGCGCCTGGGTTGATTCAGTTGCTTAGTAGAGATTGAGCATCTTTGACCCATCCAACAGCCAATCAGTAAAAATTACTGTTAGGAACATTCCAAGGAAGTGGGGCATCCTGGGAAGAAGAAGGACCATTAGAACTGAAATGTCAGCTCACTAATGTCAACAGCAGGGTATGAAATCAACTGATAAATATAACATAAATATTTATATATAACATATATTTATGTTATATATAACACAAAATCTTTTCTCACCAGAACACCTATACATTGTAACATTCTTCTCTAGTAAGTTGCATTTCCATAGTTAATAAGTATATTCTGTAACTAAGAAGGCTTCCATTTTGTTGCCAGTACAACTCACAGCCCACATAGTCTTCAATAAACTTGTGAGCATGTGCACCTATTCTCCACTGATTCCACTATTCACTGTCTTATGCACAGGTTTTCTATACAAATGACAACATCTCACATGATAAGACTTCAAAAGTTGCTTGTTAATTTCCCAGCCAGAATGGATTGCAGGCAGCTTACGAGAAACAATATAAAATAGTCAGCTGGTTTTACAGCTATTTTTTATGTTTTTGCTTCTATTTCTAGCAAAAGATAAAGTTTATAATGTACCTTTTCATGTATATACTGTGGCACGTCAGCATCTTTTTATAGAAACACATGCCTATGAGGTCATAGGGTCAATTTGCCATTCTATCTTATTTTATTTTTTCATCATTGCATGAGAGGAATAAACTGCACCCTTAAAAAACATTTCTCACACAAAGATTCCCCCTGTCCCCCCAGCCCAACCGCTATGTTAGTATTATCAGAAAATGCCCCAAACTTTACTTACCTTCCCTCTTGCCTCCGCCGCGCTGCAGGCCCTCTGCTTGCGAGTAAATGCAAGCAGAGGGGCGGGAATGGCAGTGCGTCGTGTGATGTGGCTGAGCGGCAGCCAATCATGGACGTGGCTCCCGGGAGCTCAGTGCGGCAGAGGCAAGAGGGAAGGTAAGTAGTTTCGGGCATTTTCTAATAATACTAACATAGCGGTTGGGGCTGGGGGGACAGGGGGAAACTTTGGTGAAAAGGGTTTTACAATAGGGGGAGTTAATCCTAATCGGAGGAGAGGAGGAGGGGGAGGGAGGGGGAGAAGGGCTGCAGTACGCATGCCAAACTTCTCCCGGAGGCCAGGTAGGAGGCAGAGTCCTATATGGACTCTGCTAATCCTCCTGGTGGGCGTTTTTGGGACTTTGGGGGGACTACAGGAGAACCATGAGCGTGAGTGAGAGAAACTTAATAATGATAGCAGTAGTGGGGGATATAATTTTGAGGGGGACATGCCGTTATGGGGAACGTAGGGTCTATCCCTTTCTATAATTTTGATATATATGTAGAGGCTTCCTTCATATATTTTATTTCAGAAAGTCCCCGATCTTTTCTTACCTTACCTCTACCTCGCCGCACTGCCCGGCCTTCTGCTTGCATGAAACTGCAAGCAGGGGCCAGACGGCAGCCACATCATGATTGGCGAGAGGCAGCCAATCCCGGGGAGAGAGAAGGTAAGTAAAGATCAGGGGACTTTCTAAAAATAATAATAATGTGGTAGGGGTGGGGGGAGGAAGCCCTACAAATGTCAAAAGGGGGAGGGAGATGAAAATGGAGAGGGAGGGGAGGGTCTGAGCAAGCCAAAAACCTCTGAGAGGAAGCCTCAAGCAGGCGGAAACAATTTCCCTACCTGCACTGCTCCAGGTGGCAGGTTTGGGAGTTGAGGACATAAACAGGAGAAACACTATTGGGACTGGGATGTAATAGGTGAAGGATTTTATACACTACAGAGTGGGGCCAGTGTGGGGAATGTTATTATGAGTTTTGGTGGAAATGCCTTTAATTTTGTTTTTAGTATATGAAAGGAAAAGGCTGGGCAGGACTCACCAAACAAGGAGATGGATTATGGAAGCTGACTCCTAGTACCCACATGTTAATTTCCTATAAAACCAACAGCCACCCCAATGGGAGAGTAAGTCTCAGCTGTTTATTGAGACCCAGGCACTTCACCCATTTTACCTAAAGTATAAATCAGATGTTTCTCCTAAAAGTAGGCCAATTGTAGTAGAGACTCTCCCGTCTTTGGATTGTGAATAGTTTACTTTTATAGTCTATATTTATATTTTTATGGTCAGTTTTGTAATGGCTGCTTAGTACCAAAATATATGTAGCTTTCAATCAAAAGTGTGGAACATTATGTGGGTTTCAAGCTGAAAACCACTCCAAATGATGCAGCAGCTAATAGGATTGTCTGAAAATATATTGATAGGTCCAATATTTTGTTTGATAGTCTATTGAAGGACATCACATGTGTACATTTATAGTGTATCTCTATATACTGTATCATGTTTCCTTTTTTTTGAAATTCCATGAATTACCAAACATGTTCGGTAGTTTAGTTTTCCTTAGCCTTCAAAGTCGTTGTTACTAGTTGTGACTGCTAACCTTACAATTAATTCCTTCCCAAAGCCTCTCAGTGAACCTGTTGTTGTAAAACAAATAGCAGTTTTTAGAAAAGAAGTAGGGTCTCTATAGGTCAGTGAAAAGTAAAGGAGGACGTGTTGCTTGTGCTGTTCTAAAGGTTACAGTACAATCAAGTGAGAGCCAGCTAAAATAAAATGCATGTTTCTTCATAAACTAAACAGTCTTTGACTTGTCCTGAGACACAAATGGGACAATCGCTTACACAATCTTATAAAGCTTTATAGTGTTATTTAACTATGAAACTGAATGATTGATTTCAAACAGTGTGTACAACAAGTTAATTCGTTTTTCTGGTCTATTTGTGTATACTTTCACTATACAGTTTTGTCCTGTGTATATTTCTCCTGCCATCTGCCATTACTTATTGTTGCTTTATGCTGTTTCTGCTAGTCAACATGTATCGACCCCTGTCTTGCTGAATATAATCGCAGAAACAGCTTCAGGGCTCAGATTGCATAGAATTGGTTGAGCTTATCTCTGGGTTGATTACATGGTTTGCTTGTCATAGTTCCGGCCTATCTAACAATGCCTGAACAGTTATGTACATATAAATAAATAGACCAAAGATCATAGAACTAGATTCATTATGTAGAATTATAGCGCCAAAAGATTGATCACTTAATAATAATATATTATTTTTTTTTTATGGAATCGAGAGTTGCCCAGAATCATTTGATCCTATGTGTAGAAATTTATGTATTAAAGGGCATGTCCACCCCAAAACTACATTTTTAACAATTACTGGCCCCACTGTGTATGTTAAGAAAAATCCTTACCTTACATCTCTGCTCCAAAGGTTCTCCTGTAATGTCCCTCCAAAGTCCTAAAAGTTAACAGAGGAGCCTATCTGTGTCCATATAGGACTCTGGCTCCTTTCTCTCCTCCTGGTAAAGTTTGGTGCAGAGAACCCTCCCATTTCTTCCTCGCATCCCCCTATCTCCAATCCCCTTTTCTGTAGTGTAGGGCTCCCTCACACCCCAACAGCTATAGTACTTTTAAAAAAACTAGCCGATCATACTTAATTTGCCTGTTTCCCCCCTGGCGTTCTGTACTGCCGGAAGCGTGTGATTGACTGAGAGCGCAGCGGCTGCCGGTCCGGCCCCCTGCTTGCAGTTTCATGCAAGCAGAGGGCCGTGACAGAACGTCGGGGGAGAAGGCAAAGTAAGTAGTGGTCTCTAAGTTTTTTTTACAAAGTACTTTAGCGGTTGGGGTGGGTGAGGAAGCCCTACACTACAGAATTTTTTTTAA